>CM053588.1:177027142-177064842 GCA_028646515.1 Pseudochirops corinnae
AAACTCTAAACTGGGTATCTTGCCACACAGGAGAGTAGGGGGGATGGGGATGAGAGGTGGGATGATGGAGGGGAGGACAGAGTTGGGGGGAGGGTTGATGGAATTACACACTTCTGTAAAGGGACAGGGACAGGGACAGGGTAGAGAATAGAACAAAGGGGGAGTGGGATAGGAAGGAGGGACATATAATCAGTCTCTCACAATATGCTCACTGTGGAGAGGTTCTGGATAGTTACACATGTTCAGCCTATATTTAATTGCTTGTCCTTCCAGTGGGGGTGGGTTATGAGGGAGGAAGAGAAAGAATCTATAATTTAAAGTTCTGTAATTAAATGCTAAAAATATATATGTATACAATTATTATTATCATTGTTATTAACTACATCCAACTGGGACTTAAGATACACAGGCATTGTGGTAGGGAGATCCATCCTGCCCTACCGGAAAGTCAGAGGGGTGATGGGGGAGGACATAGGAGAAAATAGATTAGGGGAGGGGTTATACAATGGGATGGCTGTTTTGGGGTGGTGGGTAGGGGAAAGATGGGGAGAAAATTTGTAACTCAAAATCTTGTGGAAATGAATGATGTAAACTAAAATTAATAATAAAAAAATTTAATTAGGAAAAAAAGTATTAATTGAGCACCTGCTACATGCTAATACCATTTATAAAGGAGAGTATGCTCAGTGTCAACCACCATTTATAAAGGGAACTGAAATTGCCAAAAACAACAAGAAAAACAGGAATTGAAATAAGACGGGAAGCAAGAGAGTTGAATAATTAATGCAAATTTGCTAACACATTAATAAGAATTAAGAATACCCTTCCAAATTACTCTAGTGATTAAAAAAAAAAAACTGATGGCCCAGTGGTCTGGTAATTCAATGACTCATATTTTAATCCTGATTCTGTCATTAGCTTTGTTTGCTCTTGAGTGATGGGAAAAATGACAGCCTCTTTAGACCTTAATTTCTTCAACTTTCTCTCTATACCTCACAAGAATATCTTCTATATCCCAAAGCTGAGATAATGTGTAGGAAGAAACTTTGAGAAGAAGCATTAAATATGTGAATATCAAGTGGTTTTGTTGCATTGCTATTAATATTACTATTATTGTAATTCTCAGAAGAATCTTCCATATTTTCTCTACTTAACATTTAACTCTTCCACATATATGCAGACTTTTTAGTCCAACATTTAAGGCCCTTCGTTGCCTGGCCTCAATCTACTTTTCTAATTTTTTCTCCCATTCTTCTTCCAAATAAACTTGTCAAGGACCTTGTGATCAAACAGACCCCTCAGTGGAGTATTACTAAAAGAAATAGGCAGAAGTTACAGGGAAATAAATTTTAACTTGGTATGCAGAAAAATGCATTTCACAATTAGAACTATCCAAAATTAGGGAAAGTTACCTCAATCAAAAAGTAACACAAGTCTCCCATCCCTTAAATTCTTAAAATAAAGTTTGCATGATCAAGTCATAAACAAACATTTATGAAGCACCTACTATGTGCCAGGCGTTGTATTAAATGCTAGGGATACAAAGAAGGGAAACAAAAAAAAAACCCAGCCCCTCCTCTCAAAGAGCTGATAATCAAATTAGGGAGACAACATGCAAACAACTACATAGAAATAAGATCTTATTAACAGCTGTTATGAGAATCTGAAGATCTTCCCTGCCCCTAGGTTCTTTGAGAGGATTAAGTGACTCTGAGAACCTTGCCTGATTTGAAAATATACTCTGCCCCCTAATAGGCTGAATGTGGTCATATGGAGCCTGTGGCAGGAGGCTTGTTCTTCAGGAATGCCCACGCCTTATTAGTTTGTGATTGGGCAGTTGGTCAAGAGCAGTGGTTCTCAACCTTCCTAATGCCATGACCCTTTAATACTGTTCCTCATGTTGTGGTGACCCCCAACCATAAAATTATTTTCACTGCTATTTCGTAACTATAATTTTGCTACTGTTATAAATTGTAATGTAAATATCTGATATGAAAGATGTTAAATTGAACGTAACTCACAGGTTGAGAACTGCTGGTCAAGAGGGTTGCGACATTCTCTGACCTAGGAGAAGGCTATATATACCCTGATGTGAGTTTTTGCTTTGGGGCTCACTTTCGAAAGTGTTGTGTGATTTGGCCAGACAAGACTCTGGGAAGCTGCTGAGCCCTCTGGCTTTGAAAACCCAGATGTTGGTGCTTCCCTCTCTGGTAACTGACTAGGTATGGATGTAATAGTCAAACAGCTGGAAGATCGTCTGCTGATTTGTTTCTTTGTTTGCTTGTAACTTGTGTTTGTATTCTGTTTGCATTCTCTGAAGTTCAGGGTGCTGACTTTCCCCTGAGCTAGGTAAATGAGATATGTTTGATTAAAGTAAGATTGTTAACCCATTTTGAGTTGCTTTCCTTGAGAAAAGCAGATCTGAGAACCTGTTCTAGCAGCCATCCTGGGTATGCTAGGGTGCTTGCCAATACAATAGCTGTATTGGAGATCATCTCAGAGAAAAGGTACTAAATTAAGGAAGACTGGGAAAAGTTTCTTGCAGAAGGTGAGACTTTAGTTGAGACTTAAAGAAAACCAGAGAAGGCAATTGTCCAGGTGCAAAATTATGAGGACCTGCACCAGGGTACTGCCAGTATCAAATGAAAGAAGGAGTCATATAACAGAGATGTTATGAAGGTTTTAAAATATAACATTATTTGGCCATTTATTAGATATGGAGAATAATAGTGAGGACTCAGGAATGTCTCCTAGATTTCGAAGTTGGGGGACTGGGAGAACAGTGATACCTGAATAGTAATAGAAAAGTTAGGAGAGTATAGGGTTTGGAAGGAGGGGAAAGTAATGAATTCAGTCTGAGACTGTTGAGTTTAAGATGTCCAATAAATAGTTGGAGATGAGACAGTGGAAGTTAGGAGAGAGATTAGGGCTAAACAAATATATCTGAGAATCATCTCTCCATTGTTTAGTCATTTTCAGGCCTGTCCAGCTCTTTATGATTTTTCAATCCCTGTCTTCAAGGATATTCTATTAGAAGATGATACCATATGTATGCTGCTCAGTTATGTCTGACTTTTGTGATAGCATTTGGGGTTTTCTTGGAAAAAATACTGGAGCAAATTGGCCATTTCCTTCTCCAACTCATTTTACAGATGAGGAAACTGAGGCAGATGGATTAAGGGACTTGCTCAGGGTTATGTAGCTAGTAAGTGTCTGAGGTCAGATTTGAACTCAGAAGAATAAGTCTTCCTGACTCTAGGTCATTCTATTGGCTGCATCATGTAGCTGAGGAGGGATGAAAAGGTTTGGAAGAAAGCACTGTATGATGAACTAGATAGTGAATCAATTAGAGTTATGTAAAAGAATTGCCTTTCCACAGTGAGAATCCTATTGAGGTTATATAACACAAATTTATAGTAGGCCCAGTCAACACGATTTTGGGTCTTTCTTCAGTTTTATTCACCAATATGTGAGTTGGGGAAAAGGCAGTGGATAATAGGAGTAATCTAAGGCAGAGGTTTAACAGGACAAGATACTCCATAGAATAAGGGACAAGGACTTCAAAACACTTTTAAGAATAACTTGAAGGCAGAGAATGCATTTTTTTTACACTACTTTCATGTGCCCCAACAGCAACTCTATTTGTTGTTAGGTATATTATCATCATCATTCCACTGAAGGGGGGCATCTTTGCCTCATCATGGCAGATGAGTGATGCCTAGATTCTTGAAGTTTATACAAACTTTGCCAGGTACTATAAAGCTGGAAAGTCTTCAAGTATGGACCAAAAAGAGATTCTATATCTGATATCCAAAGACCAGTCTCCATAAATCCAGAGGTTAAACACCAAAAAGTTGACTACCAAGTGATGAATTCTTTCACCCATAGTAATTCATTAATGCCTTTAAGTGTCATAGTCTACATGACAGAGGGAATATTAACAGATGAAGTCACAGTTCTTTGAAGTAATTATATAACAATAAGCCTTTCACAGAAGGCTGCTGTAATACTTTGGGCATGATTCTGGTAATAAATTCTGTTTGCTTTCCAAGAACCATCCCCGCTAAGTTAGCAACAGCAAATCGGCCACTAGGTGACCATGACAATTTTCAAAATGGCCCTCAGTCAAGTAAGCAACCTTATTCTTCCTCATTGACAGGATGGTATGGTGGATAGAGTACTAGACCTACAGGCAAGAAGGCCTTGGTTTAAATACTTCCATAGATATTTATGAGTAGAATCCTGGGCAAATCACCTCACTTCTATATGCCTCAGTTTCCTTAACTGTAAAATGAGAAAAATGACAGAATCTTCCTCACAGGGTTTCAGCGAAGAGTAAATGAGATTATATCTATAAAGTACTCTGCAAACATTAAAGAGCTCCATCAGTATTCACTGTTATCAATATTATTATTATTGATGGTACAGAGTGGCCGAAAAATAGAGAAGAGAGCTAAGAATCTTATAGTTCATAAGAAATACTTTACTGTTGGTACTTTAAATGTGTACCTTTTTTTCTAGAGATCAGCAAGTTGATAGACCCATGAAAGAACTCTTGGAGAAATTTCATATTGACATTTCCACTACAAATGAAACCCAGAGGACATTAATGAGTTCCCACTAAATGAAATGGTGGCTCACCGGTTCTCCTCAGAGAAACAAAATAAGCAATGAGATAGGAATAGGAGAAGAATCATCATGTAACCAGAGGCATGAGAAATATCCTTTAATAGAGCCTCTAGCCTCATCTTGCCTTACAGTGCTCACGATAAACAAAAGCAAAAAAATCATGGAGATAATTGTAGCTTATTATCAACACCTATAGATGTGATAGAAGACAAGACAGCTAAATTTTACAGAGAACTTGATGAAACCCTCCAAACCAAGCTAACTTATAACAATGTAATTCAGGGGCATCAGTGAGAGTATATGGGTGAGGACTGTGAAAAATATGCTGGAAAATATGATTCAAGATTAAGAAATTATATAAGCAAAGGCATGTGGGTTACTCAAAAGGTGCCTGGGCACCTATATAGCATAAATATATTCAATACCACAAAAAGTGATGGGACCATCATTCATGTCTCACCCACAAGCTTAGATGTATCTTTGGGCCTCATTCAGGGGCCTGTCTTCTCTTCTCTCTATATACTTTCTATTTCTGGATGATATTAGTTCCAATGAGTTCTATTATTATCTGTGGATATGTGTGGCTAACTCCCAAATCTACATGTCCAATTTTAATTCATTTCCAACTCATTGAGTCTTCATCCAGTTCCACCATCATCACCACCTAAATGTCAATAGACATCTCAAAAATATATCCAAAGCAGAACTCATCTTCTCTGTAATTCCATCCCTCTTCCTAATTTTCTTATTCCCTTCAAGGTGACCACTATCTTTCCATTCAGTCAGGTTCACAACTTTATTCTCAAATCATTATTCTCCTTCAGTCTTCATATATAATCATCTGTCAACCCCTATTGATTCCATCTCCACAACACTCTAACATCCATCTTTCTCTTTATTCACATGACTACCATCCTAGTTCAGACCCTCAGTACCTCTACACTGGACTATTATAATAGCCTCCAAATTAATCTCCTTGCTACTAGTCTCTCTTCCTTTCTATCTTCCTAAAACAATAGTATGACCATGTCACTCCCCTTCTCAAGATTTTTCAATGTTTCACTATTGCCTCTGATATTAAATATAAATTCCTCTTTATTCTGGCATTTAAAGCACTTCACAACTTAACTCCTATCTACCTTTCCAGTCTCATTTCACATTATCTCCCTCTTGCCTTCATTATTTTGTCAAAAATTTCTACTATGCTTAGAATGTTCTTCTTCCTCATCTCCATTTCTTAAAATTCTTTACTTCCTTTAAGGCTCAGCCTAGGTATCATTTCATACACAATATCTTTCCTGATCTGTACCGCCCCCCCTCCAGTAGTTAATGTTACTATCCCACTGCCAAATCATTTGCATCTGTTTTTTAGTGTACCTATGGGTTTCTAGGTGGTAGAGTGGATAGAGTGCCAGATCTGAAGACTTGAAGACTCCTCTTTATGAGTTCAAATCTGACCTCAGACACTAACTAGTTGTGTGACCTTGCCAAGTCACTTACCTCTGTTTACCTCAGTTCCTCATCTATAAAATAAGCTGGAGAAGAAATGGCAAACCACTCTAGTATCTTTGCAAGAAAACCTCAAATGAAATCTCAAAAGTCAGACACAAGTGAAATAACTGAACAAAAACATACATGTGGTATCATCTTCTAACAGAATATCCTTGAAGGAAGGGATTGTTTAATTTTTTTGTTTTTGTATCCATATTAGCCAGCCTTGTATATAGGAGGTACCTGATAAATGCTTTTTTCATTGGAGTTTAATTAACTATAATTATTGATAAAATAAAGTATAATTAACTATAATTTAGAAAGTTTGATTTCTGACTTGGAAATAATTTTAGAATCGGTTGTCTATAGGATCATCCATGCACTGGTTAGAAAAAAAAAAGGATCAAAATTAAGGAAAAGTGAGAAGACAGGATAAAAAAGAGGAAATAATTCATACAATTACAACATCTACAATCCAACTTATTTAAATAAACTGTTGACTCTGAAAAATGGGAAAATGGGGGGGGAAGTTATAAATTGTAATTATCACCATTTCTTAAAGAACTTTAGACAACAAAAAGTTATCACCATAATCAAGAAGCCTAAAAAGTCTGAAAAGTCTTATTCAACAAACATTCCATCTCCTTGCTAGGTGGAAAGATACAGCAGACAATATGAGTTTATTTGTAAAGTTCATTTGTATATTATTACAGGGGAGAAGAATGGAAGATTGATTACAAGCATTAGTCTCCTCACAAAACAGTGGAGAGGAAAATAGTCTGCAAAAAGCTTGGTGCTAGACATATCTATACCAAGATCCAAAGAATATATACAAATTAAACTGGACAGTTGACAATAATCATGTGACTTGGGACTCTTTGGCCAGAATTTCTATTCTTAACATTGATTACAATAAAATCATCAGATTTGTTAACCTGCATTAGATGCCCCTCAGAAGAAGTAGAAATGGCAGTTAAGGAGATGAAATCTAGAAAAGTGCTGGTACCTAGACACATTTAAAAAAAAAGAAATCTGTGCCAAATATTATAATTTTAAATACACTCAAGAACAATTTTTTATATATCTCAAATTCACATGGCTATTATGCAAGTTCAGACATTCATCACCCCCAACCTAGACTATTATAATATCTTCCAAATTGATCTCCTTGCTGCCAATCTCCCCTTCTGATCCATCTTCCATATAAGTACCAAAATAATCTTCTTAAAACACAAATATGACCATGTCACTCCCCTTCTTATGATTTTTCAATTTTCTACTATTGCCTCTGAGATAAAATATGAATTCTTTTTTTTCCCATTGTTTAAAGCACTTTGCAATTTGATTTCAACCTGCCTTTCTAGCCTCATTTCATAGGACTTCCTTCCTGCCTTAATTATTTGGTCAAGACTTCTTGACAAAGAGACAAAATATAATATTATTACCCTAAAATAGAAAGCAAGAAGACACCTGGAACTACTAACCCATGTACCTGTTTTCACCTCACTATAAAATAATCTTTGCCAGAATTGGGGGGGAGGGTGTAAAATCTTTGATGAAAGTAGGAGAAGGGAATGGAAAAGCTTTTCACAGACTTTCCACAATCACCTTTAAGGGATAGTGAATAAAAGATTCCACTATATTTATTGTTTGACAATTACCCCCCCCCAAAAAAAATATCATTTGACTTGGTAGAGAAAGGGACTCTCCCCTAGCAATGTGTCTTATATGTATAACTTGATATCATGGGGACAGCAATTTGATCTGTGATTTCATTGGAACATGGAGCTCCCAAGAGGGGAAATTCCCTCCACTACTACAGTTCTGCATCTTCTCTGCAGTTTATATTAGACCTTAAGTGGCTTGCCCAGGGTGCCAGTACCTATATAGATCAGAAGTAGGACTTGAGCTGAGGTCTTCCTGACTCCAAGGGCAGCTCTCTATTCACTACAAAACATCTCATAAATATCATACAAAATTCATTAATAGTTATAACTACAAAGATAACTTTGGATTAGTAGGCCAGAAACTTCCAAGTTCTCAAGATTTTCCCCCACAAAAGAGTTAAAAGAGCACCTTAGGGCTCACAAAGTATGAGTGGAGATAAATAAGGATAGGGGCACAATCTGGGTCTTTCTAGGACAATTTTTGAAGATCAGAAGAAAAGTTCCTGGACTAGATTTGGTCCCATTGAAGAGTAAACATCTCCAGGCTAGGTTCCATTTTAACAACAAGTAGCAAAGGCTTAAACAACAAGCCACAAGTCACTGGGTTGGTTAGTTTGAGAGATTGCCTTGGTTTTGGCCTCAGCACCAGCCACAGGAACTTTTACACCTGGGATATTGAGGGCACTTGGGAGTGTGAGCCCGGGGAAGATTGAGGGAACTTCTGCCAATAAGGAATGCCAGACCCATCTGTGCTTCAAAGAGCAGTAGGGGTAAAAAGGAACCAGCACACACCAAGTGAGTGCAGAAGGAGTGGGGCAGAAAGCCTCTGGGTGTGGACACATATAGGAGGTTGGAGGTTTGGCTTTGTTTCCAGGCTGGAGCATAGAACTGAAGATCTGGGGCAAGAGACCATTTCCCATACCCCAGGGCTAAAGGTGATTACTAAAATTAAGCTATTACCACAAAAAAAGTGCTTAGGCATAGAAGAAAGAATCTAACCTTAGAAAGCTATTTTGAGAATAGAGATGACAAGGGTTCATCTTCAGAGGAGGATATTAAAGTTTAAAAAAGCCCCAAAGAGTAACATCAAAAAGAATTCATACAATATATTAAAAAAGACTTTAAAAATCAAATGACAAACATGGAGGAAAAACTAAAAAAGAAAATAAGAATAATCCAAGAAAAACAAGAGGGGTACAAAAAGAAAGTCGACTAATTAGAAAAGGAAATTCAGAATCTTATGGAAGAAAATGACACCTTGAAAATTAGAATTGGGCAAAGCAAAAGCAGCAAAATTATAAGAGATCAAGAAATAATTAGACAAAATATGAACAATGAAAAACAGAAGAGAAAGTGAAATATCTTATAAGAAAAACAACAGATTTAGAGAATAGACCAAGAAGAAAAAATACAAAAATAATAAAACTAACTGAAAGTTATGATCAGAAAAAGAATCTTGATACAATAATACAAGAAATAAATAAAGAAAATTGTCCTGGAGCATAACAAGGGGGGGGGGAAGTAGAAATAGAAACAATTCAGCCATCATCACTTAAATGTGATCCTATGAGGAAAACTCATAGGAATATTATAGTCAAATTCTGAAACCCCCAGTTCAATGATAAAATGTTAAAAGCATCAAAAGTAAAACAATTTAAACATGATGGTGCCACAATTAGAATTTCATAAGACCTAGCAGCAGAGACATTAAAGGACTACAAGTCTTGAAACACAACATATCAAAGAGCAAAAGAACTGGGGTTCTGGTCAAAGCCGTCATACCCTGCAAAGGTAAATATTTTCCTGAATGAAAAAAAAATGGACACTTGATGTACTCTCAGACTTTCAAGATTTTGTTAAAAAAAATCCTGAACTTAATAGAAGATTTGACATATAAGAATCAAGAGAAATATAAGACATATACCAAAGACTGATTATAAGGGATTCATAAGGATAGACGCTTTACTTTTTATATATGTAGCATGTATGTCTAAGATTCTTATTAATAATTGTGTAACTCATAAGAAAGATTGGGATAAACCTTAGTATGATATGAATTTTAAAAAGTAAAATCATTTAGGAATAGCTAAAAAGAGTAATTATTTTATACAAATGAGGTTCAAGAGGAAGAATCAATACAGAGGAATTAAATGAGGGAAGAGAAGTGGTAGTTCTACTGACCTACTTTCATCAGGAATGGGTTTAAGAGGGAACAATACATATATATTTAGAAGAGTATAAAAAGTCTTCTAAATTCATAAGAAATAAAATGGTATAAAGCCATGCACAAGCAGCTTTCTAGAAGAATGCTACTGTGAACAGCTTTCAAGTTCTGATTACACAGTATAGTGAACACTCTATTCAATAACAAATCAGAGCAAAACATTCACAGAATCAAGGTACAGCATTCACAATGTTACAATTTATCACAGATCATCAAAATACAGCATTCACAATGACTTATCATTAAAATGACCACATAGTTTTCACCACAGTGGTCACATGGTTTTGAACAAAGTATAATCATTTAGTCAATCCATCAATCACTTAGGCTTGCCTCCTTAAGGATCACAAAATGCAAAAGTCAAAGTTCTATGCTCATGGGGCACACTAAGTTACAATATCAGTAACTACTCAGCACCCTCTTAAAAGGTAGTATAAAATACACAGGCCATCCACCTCTCAGTCACAAATAAGTTACAATTTCAAGGTCATAGGTAAGTTACAACTTCAATCAGTCACTATTCAGTATCCACAGAGACATCTCTTCATCTTGACCCGAAGCAGGCTCTCAGAGTCCCTGAATCCCCTTCTATGGTCCCAGCTCCTACCTGAATTCACCAAACTGTCACCTGGGTCCAAAGGCAGACAGCTCCCAGCTCCTTGTCCAGCTCTCCTTGCAGTCCCTGTTCCACAATGAAGCTCACAGTGTCCAGTCCACCTTAAATTCTTCACAGTCTCTGTTCCCAGGAAGTCAAGGTTTAACAAAGGCAGAAAGAGACAAAATGCTGACAGCACAGTCATGCTTCCTCAGTCTTCTGCAGCTCCAGCTGGTCCTTGGAAATCCTCAGCAGCTTGGCTGACCCTCAGACTCAGCAGCTCCTCAGCAGCTTCTCAGCAGCTCTGGATGGCCATCTGACTCAGCAGAAGTTTCATCTGGTTCCAAGAATCAAAATCACTTCATCCAGGTTCTCAAAACAAAAATCATTCTCTCTAGCCTTGGCCTTTCTTCCTCAACCTCCAAAGCCTGGCTCCAAGAAGATCTGTCTGACCTGGCAGGGGCTTCTCCTTATATGCACTAGTGCTTCTCCCTATTCAGCCCCTTCCTGTCACTTCAGCAACAGGAGTTTCCTGTTCAGCCCCTTCCTGTTACATCAGCAACAGGAGTTCATACCTTCTGTTTCTTTATCAGAGGCTTAATTTGAAACTAGGTGCTAAGTACCTGTCAGCTTAGCTATACAAAGGGATCTTCAATTCTCATTCCCATTACAAATGATAGGGGCATAGTGATGGGGGAGAGGACAAGGGAGGGATCTTTAGAGGGGAGGGTGAGGGAATAGGTAAAAGGGGGATACAGAACGGTATTTAGATTTATGGGAGTGAGAGGATAGGGGAAGGATCCTTGGAGGGGGGCCCACAAGTAATAGGAGAGCAAGGTACTAGGTATAAGTAAAGTAAAGGAGATATGCACAAACATAAAAACAAAGATCAGGAGTAGACTGTGTTTGGGAAAGTGTATGTCAATATGTATGTATATATATATATATGTATAAGTGTATGTATATATCTATAGCTATAAAGAAACATATCTAACTCAATTGTAGCCTGGGGGGAGGAAGGAAGGAAAAAAGAACAAAGTAAAAAAGCACATAACAGATAACAAAAGAAAACTTACAACAAAGCAAAGATGGACAATTCCCAACACAAATATTATTTATCATACAGGCTTTTGTGAAATGAAAATTTATTGTTACATATTTTGAACACTCTCTTATGTTCCACTATGCACACAACATGCTTTTTTTTCTTTGTATTTAAGTTTCAATATTTAAGGTTATGATATGTTTTTGTGCTTTTCTCTGTTCTGTATTTGTGTTCTGGCCCTTGAATATAAAATAAAATTTGAAAAACGAAAAAAGATAACTTTGATCAATGATAATTTGGTCATCTATACCAAGGAAGGCAAAAGCAGACAAATATGCTTTCGAAAGGTGTCCACCACTGTTAAGGATGATATCTTGTACAAATTCCAAGTGAACAAAGGATTCTCTTTGAGTAGAGAGGCTCTACAGTAATTCCTATTTGTAGACAACATTGTGATGATGATGTCAGGCCCTGGAACACTGGAAGACCCTCCTCAATGGGGGCCACAGTCACTCAAAAGATATCCACCCACTTATCCATGGAGGAAGTTGTAAGTAAATGAAGAATGCATCTTATCCAGAGCATTACACATACTTGGCCCATGAAATTAGTCCACTGGTACATATATCTGTCACACAAACACAGGTGAACAATGAATGAGGTCTGGAATTGGAGATGGAACTGAACTGTCACTTAAGAAACTGCAATTCTTCTTTTTCCTTTCTTTTTTTCATTTATTTATTTGTTTTAGTTTTCAACATTCACTTTTATAAGATTTTGAATTCCAAATTTTTTTTCTCCGTCCTTCCCTCCTCTCCTGCCTCCTCAAGATGACGAGCAATCTGATAAGGGTTATGCATGTACAATCATATTAGACGTATTTCCATATTAGACATGAGAAACTGCAATTCTTTCGATGATCTCAGCATTGCTCCCTGTTATAAAAGCCCACCTATTTAGCGCCACCATTGTCCCAGTGATGCTATATGACTTTAAATCAAAAAATACCAGAACAGTCTGTTTTTATCTTCAAACAAAAAAAAAGTATGTACCTGGAGCATAGTAAGGATTTGAACTGAATTAAAATTGCGGGTGATCCGAAGAGCAATGGGAAGACACATGGTGGGTGTAAGCAAGTTTCACCATAGAGCTATTATTCATAACATGTAAAGGCCAAGTTTTGGAATATTTGGATAATTATTTAATGAAAGCAAAGGATATAGGACAATCCAAGTATTTTGATAATTATTTAATGAAAGCAAAGGATATAGGACAATCCAAGTATTCAAGAAAAGTTTTTCAAGAAATGTTAAAAGACATGTGTGTATATACTCTATATGTATGTGTATACTATATATATATGTATATATATATAGTATACATACACATACCACATATACTATGTATATGTATATACTATATGTATGTATTATATACTGTATACACATCTGTATATATATACTCTATATGTAAAGAGAGAGGGAAAGAGAGAGAATATGTACACACACATACATCTGCTGCTTTAGGAGATTCTCTGTGGAACATTTATGGAAAGAGAATTGTACAGGTTGAGAAGGCATAAATAACTTTTAATCCGCACCAATACAGAAGGTGCCTCCACAAATGAAGCCATACATCTATCAAGCAACAAAGTATTTATTCTTGAGCATACAGGGAAACTAGCAAGTACAGCAGAGATTCCCAATTCTAAGAGATCCTCTAGACTGTCAACTCCAAGTACAGAGCCCAACAAGTAACTTGAGGAACCCAAGTATGATTCATTTCAATGGGCTTTTGATTGGTGTGTATAGCTCCAACCTATACCCATCCCAAAGTCCACTTTTGTTCTACTCCACCCTTTCTACCCCTCTTCTGAGAATATTGATCAAATCAATACTGCCATATCTGGAAAGAACTTGTTTATCTATGTCTCTAGTGTCTCTAATCATCTTATCTGTGATTTCCTCAAGCAAAATACTTTTCTGCACCCATTTATTGGTGTTGTCTTTCCCTATTCAAATATAAGCTCCTTGAGGGCAGATACGGCCTTGCTCTTTGTACTTGTATGCCCAGGGTTTAGCACAGTACCTGGCATATAGTAAGTACTTAATAAGTGTTTTTGTATTCTTTCATTCATACATTTCTTGTTTTAAAAACAACTGCCCTTGGGGCAGCTAGGTGGCACAGTGAATAGAGCAACAGCCCTGGAGTCAGAAGGACCTGAGTTCAAATGTGGCCTCAGACACTTGACACACTTACTAGCTGTGTGATCTTGGGCAAGTCACTTAATCCTGATTGCCTTGCTTTCCTTCCTCCAAATAAAAATTCAAAATAAAAACAACTGCCCTAGGAAAACAAATTTCATGAAAAGAAGAAAAATATTAAAACTTAAAGGAACTAAGTTGCAAATGAGTCCTGGCCTAAACACAGAAAAGTTTGGGGCATTGGGTCTTTTGCGAACAGGGAATAATCAGGCAGCATTGAGACCATCCTGTGGAATGAGAAGAAGCAAGGTGAAATAGGGCACTCAGAAAACAGAAGCAGAAAAAATACAGCTGGCATTTTGCCGCCTGCTGCATGCAGGACATTCTCTTCATAGGGCCAGAGCTACGGGAAAGAGCTAAATGGAAGAGAAGATGCTTTCCTCAGTATTTCCCCTACAGAGTTTAAAAGAATCAGCATGAAAGCTTCTCCCAGGGGAGACCTGACCATTCCTGAAGTGCACAAGGCAAGAGAACATGAAGAACTCAACATGCTGGGGAATATATTAGTTGTATTTCTACAGAATTTTCCTCAAGCCTTTGCTTCTCTGTCCAGTGTGTTCTTATTTCTTAGGAATCCACAACAGCAGATTTCAGAGTCCTGCTTCAGGTAGTCTGGGTAATACATAAACTTTTATGAACTCATCTGTCTGGATTTGAAGTTTTTCCACTCCTTCTTGGAGGCCTGAAATCCACAATTCATTTTATAGTCAACCCTTATATAATGGGAATGGGAATTTGAAGATCTTCCCTGCCCCTTAATAGACTTAGGGAGGAGTTTGAAGCTTCCCTGCTTTGAAAGTAACCTCTGCCCCTTAGAGCCCAAAGGAAGCTTCCCTGCTGTGAAGATAATGTCTGCCCCCTGATAGGCTGAATGTAGTCACATGGAGGCTGTGGTGGGAGGAGTTTGCGGAGGAGAAGCAGAGCCCACAGAGAAGCTGGTAAAGAGCTAGCCAGGTAGTTGAAGACGGTTGGAGACAATTAGAGACAGTTGGGGACAGAAGAGCTTAGGCAAGGAGATAGAGAGTTTTTTGAGTAAATATTGATCTTGTATTGGTTTGTGGGAAGGCTGAAGGATACTGTGGCTCTCAGTGTTATTATGGTTTCTGAATATTTTTGGTACTATGATGGAATTGGCTTACTAGTTTTGGGATTCAGTTTTCTGGTGTCTAAATAAGTGCTTCAGTTTTGTCCTCTATCTGTAGTCTGGCATATTTTGTGATCAAACATCATGTGATACTTATAGTTGTGGTCTTTATTGTAATCATGGGCACTGTAAATATTGCACTGGCGCTACAGCTTATTAGGCACCTACTATGCGCTGAGCTCTTTGCTAGGAACTATGGAGACACAAGGAAAAATAAGAGTCCCAGAGTCCCTGCCTTCACAGCTCTTATAATCTAATTAGGAAGAAAAGAAAGTTGTACATGCAGAAAACTATGCAGCAGAGGCCAAATGGATCTTTAACAACCCCTTGAAACCTCCAGACACCTTAAGAACATTGTGACTCATTTGCTTGGGCCTTTTAATGGTGATGAACTTGGTGGCTTCTTGTGTTCATGTTGTCTCTTATCCCCAAAAGGACTTGTCACTTTGCTATGACATTGAATACTCTGAATGTTCCTTTCATCCTCCCCAACACAGATGGGTAGGAGATTGGGGATCAGGTCAGGGGAGGGCATATTGCCTCTGTTAAAAACCATAAGTCCTTTCATGGCTGGGCCATCACATGGACATATACAAACAGGAAGTAGTTCCTCATCTCCAAAAAGCTCAAGCAATGAGTCACTATGCCCTTGAAATCCCTGGAAGTTTCTGGAAGCTTTGGATTCCTGCTCCTTAGAGAACACCTCATAGGCTCATTCAACCTCCACAAACTAGACTTAGAAAGCAAATTTGAGATGCTTACTCTCTTTGACCTAACTGGGCTTCTCAGATTCTGAGTTTAGTCTAACTACTATCAGAGTATGCTATGTCTTTTTTTTTTTTTTTTTTGCTTTTTTGGAGGGGAGAAGGCAGGATAATTGAGGTTAAGTGACTTGCCCAAGGTCACATGGCTAATAAGTGTTAAGTGTCTGAGGCCTGATTTAAACTCAGGTCCTTCTGACTCCAGGGCCAGTGCTCTGTTCACTGCACCAACTAGCTGCCCTTAGGCTATGTCTTTAACTCACCCTCCTCCAGTTTATAGGTTCTTAATCTTTACCACATGTCCTAAGAGCCACAGAATATTAGGGCTAGAAGAGCCCTTAGAGTTTTAGTTTAACAGGTGAAAAAATTGAGGCCCAGAAAGTGGAAGTGAAAAAACAAAGCTATCAAATGTATTCTGTGAAAGAGCCATAACTAGGATCTAGATCTCTGGACTCTCAATCCCATGTTTTTTTCCACTACATTTCATAGTTCCACCTCCAATCCCATCTTCT
This sequence comes from Pseudochirops corinnae, assembly GCA_028646515.1. Lineage (NCBI taxonomy): Eukaryota > Metazoa > Chordata > Mammalia > Diprotodontia > Pseudocheiridae > Pseudochirops > Pseudochirops corinnae. The sequence goes on from CM053588.1 coordinate 177,043,475, forward strand.
CCATTAAACCTTCCTCTACTACTCTCACTTCCAATGAAACTCCCTGGTGAAGCCTGTACTTCAGTTCAATCCAAAACCCAGTGTTAGCATAAGATAGAGAATGAAGCATAAATGGGAAGAAAGGCAAAAATGGCTATAGTTCACATATGGTACTTTGAGTTCCAGGGCTGGGAAATCACTAAATGGAATGTAAGCAGCTTGTACCACCAAGTCCACAAAGTTCACTTCATATTTACAAAAGGCAGACAAGAGAAAAGAGGATTATGGGTTGTAGATGTTAAGCAGATAATATGGTGACAGTAAATGAGCTGTGCAGGCAGAGGCCAGTTGATTCTGAGAATAGTACTGCAACTTGGGGACCCAGGAGGTTGGAACCTCCCTCTTTCTGTACTTGTTTTCATTATGTTGAGTGGAAGGTGTTCATAACTGTTTGTATCAGCCCACTGCTCCAGAGCCTACATATAATGCACCCCAGAATTGGAAGGGTAGTATGGTGTGCCTGGTAACATGAACTAGGCAAGTGATAACCAGTTCGATCCAAAGATATTTTACATTAATTCCTTTATAGGTTTTGATGGGACTTATTTTTAATTGTTACCATCCTTTTAATTTCAATTATATCTTGATACTTATAAATCTGATCATAGTTTTTGTTTTTTAACCAAAAAAACTCATTTATTTTGAACTCTTTAACAGTTTATTGATTAGGGGGACAATTCTAATTTTTAGTAAATAGGAATGATAATGATGAGACCAAAATAAATCATGATGGTTAGAACTAAATGCAAGCAAATATATAGAATAATCTATCCCAAGTGTATTGGATTTTCGCTGTCATATTTTTACTGACATCAAAGTTCTACATCACTTTTGTCATCCTGGATGCTAGAGATCTTAAACCAAGAACCAAATATTGTCATTTGGCATAGATAAAAGGAGTTAGAGGAAGGCAGCGGGGAAGAAGGAAGAGACTAGTGGTAAAAATCATAAAAAGACAGATATGTATGGGTGGGGCAGTAAGAGATGGAGACAAAAGAAAGGAGAAGAGAGGAAGGGAAAAGGGAGGAAAGGAGTGGTTGAAGGAGGAGGGGAGGGGGAAAAGAAACAGAAGCAAAAAAAGAGACCATGACAGAAATGGAGAGAGGGAGAGGGAGAAGGAGAGAGAGAGAGAAAGAGAGAGAGACAGAGAGAGAGACAGAGAGAGAGACAGAGAGAGAGAGAGAGAGAGAGAAAGAGAGAGAGAGAGAGAAATGCAGCAACCTACTGGTATGATTTCTTCACGGGAAAGTAGTATATGACCAAACATGAATCTGCCATGACTCCAATTCCCTGTGGCTTGAGGGAGGTGATTGTCTTATCTCTCTACTCCATCCTGCCTTATTGGCCCAAGGATTAGGATTTGCAATTTAATATTTCTTCTCTCTTCCTTCTCCCAGTGGAGTGTGTCTCTATATATGCTCAGAGAACCACAGGGAAGTATAATTAACCCTTTAGAAGCAAAGGAACAGGCAGAGGAGGGTATGAAATGTATTCCTGGTGTTAGAAATGTCTGAATCTTGAAAGGTTACTCGGTAAGCAGTGCTTGCCTCTCTCTGCCAATTTCCACCAATTGCCTAGACTGTGAAGGAAACTGTAATACACAATTAATGGTGCCAATCAATTCACCCTGAAAGTATAACACCCTCACTTCTCTCTCTCTCTTTCTCTCTCTCTCTCTCTCTCTCTCTCTCTCTCTCTCTCTCTCATTCACTCCTACCCTCCTATCTGCACTTATACTATCAAGAGGGAGGAATGGAGGGGGAACAGATCACAACTCACTCTTACAGTTCCAGGGGTAATCCTGGTGGGGGCAGAGGAAAATGTACACTCCCACTGTCCACTCTTGTAGTTCCTGACCCCCACCGACTTCTCATTTACACAAAGCAGTCACAATAACACTTTTGACTCTTAAACATGAAACATTTATTAAACCCAGAAGGCAAAAGCAAGAATAATCATAATATAACATTAACTCAAAATAAAGCAAAAGCAAGAATAATCAAAACATGACAATCTGCATATAAATTTGGGTCACATTCTCCTACCAATACACCCAGTGTGCATCAGGAAGAATGGGCAGACATTTACAGAATCTAGTAGTGAGGCATACGAGTAGGGAAACCCACAACTACAGACCACAGGCATAGATGCCAAGAGTCTCTTTAGGGGCAGGTAGTATGTATCACCCAGGAGGTTGGAACCTCCCTCTTTCTGCAGTTGTTTTCATTATGTTGAGTGGAAGGTGTTCATGACTGTTTGTATCAGCCTATGGTTGAGGACTGCACTGCTCCAGAGTCTACATATAATGCACCCCAGAATTGGAAAGGTAGGTGTGATCAAGCTGTGATTCAGATTCTGGGTGAACCTGCTCCTCCTATGAGCCTCTTTGCTACTCTTGGATTGCTGAAGGTCTGTTACGCTCTTTTAGTAGAGTGGTTATGTTCTTTCAGTTAAACATTGGCTCTAAGTCTGTAATCTGCAGCTTTTCTGATCTGCTCCCTTCCTGAGATTGAAGTAGTGTGAAAGAGGTGAAAGAAATTGACTTCACTGGGCCCATTTAGGAATAAGGGCTGAGGACTTTCTACTGAAATGAGTAATATCTTGAAAGCTACTGAGCAACCATTTTGTGTATCCATCAGGAGGGTTCATTGGCCTAACAAAAGGACTGAATGTGTCTTGACTAGTGCCAGACATGCGACCCCATGTCTATGAGAGTGGCAACACTATTCCAGGGAAAAAAACAGAAGTGATGACAGATAAGACCCCTGCTAAAGAATGGTGGGAAAGAAGTGGTAGAGAGTTGGCCACTCTGCTGTTGTGCCAATCCTCTGCTGAATTCATTTCAGTTCATTTCCATTCAGCAAACATTTAGCTCCTGCAAAGATGCAGGAACAAAAAATAGAATTTCAAGTTCAGGAAATGGTGAGTAGACCAGTTTAGCTGGATTAAAGTATGTAAAGAGAAGTAATTACATATACCTGGAAGGGTAGGTGGAAGCCAGACCATGGAGAGCTTTAAATGTCGAGTGGAGAAGTTGGCATTTTATCTCGGAGACAATAATCAGCCTCTGAAAATGTATGAAGGAGGGAGTGACAAGGGTCAGAACTGCAGCTCCAGCTTGGCTGTCCAGTGCTGAAATTCTGTCTCTGATCTTGTGCTCTGCTACTTTCTTACCAATGGTCTTTGCCCTTCTTAGCTGGCATCTAGGGGAGTTTCATCCTGCCACTGTCCCTGTCATTGCTGTCATCACTGCTGTTGCTTCTCTTCTCCCTCAGGAAAGTGTTTTTGCTACATTAGCATAAAATCTGTGGGCTACATGCCTTGGACTAATCATCACAAATTCAACCCTTTTCTGTTCCTTAGGTCTGTTTCTCTTCTTGGCTGACACACAAAAGATCTGGGCAGGTCAAAGAACCTTAATGACTTATATCCTCACAATAAAAAGTCCCCTGCCCTCACTCCTAATTGGGTTAGGGCAAATGAAATCTTTTCATCTTCCCTACCTCAGCTTTTTGGCTATGTGACCCCTCAGTCCGCTTGCTAAGTCTTTCTGAGACTGAGCAAAAGCAGGATCATAGATAAACAGGATAAACCAACAGGATCATAAGAAAAAAGTACCTTAGAGCTCATCTATGCCCCACCTCCCAATTTGTAGCTGTTGAAATCTTATTCTTCCTTTAAGTCTCAGATCAAACGCTACCCCCTCCTTCCCTGACCTCTCATACATTCAAAACTTTGTTCACACCTCTCATAAACAGTTCGTATGTGTCATTTCCTCTCACAGTTATTTTAGTACATGTTGCAGCTCCCTACTAAATGGTAAGTTCCATGAGGACATGGACTATATCTTATTTAATCTTTGAATCTCACCCTGGATATATGGAGCTCTTCAAAGAGTAGATTCTTAATAAATGTTTGTAGAATGAAGGGGCTCATTAGCACATATCACTTGAAAATGGAAATAATAGTAATCCCTGCAATATCTACCTCACCAGACTAGTTTGAGAGTCAAAGGAGATAATGGATTAAAGCATCTTTGAAAACTCAAAAGTACCATACAAATATTATTATTATTAGGGACATATGAGGGCTTTGAACGCTCAGAAAAATAATGCATTCATCTGAAATTAATTTAAAAACTGCTTTGGGCTTCATCCATCATTGTCACTATTTCCACTCAGTGAAGGATGCCGCTGGCTCTCAGTGGGAACCAACAGTCTGATGATACTTCAATGCTTTCTAAACTCCTGCTAGGAAGCAGATTACAGTGCCAGGGCTGCAAACTCCAAAAGGCATTTCTGTGATGCTAATCAAAATAACAAATGGTTAACTTAACAACATCTACCCCATGAGTCTCCCTCGATTTATTTTTTCCATCATGTCCTAACTCTTAGAACAGCACTTTTTCACTGAATTCAATCTCCAAGCATGTGAAATCCCAATGCCTCCAAAAAATTAGTAAGCAAAGTCTCATCTGTGGATCACTTAACCTCAATCCTAGTTTCTTGCCAATATCCATTGGGCACTCCTGGGAGTCTGCAAAAGAGAATGGGGTTCAAGTCCCATAAAAAATGTGATGAGGTTTAAAAATGTGTTTTTCTATTGTATATTTTTAAAGCATAAAAAATGAATTGTGCTTTTCTGATCTATCAACAAGGATTTATCAACCAGCAGCTACTTTTTACACAGCCCTGTATCAGGCACTGAGAAATAAACATAGTTGTCTCTGCTCTCAAGGTGACTATAGTCAAGACAAAATTAACCCTTATGAATACATATTTGTATATATGTGTTATATGTATATGTGTATATATACATATATACATATACATATTAGAGTATGTGCTAGAAACAAAATAGACAATAAGTGCCATAGAAGACTAATAAAGGAATTTAAGATGGGCAGTGGTATAGAGGGCAGGTGTAATGGAAATGGGAATTTGAAGATTAATAGACCTAGGGGGGAGTTTGAAGACCTCCCCTGCTTTGAAAGTAAACTCTTCCCCCTAATAGGCTGAATGTAGTCACATGGGGCATGTGGTGGGAGGAGTTTGCTGAAGGGAAGCAGACCCCATAAGAAGCTGGTCAGAAGTTAAAGAGACAGTGGGAGAGAGAGGATGCTCAGACAAGGTGTCAGATAAGCTCGTGAGTAGATATTAATCTTGTATTGGTTTGTGGGAAGGCTGAAGGATGCTGTGGCTCTACTAAGGATCTAATTTTCATTTTTTATATTTTGGCATGTTTGTTCTTAAGCTAAGAATTCCCTTAGGTGCATGTGCTGATAAATATCCAAGTACCCAAGTAGATCTGTTATCTCATCAGTGAGAATAATCTCTCCAATGATAAAGATAGCAGCCCATCCACAATAGCCTGCCATCATTGTCCATATATACCCATAAGTCATAGTCCATACAATATGCTGAGTATCTTTCAAATGTTCTGCTGACATTTTGGGCATACCAGTGTGGAACATGGAGTATTTATCGAAGTTATATTATTGGTCCATCTTTTTTTTCCCTAATCATACCTTTCCAGATATCCTTTGAATCACTTCTCTTATATATCAGTTTGTAATGTAAGAGACAAGGACATCACTAGAGGAGATAACCTGTCACCCAAAAAGTTTAGCCCAGAAAAACCTCTGGTTTTCAGAGGCACCACAACATAGTACTTTCAAGGAACCCTTGAAATTGACCCCAGTCATCCATTATCTCCTCTTACCAAAAAAAAAGTTGACAAATATCTCAATGTAATAGATACTTTCCAGCTTGAGTGAGATCAATGAGATAACACACATCAAGTTCTTTGTAAACCTTAAAATACTATATAAATATTCAATATTATTATCATTAGCTGCTACACATTTGCATCTATTTCAAGAAATGACATCCTGTCCTAAGAGTCTCTCTGCTAGGAAGTGTTGTCCTCTTTAGGACAGCTCTCACATCTCTGTCCCAGCTCTACTTTCTACACTAAGATGATTAGGATAGTGCTTTCCATGAGAAACTCACGAGAAGAACACACACTGGAATCATAAGGTTTGATTTCTAATCCTGGTTTTGACATTATATGCAGGGTCATCTCAAACCAATCAGTTAACTACTTGTGCCTTGACTTCTTCATCTGCCAAATTCATGTGCCTCAGGTTTCTTAGTCTAGGGAGGTGTGTGTAACTATATTTCAATAAAACTGATTTCCTTTATAATCTTATGCATTTGATTCCATCCCTTTAAAATATTCTTCTGGTTGCTCATCAATTGGAGAATGACTGAACAAGTTGTGGTATATGAATTTAATGGAATACTATTGAACCATAAGACAGGATGAGCAGGCAGATTTCAGAAAAACGTGAAAAGACTTGCATGAACTGATGCTAAGTGAACTAAGCAGAAGCAGGAGAATATTGTACACAGTTAACAGCAACTTTATGCGATGACCAACACTGATAGACTTAACTCTTCTTAGCAATGCAATGATCTAAGACAATTCCCAAAAAAGACTCATGATGGAAAATGTTATCACATCCAAGGAAAGAACTATGGAGTTGGAATGCAGATTGAAGCATGCTATTTTCTCTTTTCTTGCTTTTTTTAAAAAATTTTTCTTCCTTCTGGTTTTCCCATTTTGTTCTGATTCTTCTTTCATGACCAACTAATGTGGAAATGTGATTATATGATTGTACATGTATAGCCTATACTAGATTGCATGCCATTTTGGTAAGGGGGAAGAAGAGGGAGAGGGGAAATTTAGAACTCAAAAATCTTATAAAAATGAATGTTGAAAACTAAAATCTAATTAATTAATTAATTAAAATTTAAAATATTATTCTGAGAAGGGTTCTATATGCTTCCCAATATGTTAAAAGAAATCCAGGACACAGAAAAGAATGAAGTGAAGAATCCCTGCTGCCTGCACATTTGCACAATTATTATGAGACTCAAATGAGGCAATAAATGTGAAATATATTTTATATACAAATGTGCTATTCAAATATAAAATATTATTGTTACTAAAATTGTTCCAAAGCCTTCCTCAGTTATTTTCTTCAATAAAGCACTGTCCTACATACCCAACAGTTTTCTTCAAGTTGCATCTAAGACAAATCCCAGATGTCTTCTGACCATCTCAATTCATCAACAGGAACCAAATCCTTCTTTAATTCCATTCAATAAACACTTCGCAAATACCTACTGGAAGAGGAGAGCTGGTCATTTTGACTGTTTTGCATTGGCATGTCTATTCCATCTCAGGAAATCATTCTCCTCACAGAAAGCATCTCATTTCACACATGTCTGTGGGATAAGTGAAGAACAAAGCTTACCATTGAGGAAGAAAAATGATGCAAAGGTCTCAGACTCAAGAGTAATTAATCTATCCTCTTTATGGACTTCCCTTCCTATCATGGTTATGTACTAATTGTCTGAGTCATGTATCACCATAAACAGGACTTAGAACTTGATTATCATAGAATTTTAACATTGAAAGAAACTTCAAAATTCTAGAATCGTAGAATTTTATAGACCACCTTGGAATGTTAAGATGTTAAGAACCTCAAAAATCATGTAGGCAGTTAGATGGAGCGGTGGATAGAGCATTGGATCTGGAGTCACAAAGACATTGAAATCAAATCCAACCTCATCATTTACTAGCTGTGTGATCCTGGGCAAGTCACTTAATTTGTCTGCCTCAGTTTCCTTGACTGTAAAATGGCAATAATAATGACAGCACCTACCTTACTGGGTTGAGGTGAGGAGCAAATAATTGAATTATTTTTTTTTAATTGCAGTGGCTGGTACAAAATAGGCACTTAACGAATGTTTATTTCCTAACTTCTTTCATCCAATCTAACTTCTTCATTTTAAATATGGGACAACTGAGACTCAGAAAGAGGAAATGACTTGCTCAAGGTCACACAGGGGAAAGCACCATGGTTGCAGTGAGAGAGGCATTGGTCTCTTCTAGTTCTAAGTCTGTGATCTCCTAAGATTCTTAATGAGAGAGTGAGGAAGAGTCCACAAGTCACAGGATCATAGCTTTAGAGTTGGAAGGGACCTTAAATGTCATCTAGTTCAACCCCTTCATTTTACAGATGAGGAACCAGAGGTTGAGAGAGGTTAAGTGACTTCTCCAAAGTCATACTACTAGTACAAGGCAGAGCTGAGATTTGAGCTCTCCAGCACTCCTTCTATTGTACCATACTTTCTGTACCTGTCTTGTATTACTCTCTAATTATTTCACATTTGAGGTTTGTTTTTCCCTGAAACATAGTTAACAATATTTGATGACAAAAATCGTAGCTTCTCTTGCATCTTTCACAGTTCCTCGAGAGGACTGGGAATATAGTGAGTACTCAGTTACTACTTCTTGACTTATGAATGGAGAATCCACCTCCCCTAACCCTCAATCTATTCCAAACTCATATTTTTAAAATGATCTCTCTGCCTCCAAAGTACTACAATTCTGAGAAAGAGGCCCATTTGACTCTGGCACACTGCTAAAGCCCTAGAGCCAAAAGTGTGTCTATTTAATCCTACTGCCAGACTCATCTCAGTCTGATCATTTACACATGTGTCCAGGACACATTTGCATCTCAGATGGTAACTTCATATTATGTCAACAGTAAGAGTCTGAGTTTTCTCACCTTCAGGGCATGATGTCAGTGCTGTATCAAATCTGGCATGACTTCCCAGCTAGCTGTAGAGTTGGTAACCCAGACTCTCAATTTCATCTAAATTATGTTCTTCTATATGGCCCCCAAGGTTGATGAGCTCAGGCCATGTTGGCACATGCTGAGTCAAACTCAAGTCTCACCTCTCAACACTAATGGTAAGAACTGCTGAGCGTGCTCAAAATGAAACACTCATGAAGCCACTCATCAGCTTCTCTGGCTTTGGAAATGATCCCCCCAGACCTTGGCCTGACATCAAGGAAGATTACAAACCAGCCATCTTTCACATCCTTCCTTCTTCTAAACTTGGCAGTGATAACATATAGTGGAACAGATTCACAAATTCCTTCAAATGTCCCAATTGGAACCATATCCTTTACAAAATAACATTTGTCAGAAAACAGCAGGCAGGGGGTGAGGGAGGGGGTAATGTGGGGGGGGGGGGAAGGGAAGGAAGGGAGAGGAGACTTCTCTTGACTTCAGTTAGCCTGGAAGTGCCAGCAAGTGAGCTGTTTCCAGTTGGATTTTGGAATGACTCCCCTGGCTATTCCAACACCTACGCTGACCATACTTTGCCTAACTAATAGTTTAGCAGCCAGATGGTGCACAGCAAAATCTTCTAGAACTAACAAGAATCATGATGGTGCTACCTTCGATTTATGCACAACTTTATACTTTTCAAAACACTCTCTGTCATCAACATCATCTGCAAATACTAATTGAGCACCTACTGTGTGCAGAAGGTGATGTTAGATGCTTCCAAAATGTAATTGTCTGTGCTCAAATGCACAGTGATTAGCAGCAATTTTTACACCTAGAGCAAACAACACACATAGTAGGAAGCAACATCAGACAGAACAAAGGCAGTTTGGCTAGGCAGGAGATGGGGAAGTCAGCAAGAGCAGAAATCTCAGAACATACTAAGGATGCTCCTGGGGAAGCCAATGGCAGGGTTAGGAAGAGGAGGGCATGTTGGGCTAGGAAGAGGTCAGCTGGGCTATACCTGTTATATATAGGGATAGCAGCCATCTGGTAGTTTCCTATTTTAATTAATTATTCTTACTAATTGCTAAGTTTAATTGGCTTTATGCTGCATTCAATAACAATTTGGTCCACATCTTGGTTGTAGTCATGGAAATTGAGTCCTGAATCTTTGCTCTATCACTAACAACTTGTGTGGCCTTAGGCAGCTTACTTAACCCTTCTTGGCCTTATTTTTCTCATATGAGAGCTAAGAGGTTGGAGTAGATGACTTTTAAAGGTCCTTTCAGCTTTAGTTCTATGGTTCTGTGTTCCTGTGGTATAACTGCAGATTATGTCAGTCCCCTCTGCATTCCAGCGCCCTGGACCAAAACCCCAGTTATCCCATGTTCGTTATAGCTATGATCAAGGGACATAAAAATCTATTTTAGTAAACCAGCCCTACACTTAAAAGGTATAGTAACATATAGAAAGTGCCTAAGGAGTGATACAAACAACATATGCTGCAGAAGTTTAGAGAAGGAAAAGATTACCATAGAAAGCTTCACAGAATGGTTGGACATGAGCTAGGTCTTCATGAATGGGTAAAACTTAAATAAGCAGCTATTTTCTATTATTATAAGGTAAAGTTCCATAGGGAGAAGGGAATATATATCTTAAAATGGTTATGGGGTAAAAAATAAAATATACCAACAAAACCTTTTTTTTAAAGAATTGAATAAGCAAAAAGTACTGCAGAGAACATTCCCGGAACAAAAAACTTCTGGAATGTATATATCATTTGATGTCAGGGTTCTCTGTCAGAGTACCTTAACTTGCCTGCAGCAGCAGCCAGTTACTTACCTCACTCAAGTAGGCGCTAGTGCATTTTAAGAACAGAAGAGTTACCGCTTGGAGGTGCAAGCAGAGAAAGTTTATTGAGTCCTCTCCATGGGGAAGCCTTACAGCCAGATCTTAAGGCAGACTTCTAACTACCCCCAAGGCTTAGTCCTTATATATACCCCAGATCCAAATACCACACGTGACAGAGTCCAGCTGAACAAAATTGTGAGAGGGGAGGTGCAATCACAAGGGCATGAAGGCCCCAGGGTGTGGAGACACTAATCTGAAACACCTGGTAACCTACACATGGGAGAACCTTGAGCAATGCTCTGAACTCCACGTAACCCAGCTTGTTCCAGGGCCTCAACGCTTCCCGGTGCTTCAACACAACCACTTGCAGCCTGCATGTATTTCCTAAACCTCACAATTTGACTACCCTATGGATCAACTTCCCTGCAGCTTTACTAACCAAGAGTACCTGGCCACCATTTCCTAGGTGTCTCATCTCTCCCACTAGAATGAAATCTCTTTGAGGATAAAGGCTACTTTATATTTTGTCTCTGTACTCCTTGAGTTTAGGACAGTACTGGGAACACAGTAAGCGCTTAATAAATGTTTATTTTCATTCACTAATAGAATCTAGCTTTAGCTTGTAGTCCTCTGTGTTTCTGAACTAAAGTTATGTCACCAAACCATTTTAGAGGGAAACCTAGAATGAGGAGAGGAGACACATCAGTTCAAGACTACTAGGGCTCTCTATGCTCATTTTGGGAACCATTTGGCCAACCTTAGTCAGGATACAGGCTTCTCCATCCATGGTGCTCCCTCTGGTCCTTTTGGATTTCATTACTTATTTAGGACCCCATAAGCTTCTTGGTCCTATTCCCAATCAATCAGCTATTAATCATTTGTTTAGCATTTATGATAAGCACTATGCTAGGCAGTGGTGACACAAAGACAAAAATGAAAGCAATCCTTGCTCTCAAGAACTTACATTATACATGAGGAGTGAAAGATGAGTACAGAGAAGGAAATGGCCAAATACATACAAAATAACATGAGATAGTGTGGTGCAGTGGGGAAAGCACTGGATTTGGAAGCAGGGAACCAAGACTGAATCCTAACAGCCTTTACCCTGCTAAAGGGTTTTGAGAAAATGAAGTGATGATTTGTGGCACAGGACCAGTGAAGGACTTCAAAGCCTGAAAAATCACTGCGAGGAGGAATTGTATATTCTCTCTCCTCAACCCAACTCCCATGTCAGCAGCCTGGAGCAAAGTCCAGCTTACCCCAGACTAGTTATGACTCTAGGTGGAATACAGCCTATAGGAGGCAGAATAGAATGAAATAAGTCTAGGAACATACGTTGAAGTCAATTGTGACTTAATGTTTCCCAGTCCTGATCCTTGTGCTACCAAGGCCCTGTTCTTTGCTTAGAGACAATAGTTAATCAATTAATGATTTAATCAAATGAATTAATTTCTCTTAGCACTAAATATGTTAATGGTGATAAATAAATGCAAGGGGATACTGGTCAATGAGGGCCCAGTGTTGATGGAGCTCCTTCTGGAAGTGTGTGATGACATGGAATAGAGGGACCTTGGCTCTCTTCTTTGGAGCATGTGCAGTTAGTTATTCTATGACTGCTTCCTATCTGCTTACTGAGTGAGAAAGAAAGGCCTTCTGATTGGCTGCTAATCTGGACCTAAGAGACACCAGCTGACCATTCCAATCAATCTCTTTTTCAATTGAACTGCTCATAAGCACAGATCATTCAGCTCCAACTCAGTAGTTCATCAGAAGCTTTTCTTCAACATTCTATAAGCAGACAAGAAATGGCCATAGAATAACTAACTGTGTATGACCTGAAATGTAGTTAGACCCTTCCTTTCACTGCACTTCCAGAAGCAAGTTCACCAACTGTCCAAGTTTGTACATACTCCACATATGAGACCTTCATTGATAGTCCCACACTACGCTAAGATGGCTAGGTCATAGTGGGCCAGATTATGGAGGCAAGCAGAAAAATCTGAACTTTATATGGTAGGTATCATTGAGCCATTATAGATTCTCGAGTTGGGAGATGTTGCAATAAAGTTGAGAAAAGTGTTCACCTTTCCAGATAATATCACACTAATCTGTGTGGTATGGAAAGAATATGAACTCTGGGGTCAGAGGATCCATGTTCAAGTCCTGCCTTTGATGCTCAGTATTGCTGTCACTTTGATCAATTCACTTAACTTCTCTAGGTTTCACTTTCATCTTATAAAGTAAAGTATAAAGTAAAGGAGTTGGATTAAATGCCTCTGGGGTGGCTCATAGCTCTAGATCTTGTGATATTAAAAAGTCATTCTCAATGAAATATTAGATGGTGAATAGGTTCAACCTTCCTCAGGGGCATTTGCATTTTCAGAGAAGAATCCAAAGAGGGCAATGCTTAGTCCAAAAGGAATTAATGTAATGGGGGATTTAAAAGATTTGAGAACATACAATGAGGGAGATACTCTGGAGACCCTTCCCAATTTAAATCAAACCCACACCATGTTGGTAAGCACCTATTCATTGAAGTTAAATGTAAACCCTGCTTCCTGGCTGCTCATTACTGGATATACTCACTTATTCTCTTATGATAAGAGATTTGGGGTCTACAAATAAGGAAGAGAAAACCTTTAAATAGGCCACTCTCATTCTCCTTGGGGAGAGGGAGGGTGACAGAGAAGCATGATCGGATGGCTGGGCCAACCCACAATCTTTATGGAAATATGAGCTACACATACAAGCACAGAGAAATAATTCCCCTTAATTGCTTTTACACTGTAATGAGAAACAAGCCACCTACAGGATTTGTATTTTTTTTAATTAATTTATTTTGTCTGGAGCAAACCTAACTGTAATGAGACCAAATCAGTCTACCTTTAAAGGATTCAGATACAGTTGTGTTAAAGACTACCATTGGTTTATAGACCAAACTGCAGGACAAGAATGGATATCTTCCTACCTTTCTCCTAGGCAACATGATGTCACTTGCCTACCACATATCCAGAGTTCTTAGGCTGATCTAATATAGTATACAGTATTAGAAAGAGCTGTGAACTGGCTCAACTGTTCTGGAAAACAATTTGGAACTGCAATCAGAAAGTGACCAAAATGGTCAAACTCTTTGACCCAGAGAGCCCATTGCTAAGTAAATGACCCAGAAATGTCAAAGCTAGATAGATACTATTTAGACCACAATATTCATAGCAGCAGCTTTGCGGTAGCAAAGAATTGCAAACAAGTTAGAAACCCATTTATTGGGAAGTAGTTAAGCAAAATGTGGTACATGAATGTGTAATAGAATATTACTGTGCCATAAGAAAGAAAGTGAGAATTTTGGGGAGCATAGAAATACAATGCTGCCTCTGCCATATGAACTGTGTGACAGGAATTAGAAAAACAATATTCACAACAACTACTATAACAACAAAGACAGAAAGAACAAAAGAAATTGAACACTGTAAAATTAAAGCCATGAAGACTGGCCCTGAAGAAGAGATTTTAAAATGAACATTCTTCCCCTCTTTGCAGGTGTGGAACATTGCATATTCACTGGCAAACTTGTTTGATGCATTGGTTAGTTTTGCTAAGCTGCTTTTTTCTCTTTCTTTTTTATTCTTCATTACAAGGAATGGCTCTCTTGGCCAGAGCTGGAGGGAGGCTCTACCAGTAAATTAAGGTGATGTAAAAACAAAAAGCATCTATTTTTAAAATGTATTGATATGTTTGGCTGGTTTAAGAAGAGAAAGAATAACTGACTCTATCACTGAGAGGGGAGACTCTTAGTTTCGAAATGCCATCCTCAGTCTAGCTCCCTGCCCAAGAGAAGAGAAATCTCAATAGAAGGGAAAGGCAATGACTTTCTTTTTTTTCCTGCCTGTGTAGCCCTAGCACCTAGGACAGTGCCTTTTTCCTAGTGGGATTCTTAATAAATGTTGGTTGAATTGTATCCAACTGCATTGAATTGAATGAATTGAATTGAATTGACCTTCCAGAAACTAACAGTGGGACTTGTCTTCCCCTTCCCCAGAAATGGAAGATCCAAATATATCATCAGTCCTAGTCTCATCAAAACTTTCTTGACCTGTTCCCCATTTCCTGAGATTCTTCTCAAAAAGAGACTGTATCTGATAAACTAATTCATGCTACAATGTGAGCAACTACTATATGAACTCCTCCTAGGGGTTTTACATTTTAAAAGACAAATGATGACATACTCAAAACTGTGACAAGTAAAAAGGGGAGTTGAGGGTCTTTAAAATTGCTCTAGTGGCATCATTTGATACAAAACATAACAAGGGAACAGGCAGGCTTTCACAGATGATTTTCTGTAGCAGATCAGATTTCTATGATTACACAACTGAGGGGTATAAAGAATCCCATGATGCATATAGTTTATTGATTTTTTTAAAAAATAATTTCACTCAATAAAACAAAATTCAGCCTTGAAAGCTATTCTCAAATAAAGGTTTCTCCCTCATATATGCTAAAATTGAACTGGAGTCCATGGCAAATCTGACTACAAAGACAGCTTAGTTTAACAAAGCACTTATTGTCAGCAACACATAAGGTGAGATATAGGCTTACCTAAAGTATCTACTATTGTCATGAATGAGGTCCTGTTCAAAGTACAAACAAAATAATTCTTTGTTGATGCTAAAGTTTTCCCAAGTGATCCTATTAGTAGATGATAGGATTTAGAGCTGGAAGGGACCATAGAGGTCATTGAGTCTAACCTCTTCAATTTACAGGTAAGGAAACAGAACCAGAGGAGCTACATGACTTGCTCAGGATGATGTAACCAGTCAATACCTGAAGTGGGATTCAGAACCAGATCTTTTGACCATGACCCCAAGATGAAAATTATGTTTTACACCAGGAATGTCAAACTCAAATAGAAACAGGGGTCACTAAAGTGTACATAAGGATCCCTGCAGGCCATGTAATGATTTTATTTTATACAATATTTTATTTTTCCCCAATTACATGTTAAAAGAATTTTTAACATTCTTTAAAGATTTGAGTTCCAAATTCTATCCTTCCTTCCTTCCGTTACTTCCTCCCTCCATGAGACAGTAAGTAATCTGATATAGGATATGCATGTGTTAATGATTTTATTTTGAAATGTAATTATCATCTATGTTTTATTCTATTTTTATATCGTTAAATATTTCTCAATTGCATACTACTCTGTATTCAGTAATTTTGTGGACCAAATGTAGCCTGCTGGGCCATATGTTCAATACCTCTGCTTTACAACACGCTGACTCTTAATATAGGTTAGCTAGGTTATGATGAATAGAATACTTTAAAGGAGAATAATTTGATTCACATCCATTATCTCATTTGAGCCTATTAATCTTGCTCTTTAAGGTAGGAAAAACAGGTATTATTTTTACTGTTTTGTAGATGGGAGTACATTAGGCTGAGAGGTAGATGTGGTGGCTCACATTTGTAATCATCAGTACTAGGGAAACTGAAGCTGGGACATCATTTGAGCTCAGGAATTCTGAGCTATTATAGGGATCAAGCGATCAGGTGTCCACATTAAACTCAGTTCCAGTACAATGAGCAGGTCAAAATTCCCCTGTAGATTAATAGCAGGATCCTCTGCACTTCCAAGGTGGTTGAGATAAGGAGACCAATCTCAAAAAAAAATGTCTGAGAAAGATTTAACAACTTGTCCAAATTCATACAACTAATAAGAGGCATAGATCGAAATCCTTGGCTTCTCACTCCTAATGTGTTGTTCTCTCCACCAACCTACATTTCTTTCAAAAGTTTCTTCCACTTAGAAAAACTAAAGATAGAAAGGAATGTGATCAAAGTTTATAATATCACTGAAATGATGAAGAATATGAACTTGGTTCTTGGTCATTGAATACAAGAATGCAAGATCAAACCTATTCTCTTTCTCAGTTTAATAAACATGAAATTTAAAGTATCATATTTTAAAATATTTAAATAAATTAAACCCATCCACAATAGGCTATTAATAAGACTCTAGGCTTCCTCTGTAGCAGACCCATTTAAGTTACTAATTACTTTCATTCAAACAGCCACAGTTTGAATGAGCTCTAAAGTCATTACAATGCTTCTCTCTTATTTTGTTAATTTCATTAACACAGTAAAAACATCTTATTGAATAAAAGAATCCTCAACTAGCAGGAAACTTCAGAACTTAAAACTGACCTTCTCTGTCCCTCTTTTGCTCTACCTTCTTAACACCTGAGTCATCTATGCATCTTTGACATTCCCCTTCCTACTCCTCCCATACCTAACCAGCTGCTCAGTCAGCAAAGAAAGACTAGATTTGGGATCAGAAGACCTAGCAGGCTGTTGCTTGTCCTTCATTGTCAAAGGAGACCAATGACATCATGGATTTAAGTGAGGCAGTGTCATACAAAGTCATCAGTCTCACTCTCTCTTCCAGAGTCATCAAAGTCCAGTGGCAAGACAAAAATCAAAATGACTGGCGATGGTCTGAAATGTAGTGGATGGATGACCTTGGCATCTTCAATGTCCAACCAAGCTCTACATACTGCACAGTACCTGTTTCAGCCACTTTCATGGCTGTTGGAACAAATTGTTCTGATCTGCCCATTCCCTGGGGGCAATCTTCAGATGCTTGGGGCGGATACCTCCTAACTCACCAATGGGTTTGAAGCCTATCAAGTTAGCCTTAAACTGGTTCAGCCTGTCAGCCAAAATGGTTTACCAGGATGTGGCTGCTATGCATGCTGCAGTTTCTTGGAGTCACAGATGAGAGCTGAGTGCCAGGTAGACACCAAAGGTAGATGAGCAGGCCTGAAGAGGTCTCTACAAGCCCTCACACCAGAGGTGCTAATCCTTCTTGAACATCCCACATATCCTATGTACTGTCTTCATGACCTTGGTCAAGTTACTTTGTCTTTGTGGACATCAGTAAAAGGTAAATTAGATGATCCTGAAGGTCCCTTTTAGTTCTAAATCCTATGATCTCAGTTCTGTTGATTCTATATCTACAATATTCCTTGCATATATCCTCAACTCTGCTCTTACTTCCCCCCCCCACAACCATCATTACCTGTCTCTTATAGTATTACAAAAGACTGTTAGCTGGTCTCCTTGCTTCCAATATCCAATCATCCTGCCAGAGTAACCATTCAATTGGATTGGTATGATTGCCTCACTCCCTTATTCAAAAAATTCGAGTTGTTCCAATGGACTACAGGAAAATATTTTAGTCTACTTAGACTGACCTTAAAATTGTAATAGTACAGTAAATCATATCTTCAGGCAAAAGTCCTAGTGTGATGTTTCATTGTGGTATAGTGATAACCTTTGGGGTTTAAAAGCTAGGCCAGTAAAGCAAAGGCATAACCATTCTTAGAAGGGCTTCAAATATGGTCCCAATGGAATAATGGGCTATGATGGCTCATCATCCATAGGTGCATCATTAAATAATGAATAATTTGACAGAATACCCATGATTTCCTTCTTTCCTTTATTAATGAGAACTTGGGCAGAGGGGTGAGGTAGGCAGGCAATCTACGTTTGATAATATTTGAGAGAAGCCATTTTCAATTACATGTCATAACTTGAATTTATTAATTATAATGTGTTACCAGGAAGAGGTTTTATCCAACTGTTTTAACGAACAAGCACCATTTATAACACATTTCCAATAATAGGGATACAAGATTCCTTGCAAGTTGAATTTGATCTGATTTAACAAACCTACTGTTAAACACCTGAAATATAGCATTGACTATCAGAGTGTGTTGACTTTATTGTTCTTGCTAAATTGTCTAGATCACAAATGTGACATAAATCCTTAATTATATAAATATTCCTATCAGGATGATATGCATTCATTCTATATTGGACCTAGACCCTAGAGTAAGGTTTAGGTGGTTTTTTAATGTTTGCTTTTAACTAGAAGCCCAGTACCATATTAGGTTTGCAATTGTTCCTCAAAATTGGCTCTAGGCTCTACATGGGTAATTACCCATGGAATTAGCACATGATCTACTTATATTTGAATGGATGCTACTAAATATTCTTGAAAACATTTTGTTCTTTTAAATTACCTAAAAATCCCTACTGGTATCTTATTTATACTGTTTGTGTGTTCAGCAAATTCTTTATGCATATAGAAGACAAAGGCAACCCTCATTCTATTTTGAATATATGAGGTTTGAATCCTGGAGGTTCTATTACACTGTAATGCAAATCAAAGAAATTCTTTTGTAAGACTACCCTTAATTGCAGGAAGAATTAGTTATCACCTACTGTACATTAGAGGTGTCAAACACCTGGCCCATGACACTCTTTAGTGTGCTCTGACCAGATTAAAATGTAAGTGGGAAATATTTAATAAAATCAACAAAAATACAATAAAACATAGATAATATTACATTTTAAAACTAAGTCCACATGTGACCCGCAGTAATCCTTATGTATGGGTTAATGGCCTCCATTTCTATTTGAGTTTGACAAAATCATCATTTTGTACATGATATATTTTGAAGAGCTACAGGAAGGATTCTGTTGTCTCAAAAAGGTCTGAAATTCTTCTATTAGAGATTTATTCCTTTGGTCCAGCAAATTCCATTTTTGAAACATTGGCAGTCTTTGAAAGACTAAATTCTTAAGACTTCCACATCAATTAGACTCAGGAAGACAGAGCAAAGCTGATGATTTTGTGCAACTCTGTCTCACTTAAATCCAATTCATGAACAAATCAAGACATTACTCATGATATCATTGGTCTTCTTCAAAAATCAAAAACAACAAACCCTTAAGTCAGATTATAGGTCATTCACATGCTTTCCCAAAAATAAAAGAGATAGGCTACATTAAGGAAATAGGAATTTTTATTAGAATAGAAGGTAAGAGTTATGATCATTTTAAATGCATGGTGGTGTGGAGGGGTGATAGATAAGCGTAGGTGGTTTGTGGAGAGTCAAAATTAAATTCCAATGTGTTGAGCATTGGAGATGGATAGGGGAGAGAAAGAAGATGGGTCAGAGAAATTGAGGTAGCAAGAAATTGAAGAACAAAGAAAATCAAGATGACCCCATACCTAAGACTAACAGCCAGGCTCTCTTCTAGCACCATCTTAGTCTCTTAGAAATTTCCCACCTATAGGGGCAGAGTCAAGATGGTAGGATAAAGGCAGGGACTCATCTAAGCTCCCCTAAATTCCCTTCCAAAACACTTTAAAATAATTCCTCAAAATGGTTTTTGGGGAAGCAGAATCAACAGAAGGCTGGAGTAAAGTGATATTCCAGACCAAGACAATTTAGAAGATTGGCAGGAAAGTCTATCTCACTGTTTCAGTAGATAAGAATGGAGCCCAGTCCAGCACTGTGGCACCAAGGCAAGCCAGCAGCAGGATTTGGGGGCAACTGAATCTACAAAGGCTTCTGGAATTCTCAGCCCACAGACAATAAGGTGATCAGACAACTTGTCAGAAGATTATAGGGGACCCTTTGCTGGCACTGGGAGCAAGTCTTTATTGCATACCCCATATGCAAGTCTGGATCATGGTCTCAAGGGGAAGAAAGGGAACTAGCCACCAATGCTTGTGGCCCCAGAAAAGCAGGTATCCTGGTCACAGTGACAGGGTGGAAAAGAGTACTTATGGTTGTTTGTAGACCAGAGCACAGGTCAGGAGGGCAATGACCATACCTCTTTTTAGGTTATACCGTCTTGGAAGAAATGAAAACTTAAAGGCCCCCCGGAACTAGTTCTAAGAACAGGAGTGTGTACATGTATGCATGTACGTGCACATACACACACACACACACACATCCCTTAAAAAGTAATAGGCTATGTTATTGGAAAAAATACTTTTTAAAAAAATTTTTTAATTTATTTATTTTTGGTTTTCAACATTCATTTCCATAAGATTTTGAGTTACAATTTTTTCTCTCCCCATTTTTCCCCTACCCCCCATCCCAAAATAGCAAGCCTACTAAATACCCCTTCCCTCAATCTGTTCTCTTTTATATCCTCCACCTTTACCCCCCTAACTTTCTAGTAAGGCAAGATGGGTTTCTATACCGCAGTACC
Organism: Pseudochirops corinnae; assembly: GCA_028646515.1. Lineage (NCBI taxonomy): Eukaryota > Metazoa > Chordata > Mammalia > Diprotodontia > Pseudocheiridae > Pseudochirops > Pseudochirops corinnae. The sequence continues at coordinate 177,064,080 of CM053588.1, forward strand.
TGTATATCTTATTTTCCAGTTGCATATAAAAAAACAATTTTTAAACATTTATTTTTAAGACTTTGAGTTCCAGATTTTTTTTCCACTTTTCCCTCCTCACCCAACCCCTGGGAAGATAAACAATTCAATATAGATTGTAGTTACCCAAATCATTTCCATAGTACTTATATTGTAAAAGACTAACTGTATTTCCCTCCATCCTATCCCGCCCCCCACTTATTCTATTTTCTCCTTTGACCCTATCCCTTTTCAAAAATGTTTGCTTCTAACTATCCTCTCTCCCAATCTGCCTTCCCTTCTATCCTCCCCCCCCTCCTCTTATCCTCTAGCCCCTTATTTTCCTGGAGGGTAAGATACCCAATTGAGTGTGTATGTTGTTCCCTCCTTAGGCCAAATTCAATGAGAATAAGGTTGTCCCATTTCCTTTCACCTTCCTGCTCTTCCCCTCCATTATAACAGCTTTCTCTTGCCTCTTTTTTTTTTTTTAATTTTTAATTTTATTATAGTTTGCATCGTTCATTTCCACAAGATTTTGAGTTACATATTTTCTCCCCCTCTTCCCCCTACCCACCGCCCCGAAATAGCCAACCCAGTGTGTCCCCCCTCCCCCAGTCTATTCTCTCCTATGTCACTTCTCAGTAGGGCAGGATGGATCTCCCGACCACAGTGCCTGTGTATCTCAAGCTCCAGTTGGGTGTAGTCAATAATAACAATAATAATTGCATATATAGATAGAAAGATAGATACATATTCATAACATTTG
>CM053588.1:177065342-177100721 GCA_028646515.1 Pseudochirops corinnae
GGAGACCTTTCGGCCGGACGCTTATCTCCCTCTTTCACAATCCCCACTCGCGCAGCTAGTGCTAATCCCCCCTCCTCGCAGCTGGTGCTAATCCTCTGCTCACCTGAGAGCTATTGAGAGCTTTCTCTGCACCTCCCGCCCGGCCGCCCCCGGGGCACAGCCGGAGCTTCAGGCCAGGCTGGTTTCGGTTCACAGTGCTGATAGTTCCTCGTAGCCGAGCTGACTTTAGTGGGAAGTATCTGTGTGCGTTTTTGAAGTTCTAGGTTGGTCCAGAGTCCTATTCCATGGGTATTTGGGGGTGGCTATGTGAGAGCTGTGATATATTGCTGCTGCTACGCCGCCATCTTGGCTCCCTCTTGCCTCTTTTATATGAGATAATTTATCCTAATCTTTCTTCTTCCTTCTTCTCCCAATAAATTCCTCTCTCACCTCTTAATTTTATTTTTAGATATCATCCCCTCATATTCAACTCATCCTGTACCTTCTGTCTATGTATGCATGAACATACAAATGCCCACACTCACATATATATATTTATATACACATATATCCTCCTATACGTGCATATATGTATGTATACATACATATATATACATATATTCCCTTCAGCTATCCTCATACTGAGAAAAGTCTTATGTATTACAATTACCATTTTTCCATGTAGGAATGTAATTAGTTCAACTTTAATAAGTTCCTTATGATTTCTATTTCCTGTTTCCTGTATCATGCTTCTCTTGCTTCTTGTATTTGAAAGTCAGATTTTTTGTTCAGCTCAGGCTTTTTCATCAAGAATACTTGAAAGTCCTCTATTTCATTGAATGACCATATTTCCCCCTGAAGCATTATGTTCAGTTTGGCTGGGTAGGTGATTCTTGGTTTTAATCCTAGTTCCTTTGACCTCTGGAATATCATATTCCAAGCCCTTTGATCCCTTAATGTTGAAGCTGCTAGGTCTTGTGTCATCCTGATTGTATTTCCGCAATATTCAAATTGTTTCTTCCTGACTGCTTGCAGTATTTCATCCTTGACCTGGGAACTCTGGAATTTGGCTATAATATTCCTAGGAGTTTTCTTTTGGGGATCTTTTTCAAGAGGCAGTCAGTGAATTCTTTCAATTTCTATTTTGCCCTCTGGTTCTAGAATATCAGGGAAATTTTCCTTGAGAATTTCTTACAAGATGGTGCCTAGGTCCTTTTTTTTGATCATGGCTTTCAGGTAGTCCGATAATTTTTAAATTATCTCTCCTGGATCTATTTTCCAGGGCAGTGGTTGTTCCATTGAGATATTTCACATTGCCTTCTATTTTTTCACTTGTTTGGATCTGTTTTATAGTATCTTGATTTCTCATGAAGTCATTAGCTTCCAGTTGCTCCAATCTAATTTTGAAGGAGTTATTCTCTTCAGTGAGTTTTTGAAATTTCTTTTCCATTTAGCAAATTTGACTTTTTAAAGCATTCTTCTCCTCATTGGCTTTTTGGGCCTCTTTTGCCATTTGAGTTAGTCTATTTTTTAAGGTGTTATTTTCTTCAGTGTATTTTGGGGTTTCCTTTAGCAGGCTGTTGACTCACTCTTCATGATTTTCTTGCATCATTCTCATTTCTCTTCCCAATTTTTCTACCACTTCTCTTACTTGATTTTCAAAAGCCTTCTTGAGCTTCTCCATGGTCTATAACCAGTTCATATTTTTCTTAGAGGCTATTGATGTAGGAGTTCTGACTTTGATGTCTTCCTCCCACTCCATGGTTTGATCCTTTTTGTCCCCATAAAAGGATTCTATGGTCTGTTTGCACTTTGTGTGCTTGCTCATATTGGCAGCCAATTACTTGACTTTTGAGCTCTTTACCACAGTAGAATTCTGTTTCCAGAATGGAGAGAGCTATGTCCCAAATTACTGAGGTTTTTGCAGCTGCTAGAGCTATTAAGTAGGCGACCTCTCTATAGCCCTCACACACTCTGGCTCACTGGTCACACATTCCAAGACCACCACCCAAGACCATGATCTGTATCCAAGCAGGTCAAAGCAAGAGAGATTATCCTCTAAATGTTGCTTAGTCCCCCTACAATCTGAAGGCAAAGAGCTTTGGAAGCAGCCATGCGGCAGCGGCTGCGGCCACCACACCTCTACCTCTTCTCGCTCTGGGGTAGCAGCCAGACCACACTCTCCCTGTTCCAGTAAAGTTCTACACTGACCTTTTACTTTGTCTTTCGCATTTGTGGATTGAGAAATCTGGAAACCACTACAGCTACTGATGATTTACTCTCATGAAGTCTGCTCCAGCTGAGGCTCATAGGGGCCACCCTGGGGCTAAAACTGAAGCTCAGTCGGAACTCTGCTTGGTTCCCAGCACACTGTGATGGACTCTTCCTGCTGGCCTGCCAGGCTTCCTTCAGTGGGAGATTTGTTTCTCCTTGTCACTTTGTGGGTTCTGTAGCTCTAAAGTTTGTTTGGAGTCATTTTTTACATGTATTGGAGAAAGTGGAAGCCAGAGCCCCATGGAAGTCCTGTTTCTATTCTGCCATCTTGGTTCCACCCCAAAATGCTTTTTTCTTAAAATCTCTTCTCTACCTCCAACATTTTTCATATTCACGTTTGTATGAAGAAAAAAGGGAGCCTAGCAAAGCAAATGTTAGTATTTCAAAAGAGGCCTGATTTATATACACTCTAACTTCTTTCAGATCACGTCTAAATCAGAAATTTGTTAAATAAATGTTGTTTTTTAAATGTTTTTTTCTATTTTTCAGGGTCTTGGTCCCACATTCCAAATGTAGGTAAAATTCTAAGATATATCAGTGCTTGAGGCATACAGTCAGACTCTAAGTCACACATGTACAGCCATTAGAAGTGTAATTTGGATTGTAGCAAAAAATATGTTTATACTAGAGAGTTAGAAGACAAGCCTTCCTCTACTAGTGCCTTTGTCTCATTGCTCTCACCTTTTTTTGATGGAACTCAAGTAGAAAATCATGAGACATATTGCTATCCTGCTATTAATCTTTTCTTTTTCATGTTCATTTAACTATTACAAGGGTGGAATAAAAGTGTTAGGATGTAAGCTTATCTTCTGTAAACCCACTGAAATCTTCTTCAAGCATTGTCCCTACCGTATAGGGACAACATGCCTTATTCATTGTTCTTACTTATCTTTGTTTCTTCCTCTAGGTTTCTGTACTTTGACAGTTTTTCATTCACTCTTGTTTCATAATTATAAGTATTTAAGATGGCAACATGGAGTACAAATATTCTTAAATTTTTTATAGACCAATATTACACGCAGGCAGTTTTAGGCAACAGTTGTCTTTGTAATGATACTGAATTCCAATATAGCTTGTTTGTTGAATTGACGAGGATATACGGGGGTCTATGATTGTAGTGTGTCTATTGGTCATTCATTTATAAATGATACTGAGCATTAGATGTATAATTTTAGTGAAATGATCATGTCTCTATCAATATCCATTAGAAACTAAATTTTTCTAACCTACATAGATATAGATAGATATATCTATCTATATAGCTATAGATAACTTTGATTTCTCCATCTGAAAGCTGCCTGTTCATATCCTTTGAGTATTTATCAATTGGGAAATGTAATTCTAGTATCCTTAAGGAGAGTCGTTCTTTAATTTCTTCTGACAATGTTTTGATCCTGAATCACAACCATAAATTGCACCATTTCAACATCATTTGTTTAGGGCTTCTTTGTCAACATTGGATTGGTTGCATCCTTATGGATGTTTCCATGAAGTACTTTCTGATTCCACTTGTGAATCTTGGCCATTTCTTATGCAGGATCTGAAGGTAAACCACTTTTACTAACATTTGGCAACTCCAATGGTGTGTACCTCCTGTCATCCTTATGATATAAGGTCTGTCTGTTCTAAAAGTATTTTTATAAAACTTGTAAATCTTTGTAAAACTGTTTATCCTGTGCTCTGAGGACACCTTTCCATTTTCTTCCTCCTTTTTAAAAAGGAAGTATTCTTATTTATTTCTATAGAGATACTGAAACTTGTATTTCAGTAACATCATAATAGTTGGCATTTTTGGAAACCTTCTAAATCCATTGTCATCATACCCAAATTATGTGTAATACTATCATAGCTTAGGTATTAATTGCTCTAAATGCAATCATCCCATTAAGTTTTGACTTTAGGATGCCAGTCAACTGTTTAACATCAATGGCTTCAGTTGTCTTTTTTTCCTTTGATATCCATGTTTTGATGTCCTTTGCCTGGAGAAGACCAAGGAATTTGTAAATATCAGCATCATCCATTAATTCAAGTACAACTCTGAATTCAAGCTCAAAGCCTTTAGGCTCTATTATCCATTGATACATACTAAGAACTTTACATTTGCTTTCCTTTTCTTTAGAATGTATCACTTGAGACTTCACCCAGCCTCTCCAGTCTTCCCCAGTCATATAATGTGGATAGGTCTTATTTTTATCTTGTGGTAATAAATACGTGAACTCTCCTGTTAATAAATGTAAGATTAGGTTTCCATCAGAAAGAAAGCTACTTAAGTATTTTGCTAGCAATATATATGCCCCCATGAACCATTTGAGCCAATAATTATAAATCTTATTTGATCCTACTGTTTTCTGTTTTGTCTAGTTTTTTTTCCAGAAAAACAAGAGAGTCGATCACCTTGATTGATATAGCCATAGTCTCATTAATTATATCAGTAGTGAGCAAACTTTTTGCTTAACATTTACCTCAACTTGCAATTTTGTGTTTTTGGTTTACTTTCCACCATTAAGATCAGCGGAGAGTTTCCTTATTCTCCTTCTTCAAGGGTTTTCTTTTGCTTCTCAACACTCTATAGAATAGTTTTATTGAAGTTAAATTGTTCATTTTCTTCTTTGTATTACATTAATTCATTGTATTATCTTAATTTTCTGGTCTTCACATTCCATTATAGCCTATTATGCCAAAATTTTCTCATGTGATGCATGTGATGAATACAGAAAAGTTGAAAAGATCTGTATGAACTAATAGTGAAGTAAACAGAGATGAATATACACACACACACACACACACGCAGTAACTACAACAATGTAAATGAAAAGAACACACCAAAAAATTAAAAATGAATATAACAAAATTATAAATATCAAGCAGGACTCAAATGAAAAGATATGAGAACCCCAACCCACCCTTTGGTGGAGGTAGGAGGTCCACAAGTGGCAAACACTACACATGTTTCTATATTTTGTTAGTGTATCAATTAGTCATGCTGATTTCTTTTTCTTTTCTAAAGAAACGAATACATTTGTCATATGGACAGCTCTTATAGAAGGAGAGGAATACATGGGATACTCTAGTGATTTTAGAAAAAGAAAATATAAATGAACTTTTTTTAAAAAAATTCTAATCTTTTATTTTCTGAATTCTGTCTTGATAATTTATTTTTTTTCTTTCCTTTAATTAGGTGATATGGTACCTAAGCTGTCTATTGAGCAAACTGACTAAATATTGTTTTGATCTTCAGTGTCTTCTGTAGGTTTTCAACAGTTTTCTCAAGTCTTTATTACATCATAGTATTTAATTTCTTCCCTAAGAGAGAATTATTTTTTTAACATTTTTCTTCTTATGAACCTTACAATGGCCAGAGCATATACTATTGTGTGGAGCTCTTGAAATGTGTTTTTACTTCCTGCCAAACATTGTGGGAGAATCCATTCATGGTTATAGCAGAAACAAATTTCTAAAAATTATTCATCTAGTAGGTTTGTTAGATTCTTGCCATAAAACTCAAAACATATTTTAATTCCTTTCTGTCTGTCTATCTCCTCTCCAGAATCATTTGAGAAATCAGCATTATTTTTGTTACTGATTTCTTAATTAGTTAGAATTTGTCAAATTTAAAGTTTGTGTTAAGTAAAGATTTTTAATGCCTTCAGTTTCATCTTTTGTGTCTTCAGATTTAAATAAATTCACATTTTCACTATTATATACCTAATCTGAACTGAAGAATGAAGTTATTCCTAACTATTTCTGCAGTATGTTGTTTAATTTGTAACCAAGAACATTGTTGCTAAAAAAAATACGAAATCCTTGCCTATGACTAGTGAGATGTTTCTAATTCTATGACATACTACTGATATATTTTAAAAGTTTCATATATTCAGGCCATTTCATATGAGCTCATACATGATTTGTCTTCTTCATTGGTTAATGCTATCTGCACAGATGTTTACAAAAGGAAGAATATTGTTATTTCTAATTTAATTCAATCTATCCTACCTTCTTATGGTATCAGAGCATAAAGGAGATATACTTGTTCCACTGTCTCCTGTATCAAATTAATCATCAACACAATTCCAAGTAGAACCAATGTGTAACTCTATGGTGCTCCATCTATTTCTTAAATTCATAGGCATAGACTTCTACCTCAAAGAGATCAAAGATAGAGGAAAAAGGACTGACACACAAATATTTGTGTCAGTTCTTTTTGTAATGGAATTGGAAACAAAAGGGAAAATCTATCAGTTATGGAATGTCTGCAAAAATTGTGGTATATGGATATAATAGAAAACTAATTGTGTTGTAAGAAATGAAGAAAAGAATGATTTTAGAGAAGACTGGCAAAACATTAAAGAACTGATACAGAGTGAAGTAAACAGAACTAGGAAAACAATTTATATACTAACAAAATTGTAAAGACAAATGATTTTATATGACTTAAGAACACTGCTCAATGCAATGATCAACAATAATTCCAGAGGATTGATTATGAAGCATATCATGCATGAGATGCATGTATATAGAGATAATACAGAATGGAGAATACCACTCCATCATCTTGGCTGATCAGAAGAAAGCAGGGCAATTAGCTTCCATCCACAAACTCCTCTAAATAGAAAATGCACTGGGGTGAATCCTGATGGGGAAATCCAAAAAAAAAAGTCACAATGAGTCTTTGTCCAGCCCCACTTCATTATAAGGAGATAGGCAAGGAGTTCTATGGGGCACTGGGTGTGGGCTTGGGCCAGGAGCACATGACTGGGAGTGTCCCAGTGCCCAGGGAGAGATTGTGCACCAGAGGAAAAAGAAGTCCCAGATCCATACTGGGCATCTCCACACCCATACCAATTAACTACAAAAGGGACCGTTACAAACTGACAGCTTTGTTTTATCTTATTATTCCCATTTTACAGACAAGGAAATTGAGTTTCAGAAAGGTAAAATGGCAATGTCAAAGGCAGTGTTTTGAGATACTAACAAATTTGTCTTGAATAAGCAGTGTTTGAACTATTTGAGAGAAAGGTACAGTATAATATTTCAAATCTTTATTAAATGTCTGTTATGTGCCAGGCAGAGTGTTAAGTACTGGGGATACAAATTAGAAAAGGAAAGGTAGTCCATACCTTCAGGGAGCTTATGATCTAATGAGCAAAGACAATACCCAAAAGCAAGCCAAAAGGGAGTGGTTACCCAGCATGGGTACCTAGCTATGGTGGAATGAAATCCAAAGAGTGCAACTGGGTTTATGAGCCCTCTTTATGTGAGGGAAGGGTTTTTGGCTTCATTCTCCAATGAAAAATGCAGAGACTACTGGGGATTCTGATGAAATATGAGTCCCCAAAACTGACAGGTATCCTGGTAAAATGTACTAGAGCAAGAGTAAGCACCCTTCTCCACTTTCAGTTTCAGGTAACTAGAGAACTGGAGCATGCTGGAGAAACTCCTTACTTTTGAGGAGGATTACAGAATCCAGGGAGGGAGAAATCAGTTGAATTCAATTGTCTGGTCTTTCAAAGGGAGTAAGGAAAACAGCTACATGGTGGAGGTCAGAGTGGCTTGTAAATGCTCTCCAGGAGATCAGTGGAGCAAAGAGAAATAAGGCAGTAGGAATGTGGCTTTGGTAGCATGGATAGTCCAAGCTGTATCATGCCTTTGGCCACTCACTGTTGACCTCTAACCCTTGAACTTGAAATCTCAGCATCAAGGCCAGGCAAAATTCTCTATTACTTGGTAATATGGTGTTATAAATTAGAAACTGAGAAGGTTCCACTTCTCCCAATTATCACTGACACAAACCTGCTAGTAAAGTCTATAATTGAAGGTTTTTGAGTAAAGACATTGTCCCCATCACAGTGGAAATACTCCTAGGAAGGATAGCAATTTAAACTATTGTCAGTGTGAATTAATCAGCTTATGCTAACTTCAAACAGCTCTTAGAAGTAGGTCCAAAGCAAGGGACTTTCCTGGAAAGTCCAGGGCAGGTTTGGATGGAAAGCAGGGTATGAAATTAATGCTACAAGTGGTAAGAGAAGGTAGCATTAGGGTACTGGGTTCCTTGAAGAAGTAAGGAATGCAGGACAAGGGAAATGAAGGATAGCAAAAGAGGAGGTAGAAAGTTTGAGAAAATAAACTTTGCTAATATTTTGCCCTATCCCTCTTTATCTGAGAAAATGATCCTTAGGGATTCTAGGATAAAGAAGGAATGGATGTATGCATGAATGAATGATTGAAGGAATGAAATGGATTTATTGAGTATTTCCTATGTCCCCAACATAATGATGAGTGCTAGAAAAGCAAAGATGATGCCTATTGTTAAGAAACACATATTCGAATGAGGGAGACAACATGCAAAGAATGGTAGCCAAGGAAGAAGCCTCTGGTAAGAAGAATTACTAGGGGGTGAATAGGACCATAGGGAAATAGAATGACATACTCCAGCTAAGAATGCTGACAGTTTATTTGATCAGGGTTGGTGGTTTCAAAAATGGAGTGGTGAGAGAGGGGTGGGGAGAAATAGAAGAAAGGTAGAAAGGTAGTTAGTGAGGAGCTAGCTGGAAAGTAGAGAGTGAAGTGAAACATGGTGGTTAGGACTTTCTTGAAGTAGTAGTCCAGGAAAAGCCATCACCAGTCAGGACTTGGGGGCTTCCTGTGTGTATCTAAGCAATTTATTAGGAGCACGGGCTAGCGAGAAGGGAGTAAAATAAAGAACCAATTACAGAAATGGAGTCAAGATGGCAGTGTAAAAACAGGAGAACTCCGTGGATCCCCCCATAACCACCTCAAATATCTATAAAATACGACTCTAAACAAATTTTAGAGCTCCAGAACTCATAAAATGACAGAGAAACAAGGCTCCCGCTGAAGACAGCCCTGCAGACTGATGGAAAGGGCTCATCGCAGCACTGGGAGCAGAGCCCAGTCCAATGCAGTTTTAGCCCCAAGCCGTCCAGGAGAAGCCCAGGCTGGAGCTTTCAGGAGAGCCGATCACCAGCAGCTGTGGCAATTTCCAGACTTACCAACCCATAAGAGCCAAAGACAAAGAGAAAAGGTCAGTGGAATTCGGCTGAATTTCGGGGAGAGGGTCCGGCCAACCGCAGAGCAGTAGACTTCCAGAGCAAGAAGCAATCCAAAGCAGCCCTGCAGCCACCTCCACGTGGCTGCTTCAGAAGCTCCCAGCCTGCAGATTGCAGGGGGGCCAAGCAATCATTCAGAGGTATATATGCATATGAATACATATGGGAGTGTATGTATATATGTGTGCATAGACAGAGGGCACAGGATCAATTTAATAGGAAGGGATGATATTTTAAAGGGTGAAATTAGGAGGTGGGAGAGGAATAGAATGAGAGGAGACAGGGAGAGACAGAATGGGGTAAATGATCTCATATAGAAGAGGCAAGGGATAACTGTTACAATGGAGGGGAAGAACAGGAAGACAAAAAGGGAATGGGTCAACCTTACTCTCATTGAATTTGGCTTAGGGAGGGAATGACATACACTCTAAAATGGGTATCTTGGCCTACAGGAGAGTAGGAGTGAATGGGATGAGAGGGGGGAGGATTGTTAGAAGCACGCACTTCTGTAAAGGGACAGGGACAAAGCAGAGAATAAAACAAGGGGAGTGCGGAATAGAAAGGAAGGAAAGATCGTCAGTGTTACACAATATGTCCATTGTGGAGATGTTCTGTGTAACTACACATGTACGGCCTATATTGAATTGCTTGTCTTTCCAGTGGGGGTGGGTGACAAGGGAGGAAGGGAAAGAATCTAGAATTTAAAGTTCTAATATCATATGTTAAAAAATATATATTATTAATTATTATTATTATTTACATGCAACTGGGAAATAAGATATACAGGCACTAGGATACGGACATCCATCTCGCTCTACCAGAAAGTCAGAGGGATGATGGGGGAGGATATAGGAGAGAGCAGATTGCAGGAGGGGGTATACAGTGGGATCACTGTTTTGGGGGAGGTGGGTAGGGGAAAGACGGGGAGAAAATCTGTAACTCAAAATCTTGTGAAATCAATGATGTAAACTAAAAATAAACAAAAGTTAATTACAAAAAAAGAACCAATTAAAAAATAGTAAAACTAAGTAGTATAGTGGAACTCAAATATACCAATGGATATGTAATCTCATTGATAACAATGTCTAAGACTCTGTCCAAGGCATGAATATTGAAGGGACAAATTCTATAGTTTGTTGATCTCATGGCTTATTAGAGTTGAGACCAGGTAATCAAACTGATCTCCTGTGCTGGCCAGAACCAAATTAAAATGTAATTAGGAAATGCTTTAAAAAATAAATAAAAATACAATAAAGCATAGATAATGTCAGTTTATGATTTTCTTCATCAATCTGCAAAGATCTGTTTCTATTTGAGTTTGATAGCATTGGCCTAGACTGTAAGCATATTTCATCTACTTGGCTTCTTCCATGTGGACTTTTAAGCTAAACTGTTTTGAGTGTTGGTGGATTCCTTTCAGGAAGCTCTGCAATGTTTTGTGACTTGATATGAGTAGCACATCATCCACAGATAGGAACATCTGCAAGACCTCTTCATCTCTAGGGAACCCTTCTTTAATTTGGAATCTATACTCCATCTTTCATAACAATGGCAAATACCTTTCACAGTGAAACTAGAGGTCCTAACTCATAATTTTCAATTAAGTGTTCTGCCTTTTATTCCCTGTCAGTTCAGCTTCCTGTGCCCCAATTTCCTCATCTGTAAAAATGGAATGCTGTCCCAGATTATCCTTATGGTCCCTTTCTGCTACAAATCTATTATCCTTTTTCTCTATATTAATCTTGTTCACGCTACTCCCTGACTGTCCTCTAGGATCTGGATTCTCATTCATTGAGCTACTTAAGAGTCCCTATCAAGAATGAAGAGGGCAAAGTGCACACATGTGCACATATTTGTGTGTGTGTGTGTGTGTGAACAATATTAATACATACATAGTGAGAAATGTATTTAACAAATCAAAAGTATAATTTGAGCTGTGCAACAATGAGATAGGTGATCTCTGAGATTTTCTTCCAAATGGAAGATTCTGTTAGCATGGCACAGTGGGAAAAGGACAGATCTAGGATTTAGGAGCACTGAATTTGAGTCTTAATTCTGACACTAACTAGTGTGAGTCCTTGGGTAAGTCATTTCACTATTCAGGGTCACAACTTACTCATTGTCATGTTTCTCTGTGGAAGGTAGAACACTCAACGCTTTCTGCTCCTTCCTTCTTTCTGGAAAGAGGGAGAGCTAAATCCTCCCAGGTCTTACCTATGTCCTCTCATGGAACTAGTTCAGGATGACCTTCTCTTGGGTCATTGCCCTCTCCTCCTTGTTACTCTTTCCCTCTCACATCAGAGGCTTGAGATTTAATGAGCCACACCCTGTTATGACAATTAGCTCACTTTTAACCTAAGAAAAATAAAATTTTCCACAGATCAGCAAGGTCCCTTTATCTGCTATGTTATGGTGTTTGCATCAGATGAAAAGTTATTAATAAAACTAGAAAAGCTCAGAGGTTCCACTTGGGAAAATTCCTAACACTGAGACAGTGGTTTAGCTCTCTGCCCAAATTTGAATTTCATCTGTTTTCAGCTTACTTACACGGACTAAGTATACAAACATATAATACAAGCCTTCATGAGTAACCATGGCTTTATATGGAGCAAACCCAGAATAAAAGAAACAACCTAGATTAAAAGAAAAGAGAGTATTACACCTGTTACTGGACATGTACAGGTAGAGAAAGTGGGGAAAAGAATAGATCTTCCATAACTTTCCTCAGTTTTTGAAGAGGTGATCACAACAGAGGTACCTTCAGCCCACATTCTTAATTCCAAAACATCTGCAAGGACCTAAGTGCTGGGGATACAAAAACAAACATCTAATATAGTCCCTGCCTCAAGAATCTTACATTCTAATGAAGGAAGATAGCATAATAGGATGCTGGAAATCAGGGTGTAGAGGCAAATGAAAACATGGTCTGAAGTATCCAGGGAGTAAAGTTCTAGATATGGGCAAGGTAAAGCAAAGGCCTCCCTACCAAAGACCAGGGTGATTACAGGGGTAGATTCCGATTTTCTGGTGGGAAGGATGAGTATGAAGGCCAGACTGAATGCAATGCGGTCCAGAGTCGGCCAAAGAATGAGATGAAGGTTTTCTTCAGAAGACATTAGGGTCCCATCAGCATAAAATCCCTAGGTCCAACTCCTCCAAAGAAGAAAGATGAAGAAGAAAGATGAAGAAAGATGTCCTTTTAAAAGCCTGGAACCAGATAGAATGAATCTTCATTCAGGATGAGGATGGGGGAGGGTTATAAAACCAACCAGGTACTCTCAGATACAAACCAACCAACCATCTTAAAGAAGGTGAATGAAATAGTAGGGAATTGTGGGAAACTGGAAACCTGGACTACAATAATACAATTCAATGTATTTGGAACGGATTGAATGGCCAGACTCAAAGAATAGTCAGAAGCAATGAGTAACAAGGTGTAAAGTGGTCAATTCAGATACCAGGAAATTTTTAATGTCAGAAAACCTTTCTAACAGTTGGAACCATCCTGAAGTAGAATGGACTGCCTCCGGAGGCAGTGGGCTTCCTTTCTTTGGTCTTTTTCCAGGAGAGGTTGGCTGGATGATCTCCTCTATTTTATGTTATACTGGGAATTCCCTTTGGGTATAGGTTGTACTAGATGGCTGCTGTAGTCCCTTCCAAATCTAAAATTCTGGCATTCTGAGCAATATCCAAAGCTGTTCTTGCTTTGTATTACTAACAAGCTTCTCTGAGGTCTGCCTGTGAAAGCCATCTTGTCTGCTGACCTCAGAGACTTACCAGATGGTTTCTGACCCTCCATGCCAGAGCATCAAAAGCACTTGGCCCAGAGATTCCCTGTTGCCCAGACAACAATGACTATCCTGGAATACTAGAAGTGGGGCTGAAAGGGGCAACTGGTGAGCAATGGGACCACATTGTGGCTGACTTTCATACTCTGAGCTCCATACAGCCATAAACATACCAGGCTTGTCTGCAACTCAGCTGCCTTGACATCTCACCCATTCATTTGCTTACTCAGTCTTTGCACACTTATGGAACATATAGTGTATGCCCAGTTTCATGGTATTGAAATAGACAAATTAAATCAAAGTAAGGCCACAATCAATTATATGGCAACACTGAAAATCTTCCCAGTTGCAGAATACTTGGGAAGATATCTACTGTACAGCCATTCTAACAGCTCAAACAAACAAACTGCTTTTACAAATTGCTTTCCACACAAAACCAGATAAGGTAGGTAAAAATAGTTCATATTTAATACCAATAATTACAATAACATTAAGAACAATAGCTACCATTGAAATAGCACTTTAAGGTTTTCAAAGTACTTTACATATATTAACTTATTTTATCCCTACAACAGCCCTAAAATGTAGGTATTATTATTATTAATATATTTTCTTTATAGCTAAGAAAATTGAGGGAGGTAAAGTGACTTGCCCAGGATCTCACAGCTAGTAAGTATCTGATGCAGGATGCAAACCCAGGTCTTCCTGACTCCAAATCTATCATTCCATCCACTATGTCACCTAAATAAATTTCTACAGTAGTTTAAAGTTAAAAAATAATAATAACATAGTATGGCATAAAAAGGGCAGCTAGGTGGCACAGTAGATAGAGTGTCACATTTGAAGTCAGGAAGACCTGAGTTCAAATCTGGCCTCAGACACTTACTAGCTGTGTGATCCTGAGCAAGTCACTTAACCCTGTTTGCCTCAGTTTTGTCATCTGTAAAATGAGCTGGAGAAGTAAATGGCAAACTACTTCAGTATCTCAGCCAAGAAAGCCCCAAATGGGGTCACAAAGAGTCAGACATGACTGAAACAATTGAATAACAACAGGGCATAAAGAACAGAGTGCAGATGCCACCTTGGGGTGGGGTTGAGGAGGGGAGAGATGTGGAGAAAATTTGGAACTCAAAATCTTATGGAAATGAATGTTGAAAACTAAAAATAAATAAATTTTTAAAACTAAAAAAAAAAGAATAGAGTGCTGAACTTGGAGGAAAGACTTGGGTTTCAAATGCTTAGTAGCTATGTGACTTGTACAAGCATAACCTCTCTGAGCCTCAGCTTCCTCATTTGACCCTACCTCACAGGGTTAGTGTGAAAATTAAATTTAAAAAAATATTTGAAGCACTTTGCAGTTTGCAACACTATATAAATAATGTTTTGTCTTTCCTTTTTGGACCAGAATGATGGTTTTATTAATAGAGGGAAGGAAATTCTTGTACCAATGCAGATCAGTGCCAGCTTCTTAATTTGTAGTCTTAGAGTTGCCTGGATTTACTGAGATGTTGTTACTTGCCCAGAATCAATATGGGTCAGAGGTTAGTCTTGAACCTAGGTCTTTATGACTCCAACTCCCAAGTCATTATTCCATACTGCCTCTTAAGAGATTATCATCCCCATTTTACAGATGAGGAAACTAAAAGTCATCCAGGTAGAGTGTCTTACCCAAGGTCGAATGACTGGCAAATAGCAGAACCAGGACTTAGAAGGAAGTCTTCTGATTCTAAGTCCAGGACTCCTACCTTTCCAAATCAACGAGAGGATGTGGAGGTGTCGGTCTGGAGCTAAAAATGCCTGGAATGAGGAGGGATGAGAATGAGGGTAGAATGAGGAATCTCCCTCACAATATAGGGTAGACTTTGTCTTACTCTTCCCTATGTGCCCCTAAAAATTGAGGCCTCCTCATTCATAAAGTGCCAACCTCCCTGTTTTTGCCCCAGGCCACCTACCAGAGTCCATAACATCTGTGATCTCTAAAATCCATATTTCTTTTTGTAAGTTTTCCAAAGATAACAGAGGCCCCAACTTTGAGCAGAGACAGTCTTTCTAAAGGAGTGATGGAGTATAAGAAATGGCCACTTGGGCCCAGGTCCTTCCTCTGGTCTGGAGGGACCTGGGACTGGGGCCACATCCTGAGGGGACACTTGTGGAGACAGTACGTTGACCTCCAAATTGCTTTAATTTATGAGTTACTGGCTTAATTTCTGCCAGTTACAAGGAGATTGTCAGACTGAGAGCTGAATCATAGAATCATCAAATGTCAGAAGTTATCAGACATTCAACCCTTTTATTTTTTCAGACAAGAAAACTGAGACCCAATGATTTGCCCAAGTCCTGTGGCTGGACATTATCATTGTGCCAAAGATTTTTAAACAACTTTGATTTTCAGCCTTCTAAAAACCTCAAAAAAACCTTTGAGAGGAAGGCTGAGAAAGTGAGACTGACCAGCAGTTGGCATCTTTCAAAATGCTGAGCTGAGAGATATCATGGTTTCTCACCTGCTCCTTTTTGTTTTACAGGTAACTTGATTATCTCATTCTGTTAAGAATTTAAATATAGCGTTTACTATAGAATCACGAGAAGAGCCAAACTCCAGGTGAACCTAACAAGTAAGGCCCCCTGAGCTGAGAGAAAAGAGAAAAAAAGGTATGAATGACCTCTTTTCTGCCTTAGAGTTAGACATTCACTTCCTGCTGAGTGCCTCAGTTTCCTTAGTTGTCAAATGAGGGAATTGCAGTATATCAGCTCTAAAATGCCTTCCTGCTTAAAATCTATGAGTCTGCAAAATTGGGAGCTTAGAACAAAAGCCCTAACTCTCTATTTGTCTTCTTCTCTCAACATGAGTTGTTTTAGGTCAGTTAGCGACAGCTAGAGATCAGCTCTATCCACCATTTGGGGTATATGACACTGAATAAGGCAAAGTCTCTGCCTCAGACAGTCTCCATGGTTTTGTGGCTGGGCTGAAGGAGTCAAAACAGTGTTCACAAAGCAAGGGAACAACCATAAACAAACTGATGAACAGGCAACCAATGTAGCTAAATGCAAAATTGAGTAATAATAATAACCAGTATTGTGTTGTTTGGTCATTTCAGTAGTGTCTAACTCTTTGTGACACAATTTGGAGTTTCTTGGCAAAGGTACTAGAGTATTTTACCATGTGCTTCTCCAACTCATTTTGTAGATTAGGAAACTGAGGCAAACAGGGTTAGGTGATTTGCTCAGGGTCACACAGCTAATAAGTGTCTGAGACTGGATTTGAACTCAGGTCTTCCTGATTCCAGGCTGGATGTGCTCTGTATACTGCACCACCTACCCTGGGAATGCACAGAAATACAAATAAATAGGTCACAGACCTCAGAATGCAAAAAGGTCCTTGTAGTGGAAGGACCTGGAGAGGAAGAAATGAGAACTTGGAAAAGACAATTAATGTAGAGACATGTCTGCTCTCTAGAAACTTCTATCTCAGTAGGGATTATTCACACCATTTTTCTCCTTCCTGATAAACAATGCCTCACTGAGAATGCTATTTTTAAAAGCACAAAGTAATAAGAAACTCTACAGGTAGGTGACTGATTGGCTAAGTAGGTGTTAAGCCCAAGCTCTCAGACTCATTTTTAAATCCACCAATCTCAGGAACAGGGTTCTTCCAGCTCTCTACAGTTACACTATAATTGGTCACAGACTCTTAGAGTAGAAAGGGACTCTTAAAAATCATCTAAACTACCCTCCCATAGTCAGACATCTATTGAGCCTCTACAAACTTCTCCAGTTACCATGGAAAATGAACTCCAAGTCTTTTAAATAACTTTACGAGGGCAATTCAGAAGCCCATCAAGGCTAAAACCTGTTCCAATGTGCAGGACCTAGACCTGGAAAGTACCTTTGAGATCATTCAATTCAACTTCTTATTTTACAGAAGAAAAAATCGAGACCTCCCTCATCTCCCTCACCACCTCATCTCACCCCCCCCCCCCAGGTTAAGGTGCCCATCCAAGGTCACACAAAGCAAAACCAGGAATCTGTTTGCAAAAACAGGTCTTCTGACTCCAAATCCAGTGTCCTTTCCACTACATCACTGACTAAAATAAGAAGTATGTTTTTAATGGGGAAGGTTTGCAGAGGCTATTAAAAACCCTGTTGGCCAGTCCACTGGAAACCCTCTATAGCATAATGCACTATAAAGTGAAACCTGGTTTAAGGCAACGCTCTGCTCTATGGAGAGGTGGGGCAGCTGGCTCAGACTTTTGGAATCAGCTATTTTGACTTATGTGGGCTTCAGTGTTCTTTCCAGTGAAGTTGTTTTAGTCACAAACTGACAGGAAAAAAAAGGAAGAAGGAAGGAAGGAAGGAAGGAAGGAAGGAAGGAAGGAAGGAAGGAAGGAAGGAAGGAAGGAAAGAAGGAAGGAAGGAAGGAAGGAAGGAAGGAAGGAAGGAAGGAAATAGGGAAAGAGGGAAGGGGAGAGGAAGAAAGGGAGAGGGAGAAGGAGGAAAGGAAAGGAAAGGAAAGAAGGAAGATTGCAACATATTGGAAAAAGAAATGAAATCTTTTCTAATGCTTAGTCCACAGATTGAAAGAAAATCTTCCAATGACCAGGTAGATAAGGACAGATAAGGTTCCTACAGAGACTCCCACCATAAGCCCAGTCCTCCACACACCTGTGCCTTCTAGGGGTTTCAGAGGGAGAGTATTTGATTTGGAGTCAGGAGAGGCCAGGTTTGAAATCTGCACTCATCATTTATTAACTGTATAATTTCCAAAAAGTTACTTCACCCCTCTGTGCCTCAGTTCCCTCACCTGTAAAATAGGTATAATAACGTGTGTACTACCTACTTCACAAGGTTATTGTGAGGATCAAATGATGACAAATATATGAAGCAGTTTGTAAATCTTAGTGTGCCATATAAATATCTTCTATTATTGTTGAGAGTTAGGCAATAGTTCTACCAGAAATTTTCTTCTCCTACTGAATGAGCAGGAAGTAGTAATCCTAGTTCCCTTATAAGTCTGAATTTAATCAAAGATATTTATTGAAAATATATTCTGTGCCTGATGCTCTCCTGAGCACTATGAGGCATTTAAGAAACCCAGTCTCTTCCATAAGAAGCTTATCATCTAATTGGAAAGATAGTACCAACCCTTAAGAATATAATTCAACATAGATTTATTTATTAAGCATCTAATATATGCAAAGTACTGGAAATACACAGAGCTGACTCAGACAAAGCTGTAACTTGGGTAGCGTGACTAAGACATTGTCCCAAGGTGTTGGATTTAGAGAGTCCTGACAGCATATGAGAATCATTAGTAGCTATAAGACACAGGAACCCAACACTTAACAAGAAAATATTTAGTTAGAAGTTACAAGAGGTGTGAGCTCTTCCTCTGACCTGCTCTACTTCTTTACAATTCTATTCCCACAAATGAGGGTGTATCTTATTCTACTTCCAACCTGATTCATTCCTGTACCTCTAATCTTGCCTCACTCCCTTCTGCCCACTATACGAGCCAGTGACATTTCCATCTCCTGATTCCAAGCATGTTCATGCCTGGAATGTTCTCCCTCCTCCTTTCTACCTTCCCATTTTCTTGCCTTCCTTAAAGTCTCTGCTAAAATCCTATATTCTATGTTACAAGAAGTCCTTTCTGATTCTTTTCAGTGCTAGTGCCCTCCCTCTGAGATGTCCTCCAATATCTCCTATCTATACATAGCTATTAGCTTACAGTCCCCATCCCCACCCACCCCCCATTAGAATATGAACTCCTTGAGAACATGTGCTGGTTTTAGCCTTTCTTTGCATACCCAGCACTTAGCATAGTGTCTGCCACATAGTAGGCCCTTAATAAATGCTTAATGACTTGACCTGCCTTAGACAAAATTTTTAGTACTGTCCCTGGGTGTAAAAATTCCTAATTAAGGCTCTGGACATAGACTTTCTAGCATCTTACAGTCTAATAAAGGAATGAAGTTGTTCAGTCATTTTCAATTGTGTCCTACTCTTTGTGACTGCTGGGGTGATTTTCCATTTCCTTCTCCAGTTCATTTTACAAATGAGGAAACTGAGGCAAACAAGGTTAAGTTACTTGCCCAGAGTCCCATAGCTAGTAAGTGTCTGAGGGCAGATTTGAACCCAAGAAGATGAGTCTTCCTGACTCCAGGTCCAATACTCTAACTGCCCTGTAAGAAATGAAGACATGCCCACAAATAGCTTATCCAAGAGGCAGTAAGAAACATGCATGATGGCATATAAGAACATTGCATGATGGCAGGTGATTAAGGCCAACATGCTTAGTACAGCAATAAGTGTCATAGGAACTCAGAGAAAATGGGGCTCAATAACCCCCAGGCTTATTTAGCCTGACCTGGCTCCCTGGAGAAATTGGGACTTGTGTTAGGCCTCAAAGGTTCAGGTAGAATTGTATCATTAAGGAGAGGATACGGCATCTGCTTCCTGAAGCCCAAAAGAACCTTGCTTTAAAGTAGATAACTAACCATCAGTGTTACTGTGAACTGCTCTGAGTAGGAGTATGCAATGGGGAGAGTGAAATTTTTAATATAATGTCTGACCTTCCATAATGATGCTCTGACTTCACAGTTATTTAACATCTCATTGCTAATTTAAACTAAACTAGATGAGGATGAGGAACACTGTGTACTTACAATATATAATCTAAATAGCTCCCCCTGAACACAGAGGTGGAGAAGGAAAGGGGGATTTGCTGTTGTTTCTTAATCATTTTTTTAATCCCTAGTGCCTTGCAAAATAAACATGATTAACTTCCAAAGCTGATATAAAAAATAATAATAATAACCCTCAGAGAAGAGAGGTCCCAGGCAGCCCAATGGATGGCTAATTTGATCAGAGACTGAGATTTCTTTCTCTTGTCTTTGTGTCCACTGCTGATAAAATTGTGGGAGGGTTGTGATGCTTAATTAACCCTGTAATTCTTACATCTGGACTAATTAGCATATAAATTAGGATGGTTCTCAGATTATGTCTCCAACACCATTGCCTGCTCTTTGTGCCATATATCCCTTTGGTGGCAAGATAGTGGCCTATATGCCAACATATTGATTATATTAAGAGGAAAATAATGCTAGACAGGCAGCCGACTCAGCATCAAACCGTCAGCCCTTCAAAGGATGCCTATTAGAAAGAGGTCTACTGCTCAGTCGCCTGGGGGAAGGGCTAGGAAACCTTCCCTCTGGCATCTACTGATGGAGAGCTTCTATTCCATCGAATGAACATGCTGAGTAAAAGGCAAAAAAAATTCTCTGACAGTCTACAAACACCTCCTGAATTCGGTATTAGCCACAGACCACCTAGCTAGGTCTTTAAATGCTAGCTAGAAAATGCATTTTTAATCACCTACTATGTGCCAAGTCCTGTAACAAAGATCAAAGTAACAATTTAAAAGGGAGGAAGTCCTTAAAGAGCTTAGAGTATAAAAGGAGGGAGGACCCAACACATAGTGGAATGGTGACCAAAGAAGGAAATTTTGGTCTGTAGAGTCAAGGGTATTGTTGGCAGAGACATGGGCATGCCATTTCTAAAAACAACACAGCACTGATTTTAAATTCCAGCAGAAGAACAGTTGACAAGAAGCCTGAGCTGGTATCTTGTGCTGCTGAATGGGATGAGAACCCTAGTCTGGGACTTATTAAAAATAATAAGTTAGGTGAGCTTGCTGTTCCTCACCCACCAGTTGGGAAAATTCAGTCCCAGAGCAGAGTTGTAAAGCTGAGCCTACTTAGAAAGATAAGGCATGATCTCTGGATCCAGTTGAAATATTTGCCAACCATCACACAGATAGTCATGTTATATAGCAAGAAATCAATCAAGCAACTAAAACAATGATTATTGAGCATCTATTGCATACCCAATCTTGTACTATGTATTGTGGGCAAAAACAAGAAGGAAAAGATAAATTCCCAGGCTCCAGGAGCTTCTGGATATTGATTGTGAGACGTGGGAGACACTGGCACAGGGCCACCCAACATGGCATGCCTGCATCAAAGCAGGAGCTGTGCTCTGTGAGACACAACATACAGTGATGAAAAAAAGAGAGGAAGGAGGGGTGCTAAGTTGTGTGTTACTGATTACAAGTTCTCAGAAGGGAGAGATCAGTGAGGGCTTGAGCAGTCAGGAGGGAAGCTGGGCCTGTAAGTCGGATAGTATAAAAGGGAAGCACTCAGGCAGGAAATACAATTAAATTGACTAGGAAGAAGACTCTTACTGCAAATTGAAACCCAGTTTAAGGTTCAGGGAAATCATGGAACCAAGTGTCTGAAGCTTATCAGGACCATCTGTTTCCAAGAAAAAACAAGGGATCTAAGACTTTTGGTTAAGACCAAAGTATAAAAGCTCACAGAAAAGCCTCAGCTTTCCCACATTAACCATGATAATGATGATGAAGAAGAAGAAGAAGAAGAAGAAGAAGAAGAAGAAGATGATGATGATGATGATGATGATGATGATGACCATTAGCATCTTATAACACTTTAAGGTTTGCAGAGTGTTTTATTATTATCATATTTGATCCTCAAAACAATTCTGAGAGATAGGTACCATTATTATGCCCATTTTTAATAGATAAAGAAACTAAGGCAAGTAAAGGTGATTTGTCTGTTCATAGGCACACAGCCATTAAGTGTCTGAGGCAATATTTGAACTGTCTTCCTAACTCCAAAAATGTTAAGACAGCTAGGTGACATAGTGGATAGAACTTTGAGGTAGGAAGACCTGAGTTCAAATTCAGTCTCAGATACTTACTAGCTAAATGACTCTGAAAAAATAATTTAACCTCAAATATCTGCAGAAAAACGAAGGGCAAAGAAATTTTTTTTTTAAGCAGAAGTAATTTCCTTGATCCTGTCCAGAAATCTACAAAAAGATAGCCAGAAACTGGGTGAAGTGGGTAGAGGGGTCCCACAGAAGCAGCCAGTGCAAGCAAAGGTAAGTCTGGAAGCAGTAGAGCTACTCAGTAGTTCTCAACCTTCCTAATGCCACAACCCTTTAATACAGTTTCTCATGTTGTGGTGACACCCAACCGTAAAATTATTTTCGTTGCTACTTCATAACTGTAATTTTGCTACTGTTATGAATCATAATGTAAAAATCTGATATGCAGGATGTATTTTCACTGTTACAAATTGAACATAACCCACAGGTTGAGAACCGTTGAGCTAAAGGGAAGTTATTCAACAAACATTCCAGTAGCTAGAGTTGGGTCAGAAGCTAGCAGAGGTGGTAGGAAGAGCTGTACCAAGTAATCCACGGGAAGTTCAAACAAATAGAATTGAAGCCAGCCAATGCTCTGGTCAGGGAAATTATAAACCCAAGTCAGCTCCCAAAATGGGGTGTCTAAAGCACATCCTGGGCCTGGCTTGTTAGAAAACAAGTGGTGATGGACTGGTCCTTACAAGTCACTTCACATGATTCCTGATCTTGACAGGGCAGACCTGCAAGGACTGGGAGACATAGCAAGAGACAGTGCCAATTCAGTGTCTTGGGGCCAGCACCAACAGGGTTGTATAGGAGTCTGGAGTTTAACATAAACTCCAACAACCTGCTGTGCCTGTTAACTGCCACCGCAGAGGACACTACCAACTCCTTATTGAGGATCATGCAAAGAGAAGGGGAAAGAGGCCAGTTAAAACCATAATTTACAGTAGAACACCAGAAGACTGAGATAGAAACCAGAGATTGAGGCAGAAAATAAGGTCTAATACTAGCCCTCAATCCAGATCAATAATGACAGTGGTACACAGAATACAGAGAACACAGTATCAAACAAGACCTATCCAACCCATCCAAGAGTGCCAAAGGGGCTTGACCTGCCCAGAAAATCCAAACCCAAGAATGGAGGCTGAAAATGAGTAGACAGAAGAAAAAATAGTCATAATTAAGAAATACTATGGGTTAAGAAGCCCAAAAGGTAAATCCAGAGGAGAAAAAAGAGTAACTTCATAAATATAATCAGAGCCTCAGAAAATGAAATTACTCTGCCACAAGTGCTACAAGAGTTACTAGTAGAAAAGTGCAAGAAATCAAAAATGAAATGAGAAATAAAAATAAGAGTTTAGAAGGAAAAGCAATTAGAAGAGTATATAGCTTAAAGCAGAAGGTGGAAATCTCATCCAAGTAGTGGTTTCTAAAAAAAATTAAACAGAACAAACATAATTCAATGATTCCATGAGACAACAAGAACTATTAGAACAAAGCAAAAAAAGTTGAAAAGTAGAAGAAGATATAAAGTATCTATGATATTTTAAAAAACTGACTTTGAAAATAAGTCAAGGAAATAATTTTGTAATCTAACCAGATTAAAACCTGGAAGTCATATATCAGAAATCATAAAATCACCCAGATGTGTTAGAACTAGAAGGCAAAGTGAAAATAGAAAAAAAACAAATTTGCCAATCACCTCCTGAAACCACAAAACTAAAATTTCTAGGATGACATAGCCAAAATCCAGAGTTTCAATATCAAAGATACTAAAAGAGTTTAGAAAGAAAGCATTCAAGAACGTAGGAACTCTAGTCAAGATTACCCTCAGACTTGCCAGCAATTACTTTAAAGGGAAGAAAATCTTAGAATACAAAAAATTCCAAAAAATAGAAGCTTACATCAAATAATATTTTACCTTGAAAGATTTAGTATTATTTTATGTAGAAAAAAATGAAGTTTTAGAAAAATCATAAACTTCTAAGCAGACTGATAAAAAAGAGCAGAGCTGTACAAATACTTTGAAATGTAAAAACAGAAGGCAAGAGGAACCTAGAAAAGTAAATATATTTGAGCAATTGAAAGGTATTAATGATGGTGAAGTGCTTAGATTCTCCTATTAAGGGAAAGAAGAGACAAATGCACCTTCATAATACAAATATCTTCAAGTGTCACAAAATGAGTTAAATCAGATAAATACAGAAATCTAGGGCATAAGCATAGGCAAAAAGGAAGAAAATGATTAATTTTGAAAGATAATGCTAGCTTATTAGAGCAGCCTAAAGATTACATTTAAAATTAATAAATACAACAACTTTGGTAAAGTAGTAAGATATAAAATAAACTCACAGAATCACTGGGCTTTGTGTACATTGCCAACAAAATTCAGCAGATGAAGAGAGAAAAAGAGATCTCATTCAACATTAATATCAAATGTATAAAATACCAGGGAATGCACTTACCAAGACACAATATATGAATATAAAATAATCTTAAAAAAATAAAGGAAAATTTCAGTAAGGAGAGAAATTAATGTTTATATTTGGGCTTTGCTAATATAACAAAAACTAAATGTTATCCAAATTAATTTACAGATAGTATCATACCAGTCAAACTACCAAAAGACAATTTTATAGAACTAGACAAAATTATTTCCTAACTCTTCTAGAGAAACAAAAAGTTAGAAAGTCATAGGAAATATTTTTTAAGTGGGAAGGAAGAGGGTCCAGCAATACCAGATTTCAAACTATACTACAAGCCGTAATTATCAAAACAATTTGGTGCTGATTAAAAATAGAAAAGTTGAAGAATGTAATATATTAGGTACATAAGATCCAGAAGCAATTGAATACAATAGCTTAGTGTTCTGTAAACCAAAAGACAAAAACTACTAGGGTAAAAGATCCATCATTCAACATAAGCTGCTGAGAAAACTAGAAAGGAGTTTTCATATAATTAGACTTAGACCACTATCTCATATCACATACCATAGTAATCTCCAAATAGATATATGACCTAGATATAAAGGGCTATATCCAAATTAAATTAGAGAATAATTAAATGATTTATCTTTAATTTTTTTAATAAATTAATTTATTTATTTTCTTGTTTACATCGAATGATTCATCCATAACAAATATGGAGACGGAACTACTTGACCAAACAACAGGTGGAGAGAATAACATAAGATAAAGTGGGTAATTTTAATTACATAAAATTGAAAAGTTTTTACACAGAAAAATGGAGTTAGAATCAGAAACTGGGGCGGGGCGGGGGGGGGGGGGAACTGTTGCATCAATTTTATCTTATAAAGGTCTGACATCCAAGATATAAAAGGAATTGATTTAAAATATATATAGATATAAACAAGAGCCATTTCTTACCATATAAATAGTGAAAGAATATGAACAGGAAGTTGTCAAAGGAAGAAAATCGAACTTTCTACAACCATTTAAAAAAATGCCCAAAATCACAAATAATAAAAGAAATACAACTTAAAACAGCTCTTAAGAGTCATATGATTAGCAAAGATAACAAAAAAGAAAATGGCAGTTGTTGAAGCTGTGAGAAGACAGGCATAGTAACATATTATTGACAGAAGTATGAATTGATCCAACCATTCTGGAAAGAAATTTGGAACTATAATCCCAAAACTCATTTAATTGTGCATAAGTTTGACACAGTGATACCACTACTAGGTACATATTCCCAAATAAGTCAAAGACAGAAAAGGGAAAAAACCAATTTATACAAACATATCTATAGTATCACTTTTTGTTGTAGCAAAAGACTAGACATAAAGAGCGTGCCCATCAGCTAGGGAATGGATTAACAAAATATGGTATATAAATATAATGAAATTTTATTTACTATAAGAAATGACAACTGGGACGGATTCAAAGAAGCCTGGAAAAATTTGTATGAAATAAAGCAGAATGACGTGAGCAGAACAGGAGAACTGTTTATACAAAGAACAAAATATTGTAAAGAAAATAACTGGAGGGGAAAAATAAAAACTCTGACATCAACATACTACTAATTATGACTCCAGAAGACTGATGATGAAGCTTGCCTTCCTACCTCTTGGGGAAAGGTGATGGACTATAGGTGTTAGATGAGACATATTCAGGCACAAATGTTACAACTCAAATTTGTTTTATTCAATTATACTTTTGTTACAAGATAGGGCTTTAGGAGAGAACTGGGTGTAGAAAGAGGGTAAGGATAGTGGTAAAAAAAAAAAAAAAGAAGAAGAAGAAGAAAAGAAGAAAAGAAAAGGCATCAATGAAACATTTTTAAAATACCCATAAATAAACAGAAGAAAGTTGAGAAGAAGACACAGAAAAAGCAAGGTTATACTGGTACTATCACATTAAACTGAATTTATATCTTAAAAAATAAACTGTGTGTAATAGATTTATAGTTTCATATACACTGCACATTTTCTGGTCTTCACTGGAAATGTTCATGTTTGTTGATTTTCTTTTATGAAATTATAACTAATAAAATTCAACCTAGAAATATGAGAAAAGGGATATTGTCCAAGTATCCTAATGTGTATGCCCATCCCAAGGAAATATATCTCTTTTCTGAATAGCAATAATAGACACAAACCATAAATATTCATCTATATATACATACCAATTCCTTGTTATCTCTGCACATTGTCTTCTTTAATAGGTGATCTTTTGCCTCATCTTGACACATCCCAATGTAGATACCACTTCCTAGAAATCTCTACAACCTGCCACAATACACATACTATATATGTTTCCACCCCTCCCCAATTCCAGCTCCCCTTTATATAGGGCAGCTAGTCACCTTGATAAAGCAACTGTCTTGGAATCAGGAAGACTTGGATTTAAATCCTCCCTTGGCCATTTACTAGCTGTGTGACACTGAGCATGTCAACCTCCCTCAGCCTCAGTTTCTTCACCTGTAAAATGAGAACAATAATAGCAACTCAGGGTTATGAGGACTGAAAAGAGATGCTTGTAAGGTGTTTTGCAAACCTCAAAGCACTGTGTAAATTGTTACTATTACTACTACTGTCATTATATTTTGTTGTTATTATCATTCCCCTATTTGAGTATAAGTTCCTTGAGAGCAGGAACAGTCTTCATTGCTTGTATTTCTATCTTGTAGTGCTTAGCGCATGACAATAAATGCTCTATATGGATCTATCTACATATCTATCTGCAGCTAATAGATGAATGTTTGGCCCAGAGCCATCCCTAAATATAAGCTGAGTAGTTATTGGCCTACATACACGGCATATTTGAAGGACACTGAGATATCCTATTGCCCAAAGTATCTCCTCCCCCCCATCTCCAACCCATCCCATCCGATCCCATAGGGCAGGGGTTCTCAACCTCCCTAATGCCGCCACCCTTTAATACTTGTATGTGGGCGTATCTGCATGTGGGCAGACCTGCCTGGAGACACATAGAGGAGCCATGTCTCAGTTCCCAAGACCATTGGAAATACGTGTTTTCCGATGGTCTTAGGCGACACCTATGACCCCTGTGAATGGGTCGTTCGACCCCCAAAGGGGTCACGACCCACAGGTTGAGAACTGCTGCCATAGTGGGACATATTTGTTGAATGTTCACTAACAAATTTTTTACTTTATGCAAAGCATTAGCCTTTCAAGGCTCCTTTTTAAAAATTCAAACCTCCCTGGGAAGGGAAACACATTATGTCCTCAACACCACAGTGTGAATGAGCAAATGTATTTTCTTCCTGAAAAGAAAAAAAAGGCAGAATGAAGGGCCTAGACACTTGAGGTTGAGGGGAAGGGAGGGGAACACAGTCTTGAGGGGGAGAAATCAAAACACAATTTCCATTTTCATTTGTCCCGAGTTGTCCCTGTTTAGACACATCAACAAAAGAGAAAGCATGTTTGAAAGGTGGGAAGGATGCTGGATGCAGGGGAATGTATCCCATGAGAAAGCTAAGGTGTGGAAGCCAGGGTGGAGCCCAAAACAAAAGGTGCTTTCTCTTAAGGGATTTCCTTTCAAGGCACTCAACTCACTGTTTTATCTTATAGCAGCCAGATGTTCCTGCTTGTCAGAAGACCACTCAACTCTCAGAGAAAAGGAGGTGACCATTATAATCACAATCACCTTACATGTATAAAGCTCTTTACGTCTTTTCATACTGACTTTCCAATTCATGAGATATGGGGGACAGGATTTATTATCTACATCCAACAAATGAAGATCCTGAGACCTAAAAAATGGAAAGTGACTTGCCCCATACTTATCCATATACTTAAAGGGAAGAGCCAGGAATAAACCTCAGGTCTCCTGGCTTCTATTCCACTCTTCTTTTAAGCAACTCCATGCTTCTGGGTCTATGGAACTATAAGCACCCTAAGAAGTCTCTTGAAGCTGGAACAAGGGCTTGTCAGTCAGCCACCAGGCAAAACTATGCCAAGAAGGGAAGGGAAGGAAAGTGAAAGGAAGAGGGAAGGAATTTTCTGATGGACAAGGAAATTATGCAAATTTTCCCATGCTATTGAAAATTCTTACAGATTCAAGATAGAGGGACACAGAAGAGTGGAGGAACAAACAAACATTTAATCCATGAAGAGCTGGGACTGAAGATAGGAGACATGAAAACAGGCAAAAAAGAATATCAACCAATCAAAGGAATGCAGTCTTATCAGGTAGGTATGCAATCACAGGACAGCTAGGTGGTGCAGTGCATAGAACACCAGGCCTAGAGTCAATAAAATCTGAGTTCAAATCTGGCCTCAGACACTTACTAGCTGCCTTACCCTGGGCAAGACACTTAACCTTGTTTGCCTCAGTTTCCTCATCTGCAAAATGAGCTGGAGAAGGAAATGGCAAACCACTCCAGTATCTTTGCTAAGAAGACCCCAATGGGGTCACAAAAAATAAGACATGACTGAAAACTGACTGAATGACAACAGCCAATCACAGCAAAGGTTAGCCTCAGAGAACAATTCAGATTCATAGAAGACTAAATGATCTCTTGTTGGCTAAGTTTTAGTGAGGATCCCTTTCATGCATATAGATTGGATTATAGATGGCTGCTAAGGTCCCTTACTACTCTCGAATTTTGTAATTCTGAGAATGACAGAGCAAGAAAGAACATTATGGTCTAGTCCAGTGGTATCAAACTCTGCCAAAATGGATCCCCACAGGCCACATATTGATTTAGAAAAACACAAATTAACATTATCAGTTTTTATCACATTTTTATTCATTTTGTTAAACATTTCCCAATTACATTTAAATTTGGTTCATTCCCACTCTTGCAGGCCACATGTAGTTATGGACCTTGAGGAGTGGAGTTTGACACCTCTATCCAACCTATACATTTTACAGATGAGGAAACTGAAACCTGGAAAGGTAAATTAAGTTATCTAACTTGACCATCCATGGAGTCATAGAATGGAACAGCCTGAGAGATCTTTGAGATCATCTGGTCCAATTCCCTTATTTTACAAATGTAGAAACTGCAACACAGAAAGGAAATGATTGATCCAGGGGCAAACAGTCAATACTAGAATAGAAGTCTCCTGCCTGATTCCTAGGCTGATGCCCTTTCTACTACAATGAAGCTGTACCCAAACAACAGGATGAGGACAGTGCCCGTATGTATCTCAGGGCAAGGGCAACTCAGAGAAAGAATCTAACCCAGAGCCAGGCAGGGTTCAATATAACTTCTCATTAGTGATTCAGAAATGAAAGAAAAAGAAGAAAGGAAATGAGAGGAGAGGAGAAGAGAGGAGAGCAGAGGAGAGGAAAGGAGAAGAAGAGAGAAAGAAAGAGAGAGAGGGAGGGAGGGAGGAAGGAAGGAAGGAAAGAAGGAAGGAAGGAAGGAAGGAAGGAAGGAAGGAAGGAAGGAAGGAAGGAGGAGAGAGAGAGAGAAAGAAAGAAAAAAGAGAAAGAAAGAAAAAGGAAGAAAGAAAGAAAGAGAGAGAAAGAAAGAAAGAAAAAAAGAAAGAAAGGAAAAAGCATTTATTATGTATGAAATTTTTTGCCAAGAACTGGTGATACAATATAGAAACTCAAGACAGTTTCTCGTTGTCAAGGAGCTCACATTCTACCTGAAGACAACACACATAATGCTTCAACCTGCTAAAAACTTGAACTTAGAATCCTAGAAACCAGCTCTGTTTGTTTGTTTTTCTGTCATTTCAGTTGCCTGTGTGTGAAAATATGAGGGTTTTCTTGGCAGAGATACTGGAGTGATTTGCCATTTCGTTTCCCAGCTCATTTTGCAAATGAGGAAATTGAGGCAAATGGGGTTAAGAACCTTGTCCAGGGTCACACATCTAGCTGGCATCTCAGGTCAAATTAGAACTCAGTTCTTGCTGACTTCAGGCCCAGCTTGCTCTCCACTGTACCACCTAGTTGTCCCAAAGAGACCTCGAGATCATCTAATTTTGTAGGTGTAGAAAGTGAAGCCCACAGAGGTGAACTGGCTTCCACAAGGTCACACAGATAATAAGCCCAGAACAGACTCCAAGCCCATGTTGTTTGACACCAAAGCTGGAACTCTTTCTATTGCACTAAATTACTTTCATTTTATAGCGTCAACATGTTTGTTTCCGTTCTGCCTCTCTTGAGGGCTAATTCTAAAATTTCATAATCTCTTTGAAAAATCTTTGGTTCCAAAAATGCCCAACAGCCAGCTAGAAATTAGACTGATCAGTCAGTCATCCAGATGTGGCCAAGTATAATCAAACCTTACTCAATTCAGACTAATTGATGTGGGGGTTGATGGGGGAGGTACCATAGGGGATAGTTGTCAGTAGAGCCTGAATGGCTGACCTTTTTTAGAGAACTGTAATTGTATTACTTTCAGTCACATATAGAGTAACAGAAATGAGGAATAAAATGTTGGCAAGCAGCTGTCCCTGGAGACTAGCTCAAGGAAGAGATTAAAATTATTTGTAATTAGCACAGCAACTGCCTGAATACAAATGGGTATTGCTAAAGTGCTTGAAAACAAGTTTCTCTCTAAAAGATTGAGAGGCCCTCAACGATCTTGGTTATAGGGGCGGCTAGGTGGTGATGGTGGTGGCGCAGTGAATAGAGCACCGGCCCTGGAGTCAGGAGGACCTGAGTTAAAATCCAGCCTCAGACACTTAACACTTACTAGCCATGTGACCTTGGGCAAGTCACTTAACCCCAATTGCCCTACCTTCCCCCCTCCAAAAAGCAAAAAACAACAACAATCTTGGTTATGCAACTCATTTGCTTAGCAAACCTTTTTTTTTTTCCACAGAGAAGTAATCAAAGTAAACCTTCACCACAGTCCCGCCTCAGCCTGTTGTAAGGAGAACATTGGACTTGAAGTCAAGAGACCTACATTTGAATGCTGACCCTAATCCTTGCTAGCGATATGACCACAGGTAAGACGCTTAACATTTCTGTGCCTTAGTTTCCCTATGTATAAAATCAAGATAATATTTATCTTTTTAAGTCTTTGTTGTTGCCGTTCAGTCATTTTTTAGTTGTGTCCAACTCTTCATCACCCTCTTTGGGATTTCTTGGCAGAAATATTGGAGTGGTTTGCCGTTTCCTTCTCCAGCTCATTTTACAGATGAGGAAACTGAGGCAAACAGAGGTAAGTGACTTGCCCAGGGTCACAAAGCTAGGAAGTATCAGGTCAGATTTGAATTTAGGAAGATGAGTTTTCTTGACTTCAGGCTCAATGATCTATCCATTGAACCCCCTAGTTGTCCTCTTTAATCTTAAAACAGCATAAATTTTAGCTATTATTATCATAAATTCACTCCCCAGTAAGAAATAACCTCTCTTTCCTCATACTTCCCTTAGCATTTTGTACCTCTCTTTTACTCATATTGTATTCTGCTTTATAGTTACTATACAGCAGTTACACATTTTTTCATATCCTCTTGCTAAAATGTGGCATTAATGAGGGTGGGAGCCCATTTTTAATTAATCTTCATATCTTCTTCATTGTCTAGCAGTTTCTTATACATAGCAGATGGTTAAATAGGAGGAGAGAGAGGAAGAGAGATGAGAGAGGAAAGAGGAGAGGAAAGGAGAGAAGAAAGAAGAGAAAAGAGGATTACTATATTAAAAGTCTACATCCATATAAACAACCGAATAGTTCATCTGGATGTTTTGCTCATAGAATTACAGCCAAAGTCTGGTGAGGAGGAGTGATTTCTCTAACAGATGAGCGTCACAAGCAGAAATGGGAACACTTCATTCTGGGAATCCTGCCAGGGTCACACTTATATAATTTGCATACTGGAGAGTAAGGGAGGTTCCAGAATGATGCCAACCATTTCCACCACTAATGCTCTCTTACCTTGGCCCTATGCCCAAGCAGAGTAGGCAGTTTTCTACACGGCATAATTTGAGGGGAACTGCGGAAGTTCCCCTGTCCAGGAATATCTCCCTTACCAACCTGTCACTGACGCCAAAAATTCCACCACTAAATTGACCTTCCTATGGATTAAACATCATCCTCTTCAGGTTCTTGGTTTAAGTTACAGATACACCTGGGAAGGGGTAGGGTCTCAGTGTGAATCAGCTCAACAGATGTTTCCCACTGATGTGGATACAAAGGTGCCCTAAGGGTTAATAGTAAGGGTTACTGTTCCAGGCCCCCTGAAGGGGGTGAGGCTTATTCTTAGCCCATCCTGTAACTTGCTTTAATGCCCCTTCCCCTTAGTTTGAAATACCATGCAATTTGTACCAAGAGAATTGGTTTTGTCCCCTTATCCTGTGTTCCCTATCCCGTGTCATTCATCTTCCTCATCCTGTGTCATTCATGTTCCTCATCCCATGTCATTCATCTTCCCTATCCTGTGTCATGACAATTTTTCCTTATCTTGCAAGCAACCACCTTCTTCACCTTCCTCACCCAGTCTCTAAATCTCCAATCCCCATTAGAAACCCTAAAATTACATCATCATCCTACAGGCTGTATAGCTTTCTGTCTATATAAGTCTGGTCCTTTTCCTATATCAATGCCTCTGTTTAGCTCCTTGCTAAGTCTCAGACCTGCATGCTTTTGTGTTAATAAAGCTTCCATTGGCTAAAGAAAAGATCTGATTGAATTCTTTGAAAAACCTGAACCAGCTGTCCCAACTCTGACCCTGGACACCACCTTAACAAGAGGGACCTAGGGCAGCCTGAGGGCGCAAGGTTCCAGTAGGGGGTGCTAAGAAGGGAGGAAAAGTGAGGATAGGTTGGGCTAAAGACACATTTCACCAATTTCTAATTTTACCGAGGGCCAAGTTCAGGTATTTATGCTACATGACTAGCTGATTAAGTACAATGCATTAGAAAAAGGCATATATCTCAAAATTACAGTTGGGTTATTGATTTAGCAATCTTATTTTAAGCTTCTTAATCTGCTGCCATATACTTAGTCATTATAGGATTTGGTGTGGGAAGTTTTATCTGCATCACAGTTCATCAGGTGGTTTACTGAAGTATCTTGAAACATTTTAAGTTTTCCTAATCATATGTGAGTTTTAGAAACTGCTTTCCTACTCATCTTCACCAGTTGAAATCCTTCTCTTCCTCCAAGACTCAGATTAAGCAGCTACAGCTCTGCCTCAAAGCCTTCTTGGTTTTCCCAGAAGAAAGCAATGCCTCCCTCCTCAAATTTTCCTAGAACACTGATTGAATCTTTCCTTTACCCTTATCAATTCTATCTTGTATCATACTTGTTTTGTACAAGTTTTCTCTCTATCCCTTAACCCTTTATAATTCAGGAGTGTTATTTTTCGTCTTTATATCTCTAGTGACTGGCACAGTGCTTTGAATGTGCTTGTGGAATTGATTTTTTTTTAATTTAGGGCAGTGCCCCCTTTGATCTTTTCTACAAAGGTCTATAATGTATTATGCAATAAACCAAGATGCCTTAGCATACTTCCCACTCTGACTCTATGCAACATTATTCAATCTAACACTTGAGTTGTATGACATATTCTCTGCCCTTGAGAACCTTATAATTATAATTTAGTTGAAGAGATGATTCACATATGTGAAACAACTAAAAGACAATGTGAGACAATTTATCCTCGCCCAAAGCATCATCAAGACATGTGGGTAGCCCTGAGTTCTTATAGGCTATGTCAGTAAAGTATGAGTCCTAGCATGTCCTAGCAAGCTAGGAAACCTTTTTTCTATGGACCTAGCTATGAAATTATGACCAAGGACCAACCTAGCTAAGTTACAAGCCACACCACCAAAAGAGTGGCCAGCAGGTGATTCTTGGGACACAAAAACTCATGAAATCATAGAACTACCACATCAGTGAATTAAATACTCATGATGATGAAATTAGAGGTATTTTGAAGTTAGGAATAAGAGATAATTGACCACCAAGAATAGATTATGCAAATTATGAGCACTGTAGGAATGCAGAGAAAGGAAATCAGAGATCAATGTGGACTGGAGGAGCCAGGGTCAGAAGAGGCTTCACGGGGGGAATGTAACAAGCCACACTTGAAAGTTCAACATTAGAAATAAAGAAAAGAATTGCCAAGATAACACTGTTTATTATTATAGTTATTCAATAACTATAAGAAATTATTTAAGAACCATACATGGAGCTTCCATTATTTGCAATGTACTGTATAGAGTGTAGAAGAAGATGCAAAGATACTTAAGATATGGTTTCTGCCCCACAAGGAGCTTACAGTTTTAGGGATGATGAACAAACATATTCACATGGATACATAGATACAGTGCAATAGAGAGCATAAGATAGGTACAAAATACTATTGGAAGTTGATGGTCATTTTTAACTAAATGAATCAAAGGAGGCATCTGGAAGAGTTCATCTTCATTCTGAGTCTTGACCAAGGGGTAAGAATTCAAAAAGTAAAGATTAGATAAAATATTCCAGACCTGGAGAATAGTGTAAGTAATGATGATAAAAAGTAGAGAGTATTGAATATGTAAAAGGGAATCTAAGTTTAACCACCAAAGGGGATTGCTAGCCATTTACACAATCCTTGTCACCAAAAAAGTCCAAGCCTAGTCTTGGAAAGCACTAAGCTTTCAACCCCACTGAGGGGGAATATTGTGAAGCAATAAGCCCTTGTGATTTTCAGAGAATGGTCAATCTTTTTTTTAAATTTATTTATTTATTTATTTTCTTGTATACATCATTCACTTCCACGAGATTTTGAGTTACAAATTTTCTCCCAATCTTTCCCCTACCCAACACCTCAAGACAGCCATCCCATTGTATAACCCCTCCCCCAATTTTCTCTCTCCTCTGTCCTCCCTCTTACCCCTCTGACTTTCCAGTAGGGCAAGATGGATCTCCCTACCCCAATGCCTGTATATCTTAATTCCCTGTTGGATATAGTTAATAATAATAATTTTATATATATATATATATATATATATATATATATATATATACACACACACACACACACACATACATATATATTTTTAACATTTGATTATAGAACTTTAAATTCTGGATTCTGTCCCTTCCTCCCTCATCACCCACCCCCACTGGAAGAATAAGCAATTAAATACAGGCTGTACATGTGTAAT
>CM053588.1:177101221-177133136 GCA_028646515.1 Pseudochirops corinnae
CAATAATTTTTAAATTGTCTCTCCTGGATCTATTTTCCAGGTTGGTGGTTTTTTCAAGGGAATATTTCACATTGCCTTCTATTTTTTCATTTATTTGGATCTGTTTAACAGTATCTAGATTTTTCATAAAATCATTTGCTTCCATTTGCTCCATTCTAATTCTGAAGGAATTATTCTCTTCAGAAAGCTTTTGAGATTCTTTTTCCATCTGGCAAATTTAACTTTTTAAGGCATTCTTCTCCTCATTGGCTTTTTGGGCCTCTTTTACCATTTTAGTTAATCTATTTTTTAAAGTGTTATTTTCTTCAATCAGGTTGTTGACTCTCTTTTCATGATTTTCTTGCATCATTCTCATTTCTCTTCCCAATTTTTCCTCTACTTCTCTTATTTGGTTTTCAAAATCCTTCTTAAGCTGCCCGATGGTTTGTAGACAGTCTTCATGTTTCTTGGAAGCTTTTGGTGTGAGAGTTTTGACTGTGCTGTCTTCCTTCTGTTCCATGCTTTGATCCTTTTTGTCCACCAAGAAGGAATTTAGAGTTTGATTGCTGTTCTTACTTTGCTTCCTTTGCCTGCTCATGTTGCCAGTCAATTACTTGATTTTTTAGCTCTGTGGAACTCTGCTTCTGGGGAGAAAGCTCCGTCCCAAATCACTAGGATTTTTGCAGCTGCTGGAGCTATTAGGAGGCTGCCGTTTTTTTGCAGCCTCCACCAGCTTTGGCTCACTGAAAACGCACCCCAGGACCACCATGCAAGACCACAGTCTCAATCCAGGATGCTCAATGCAAGAGCACTTAGCCTCTGAACAACCGCTTGGCCCTCCCTGCAGTCTGTAGGCTGGGAGCTCCGAAGCAACCAGGTGGAGGTGGCTGCAGGGCCACTGTTTCTGCTGCTCCCTTGCCCTGGAGGCAATGTGGCCGGACTGCTTATCTCCCCCAAATTTAGCTGAGTTCCACTGACTTTTCACTTTGTCCTTGTTTCTTATGGCTTGATAATTCTGGAAACTGCCACAGCTGATACTGCTCCGCTCTCCTAAAGACTCCAGCTGTGGCTCCTCCTGGCTGCCCCAGGGCCAAACCATGGTTTCAGTCTGGGCTGGTTTTAGCTCCCAGAATTCTGTGATGAGCCCTTACTGCCGAAGGGCTGCCTTCAGCGGGAGGTGTGTTTTTCTGTATTTTTGTGAGTTTGGGAGCCCTAAAATTTGTTTAGAGTCATATTTTATGGGTTTTTGAGGTGGCTACGTGGGAGCTGTGGAACCTTGCTGCTTCTACACTGCCATCTCGTCTCCGCCCCCCAAGAACAGTCAATCTTTTAGCGACCAATTCCATGTATCTCAGCCTGACCACACAACCTCATTAGTCCTCTGGTTACTATAAATGTGTCCAATTATAATAGCTCTGAGCCCTACTGGAATACCCCACCTTCTCCTTGACTATACTATATTGCTTTGAATCCTACTCATGACCTTGGTATAATGGCATTGTTTTCCCAAATTAACAGTCGGAGTTGGATAATATATAAAATACCTGACCCTTTTTCATAGACTAAAAGAAACTGTAGAATTCACAACAGAACATCTATCATTCAACTCTGTATCTTCAATTTCTCCAAAACCCAGCTTCCCCTATAAAGTAAACAGACACAATTTGATCTCAAATTTTTTAGGAAAAATTATGATTCAGTTATTTAGTCTTCCTTTCTGTGAGCAGGCAAAGGAGATCAGGAATTACAGGATCATTGCCAACTAACGTTTGACTAATTGTACCCAATAGAATCAGTCATTGAATGTTGAACTTCAAACTCTGAAAGTGGGCCTTAGCTCTTTATCATGGTAGGAAGTCATGGAATCAGGACATGATGCAGACAGATGCTGCTATGACCAGCACTTTTCTTTTCAATGTTTTGTTGTAGACAAGGATCTCTGATGATTTCTCATGAACATAACTCCTTATTTGTGGAACAAGAGAAATGGACTCAAAACATGCCCCAGAATGTAGAGCCTGCTGCTACCATTCCATCCTCTCATTAGTCCTTATGATTCTGAGTTCAAGTTTCCAGTGGACAAGAAGTATATAGCATTCCTCTCTATCCCCATGGCTCTCATCAGCTCTTTGGCTAAAAATGAGTATAGAGATTCAGTTACCAGTTGGGATGAAGTTGCTGAGTCCTCCTCAGTAATTCAGTTTGATTGGAGTATAGTGCACATTGCAGAGACTATGGTGACATAAGACTCAAAAGAAAAGAAGGTTCCAGGTGGGGACAACTTAGAAATCAAAGCTCGAAAGGTGGACTTGATTCTATGCAGAATAGATTTCAGAAACTTCATAGAATGAAATAGTCTTGAAGTGTCTTAGTCTTTTACAGTTATGGGACTTGATACTGAGGGAAGAGGGTGCATCACAAAAGAATCAGATGCATAGAACAATAGACATTTTTTTTAGATTGCCTCTATCGCACAAGAGAAGGCTTAAGGCCTAAAGTGAAATAAATACTCAGTAATAGGGAAGAATCAGAAAGAAGGATTAAGGGCAAAAAACAACCTTGTATCTCAGTTATTGAAATTTGCATAATCAGATCTCACTTGCATGCATGCTAGAAGGTCATGACCCTGAGTGAGATGATCATAGCAAAGTGTGTGGTCAGTGATTGTCCTACAGAAAATCCCCCATCATGCTTTGCACAGCCATCTCTACCATTTCTGTTACTCTCTCCAGTCAAAGTATGAACTGTCCATTTTCCCATGCTCCTGACTCTAGAATGAAGCAGCTCATTCAAGCCACTAATATCAATGAGTTTTGCAGGGAGGGATAATTCTTGCTCAAGTATATCTGGTTAGTTTCCCATCTATGATATCATAGGCAGGACAGATGCTAATCTTGGGCAAGAAAGTCCCAACTGATTCAAACAGGGAGTAAAAGCATCCATGGGGTATGAAATTTTCCAGAAAAGAGAAAGGAGGGAGATATCCAAAACATAGGCAGCCTGCTACAAGTGAGCCTGGTATATCTCAGAGGTGTGCATAAGCTCCAGATTCGGTATTTAGAGTTCAAGATGTATCTAAAAGCAAACTCCTCACATAGAGAGTGAGGATTGTTTTAAGATACATAAAGGATATAGCTGCAGAAGGCTATGACTATTGAACTAGAAGCAGCAGAATATAGTTTTGAGTGATTTTTGAATATGAGAAGAAGACAGGAAATGTTTTCTCATTATACATAGAAATTGTTATAGTTTACCTGAAAATCTAGTGTACCCCTTGTGTAAGTATACTCAGTGATGCCCCAGAGAGCTCAGTTAGCTTCATTGGGTCTCCAGGGTGTTGAGGGGCCCCTTGAACTTGTTTTCTTGAGTTACCCTCTTTTTTCAGAAATGAGACCCCACTAAACTGTGACTTTTGGTTATGAGAGGAATCTATCTATTTCTGTGGTGCTTATAGAGAGTTATAAGCATGCACTAACCCTTTTCTTCTCTCTGGAAGCACTCAGTTCTGGGAAGAAAAGCATTAATATTTATTAAGGAATGTCTGCAATGTAACGATTGTCCACACATTCAGCTATAGCTGCTTGCATGAATTCACCCAAACTGATACATTCCTGATCTTAGGGCAACTGCCACAGCAGAAGTCTGGTACCTCTGACAGTTAACAGAATCAAACTTCTGCATAAGGAAGATGAATCTGGCAGCTGTCCACCAAGACTGGGTTCAAGGGAGCAGAGACCGAAATTGTGGAGACCAGTTATAAGGTTATTGCAACAGTCTCATTCATGGTCATGAAATCTTATGTGTTGGTGGTAGCAAAAGGAAAAGAAAAGAAATCTCAGAGGCATATAACTCTTGTCTCAGGGGCTTTTGCACATGAAAGACCCAAATATATTTGGGGGAATTTCTCATCTCTCTGTCTCATAGTCCATCCCATCCTAAAAATCTGAAATGCTCATGCCAGCCCCTCATATCACCAAATGTGTAAACACCAACTCCTCAGATTTCTTCCTCATTGAAGTCTTCAAGCGAAGGCTTGATGACCAACCATGAATGGGTCAAAGTGGGGATTCTTCTTCAAGTTTAAATTGGACAAGATGGCTGCTGAGATCCCTTCTTAGTCTACAACCCTGTGACTGTGATTGTCCTTGCTAACACACAGTTCTCAAAGCTCAAAAAAGCAAAATTTTATTGACAAGTCTAAGAAAACAAAACAGAATTCTTGACATAACATAGAAAACAAAATTCCTGCCAACAAGCAACTATCTCCTCATAGATTTATACTGAATTTAAGTAATTTCTAGTCACACATTTACGAAGGGCCCCCAGTATGGATGCATTCAGGACAAAGGGGTTTTTTTCCACTTTATCCCTGGTGCCTTACATGGTGCCATATACATAATAAGTATTTAACAAATGCTTATTGAATGCATTCAGTTTTGTGGCATTGAATTGAATTATCAGAATTATGAGAATGGTGGTGTCAGCGTTGTTCTTCATCACAGTTTCTCCTTAACTTTTATCAGAGAAAGCACTTCTTACTAATAGATGCTACTGCATTAGCTCCAGAATTTTCCTTCTCTTGGCAAGACAGTCCCTACATTATAGAAATAGGGAGCGATGAAAACTACAAGATGAAAAAGTAACAAAATAATGCAGTACCTAAGCAGACCTACCCTAGAGAAGCTTTAGGAGGTTTTCATCCCTCTGAAGAACTCCCGTTCAGACCAAAGGATACAGTAATAACCATATAACATAGTCACCAAAAAGTCCCAGACAAATCAGCATGAACTCCAACCCCAAAGCGCACATACCCTATCATGAGAAATATAGTGTCCTTCAAACCCTATTCTCCCATCTAGGGATGGGACCAAGCAGAGATCTATAGCTGTGAAGATAAAAGCCAGAGAAACTTTGTCAGAACATCCAAGTGCTTCTTCTGAGCTCATCAGAATCCTAGAAGCTGCCTTCCCCTGCCCTCTCTGACCTCTCAGCCCTTGGTTGCAATCAATAGATCTTTACCTCATGTCCTTTCTGCTTTCAACTTTAGCCATTCACACCCATTTGACTAGTCTTTTGCCTGTTCCTCTTCCATTACTTAAACTCTTTTCATCCAGCCTATGTAGCTACTCCTCCTCCAGCAACCAAAGCAAGCCC
This sequence comes from Pseudochirops corinnae, assembly GCA_028646515.1. Classification (NCBI taxonomy): domain Eukaryota; kingdom Metazoa; phylum Chordata; class Mammalia; order Diprotodontia; family Pseudocheiridae; genus Pseudochirops; species Pseudochirops corinnae. The sequence goes on from CM053588.1 coordinate 177,106,355, forward strand.
TCAAATCCTGTATTCATGCATTGCATCCTATCATATAATCCCATCCATTCTCATCTATCTGACTACACCCATTGACTGTTCCTGTGGCTTGGATAATGAAAACATGTTATATATAATCATTCCCTACCTAATCCACAGAACTCAGAGATATTACTGATGGTTTTCAAAAGCTCATGGAGAATGGGAAATGAACCAGAAGACCAGAGATGGACAACTGCCCCAAATTTCAAGGATAGATTCTAGAAAATATAGACTGGCAAATATTACCTTGATCCTTGGCAAAACTGCAGAGTAAATTATTAAACAGATGCTTTCTGAGAATTAGAGTGGGAAAAACAATGCAGTGATGACAAAAAGCCAAAATGGGCTGAACAGTATGGATTAGTAGAAAGAGCACGGAATTTATCTGTGATCTTGGTTGAACAAGTCACTTAAGATCTCTTGAGCTTAGCTTCTTTATAATCTAAAATTAAGTGGTCAAATTAAATCCTTTTTAAGGCCCTTTCCCTTTATTCTATATTCTATAACTCTAGGGCATGTTAAATTAATATTCTTTTTTTTAATATGATTACAAGATCATATGAAATGGGGAAATACAAGACCTAAAATATCGTTATTTGAGCAAAGCATTTTACACAATCTCTCATAATATATATGTATGGATAAAATAGAGAAAGATGAACTGAATAAAAGCACAGTTAGTTGTATACCTGACAATTAAGTTGCACAAAAATTTGATTAGTGGGTTGGAAACAGTCTCTGATGGAATGTATCTGTGGAACTCTGTTCTTTGCTCTATGCAGTTCAAATTTCTTATTATTTGAGCAAAAACATAGATATGCTAAAATTTAGAAGACATAAAATTAAAAGAGCTGGTTAGCAAGATAGGTGCAAAATTAAGATTCAAAATCACCTTAGGTTGGAATAATGAACCAAGAACAAGATAAAATTTAACCACAGCAAGATGCAATTCTTGTTAGGCTCAAAAAAAGTCAAATGATTCAGGAAAGATGGAAGAAACTGGCCTAGGGAGTATTTTTTTTTTAAATCTGGCAGCTGTATCAACAGTGATATGGCTTAAAAGACAGGAAAGTGCTACAACATTAGGCTGCCATAATAGATGTAATGTTTTCCAGTCATGGGAAGTAATTGTCCCACAGTATTTTATGCTAATCGAACCACATTTTGGAATATTAGGTTCAGTTTGGGGTACATTTAAAAGTATCATTGACAGATGAACATCCTTGAGAGAGTAACCAGGATGGTTAGTATTGAAGAAACCATGTCAAATGAAAATTAGTAGATACACGTGGGAATGCTTAGGCAGAAGGAAATAACAGTGAAGAAAGAGAAAAATAAATTCCTCAAATATTTGAAAGTCTTATTTAGAGGGAGCAGGAGTAGTGTTATTTTAAAAGAAAGAGCTAGAACCAATTAGTAGGAGATATAGGAAGGCTAATCTTGGCTGAGTGTAAGAAAAACTATTTCTTGAAGTAATGAGCCCTCCGTTTGAGGTAGTTAAGAAGAAACTGGATGGAATGTCATAAAGAGAATTTATTGGATTCCTAAATTGGATGGGGGGAAGGAGTTAACTTCTGTTCCCTTTCTGTTCCGAGATGCCAAGATTTTGTGAGAAGATCTGTTGGGGTTTTTTTTGGTTTGATTTTTTTAGAGGGGGTGTTTGTTTGTTTGTTTTTGTGGAGGGAAGGTTCAGGCATGAAAGTAGAAAGGGATGGCTGGAGAGAGGAGACTTGTCCTGCTTATAGATGGCTTATAGTACAAGGATCAGAAGTATAGACGACCTGTTAGCTAGCAAAAACTCACTATGCACCCTCAGTCAAAGGAGTAGCACGATAAAAGTGGCAGCTAGGTAGCCTAGTGGATAAAGTGCTGAACTTGGAAACAAGAAGACTTAAGTTCAGACCGTAATTCAGACACTGGTTTTGAGACCCTGGACAAATCACTTGACCTCTTTGAGTCTAGCACCTACCTCACAGGAATGTCCTGAGAATTGAATGAGGTAAAACTCTTTGCAAATCTTAAAGTACTGAATAGGAAAGGTATCTATAAGATCTGTAAAATAGATAGAAGAGATCCAAGGCAGGAAGTCTGGAAAGAAGATTGTCACAGATATCTAGTCACAAGGTAATAACTCCCTAGACTAGGGTTGTAACAAACAAGAAAAGGACAAAGAATTTCACATGAGGAAAAATTAGCAACATGGTGATATACTGGAAATGGGAGAAGGTGATATACTGGAAATGGCGGAAGAAGTCCAGGATGACACCAAGCTTATACAATCTCTTTCCTAGCTTTTACCCCAACTTCTCCACTCTTCCCTTGTTTACTGAGTGGAAAAAGAGATCACATTCCTACCTCATTCATGGGATTATGACCAGGTCTAGTGGTTCTGTACTTTCTCTTCTTTCTGTTCCTCTCTCTCTCTCTCTCTCTCTCTCTCTCTTTCTTTTTCTCACCAGTAAACATAAACTGATATGTACTCAAGCAGAGGAATTCCAACCACCCTAGGTATACACACAACAAAAAAAAATTTGCCCTGAGGTCTAAAACTGAAACACAGGCCCCTGGGGAACCATAATAGTCAAGTTGGTTATTCAGAAAGGGACTCCCGGAAAGATTTGGTTAAAATTGAATGACTCTGATGCCTGACAAATGAATAGCCACCATGCTGCAAAGAGCTATCTCTCCTTTCCAACTGAAAAACCAGGCTTGATCACAAATCCACAGAAAACCACCAGGACTGCAAGTTGCTAGCACTGGTCTGGTGGCCTAGCATGTCTAAATGCTTTCCTCTTTCTCTCCTTCCTAGTCTTACTCTGAGAAAATTGTTTCTGGGGCTAATACTTAAAAAACCCCATGGCAAAGGAGAGAGAGGCCTAGAATTGGAGTCCAGACCTACATGCAAGTCTTGCCCCAGACACATACTAGCTGTGTGACCAATCATGGATAAATATAATGATAATAATAATGATGATGATGGTAATAAATAATAATAATAATAATAATACCAATAATGTAGTTTTGTGTAGCACTTTAAGATTTTCAAAATTCTTTACATAGATAGAGTATATGTAAAACTCTCTAATTTTATCCTCTCAACAATTCTGGAAGATAGATACCATTATTAACCCCATTTTGCAGATAAGAAAACTGAGGCAGGCAGAGGTTAGTGACTTACCCAAGGTTATACCACTATGAAGTGTCTGAGGCAGTATCTGCACTCAGTTCTTCCTAACTCTAAGGCCAACATACTATTAACTGGGCCTCCACTAAATTTCCATAAACCTCAATTCCCTCACCTGTAAAATGAGGATTGTAAAAGCACCTATCTTACAGGGTTATTTTGAGAATCAACTAAGATAACACATGTAAAGTGCTTTACAACCTTAAAATGCTATATAAATGTTGTTCAGTCATGTATGACCCTTTGAGACCCCATCTGAAGTTTTCTTGGCAAAGATACTGGAGTTGTTTACCATTTCCTTCTTCAGTTCATTTTATAGATGAGGAAACTGAAGTAAAACATTAAGTGACTTGCCTAGGGTCATACAGTCAGTGTATGAGACCAGATTTAGACTCAGGAAGATGTCTTCCTGATTCCAGACCCAGCACACTATCCACTGAGCCAGTCGCCTAGCTGCTTCCTAAGCAAACAGAGGTTCAGTGACTTGCCTAAGGTCCCATAGCCAGTCTGGATTTGAACTGATATCTTCCTGACTCTAGGTCCAGAGCTCTATTCACTGTACCACCTTGCTGTCCCACAGGCTAGTGGTAGGTAGGATGGGGCAAGGGAGGGAGAGGGAGGCAATCAGGAGGAAAGATAAGTCATAAGCAGAAAAGGAAGTCCAAACAGGTATCACGCAGCTTTTTTTGAAGTAGAAGGCATCAATAGGATCCTGAAGCTGAGCAAACAGGTTGGAGCAGCTGGGTAGTCTTAACAAAATGCAATTTGTTCTGCTCAGTGATGGGCATCTGGGGGCAGCTTGCCTGTACAGAAGGATTCAGTAGACCCTGCCTGAGGACATGATAGAGCAGCTGACCCAAATCCTTGGGCCAGGCAACTTTGATTGCCAGTCTAAAATAATTAGGATGAATTTTCTGCAGTGTTAAATGCCACTTGCCAGCAAAAACTCGGAATTCTCCCACACGTGTGTTTTTTATTTACTTGCAAACTACCACATGAGAAGTGAAGTGGTTAAATCTGGACAATAGAGGCAAATGCTATGATCTTGCTCCCAATATGCCAGCAAAAGCACAAAAGGTAACCATATATCCTAGATCTCAAATCAGAAGGCTTGAGGTCAAGTACTGATTCTGCCTCTATTCTGGCAGTGTTACCTTGGACAAGTTACCTCCCTACTCTAGACTTGGATGTTCTCATCTTTAAACTAGTAGCAATAACACTTGCACTACTCATATTACAGGGCTATCAAAGAATTGTATTTTGCACATCTTAAAGTTCTACATAAATGTGATTTTTAGGAATTATTCTTTCCCTTGGAGAACATGATAATCCCTGGCCTCAAGAGGCTCACAATCTAATGATCAACCAAAATTGGTCAGGTCATGATTAACAGCTAGGCCAGTGACGGTCAGGAGTAACCATTCATTTCAGAGAGCAAGGAGCCAGTCATGGAAACCAAGAGTAGAGTAGCCAAGCAGTGGTCTAGACACGAGGCTGCAAAAAGCAAACTGCAGAGTAAAAGAAAGGGAAGTAAATATGCCAGCAGAGACTGCAGAAATCAGGGAGTTCAGACCCAGCCGAATACTCAGGAGTTGGCAAACAAGAACAAAAGCCAGGTTGCAAAGGAAGCCTATAGGGATGACTCCGGCAAAGCCAAGAAAAAGTCAAATCAAGCCTGGAGTAGAGCTACTTATAGAATAACCAGTTACGATACTCAGGGAGTGCTCTAGTAACTCACTTTTGTGGTGAGTTGGAGCCTGCCTTCTGCTCCATAAATGGGCTAAGGTATCAAGAGTTTTATAGCAATTAGGTGGCTCAGTGGATAGAGTGCTGGGTCTGGAGTTAGGAAGACTCATCATTATGAGTTCAAATCTGATCTCAGACACTTACTACTTGTGTGACTCTGGGCAAGTCACTTAACCCTATTTGATTCAGTTTCCTTATCTGTACAATGACCTGGAGAAGGAAACAAAAAACCACCCAAGTATCTTTGCAAGGAAAACCTCAAATGGGGTTGTGAAAAGTCAGACATGACAGAAACCACTGAACAACAATCAAAAGCTTATAATACTCAGGCCAGATTTGGGCAACAGCTTGCTTTTTTGGTAAGTTAAACTAAATGGTCTCTAGGGTCTCTTCTGGTTCTAACATTGTGTGACTACATGCTTCTGTTCTGGTGTCTTAAGGAACATAGTAGGTAACCAGGAGCTTCAACCAATAGAAATTTACCAAGTGCTTATTATAACTAAGGCTCTGCACTGCAAAGAAAGAATCCTAACAGCAGGTATCCCATCATTAGATCAAAGGATCAGTGTTAATACTGGAAGGGACCTAGAGGCCATCTGGTTCAAACTCCTCATTTTACAGATGTCGCTACCAAGGCTCAAGAGAGTTAAGTGACTTCATCTATGATTATATAGCTAGTAAAAGTCAGAGATTGGCCTTAAACCCAGATCTTGCTACCTGTAAGTCTACTACTCTATCTGCTATCCAATGCTACCCAATCCCATGCTGCTCGATTATGGCATTGTTCATGTATCCTAAACAGCATCAGTTTTTCCATCAGAGAGCGACCTTATCACCCATGTTGATGATGGTGCATTCTGGCAAGTTACAAGATTTCAAAGTCTTTCAAAGTCTTCTGTTCTATTCTTAGCAAGTCTTGATGACATGTGTCTAAGCTTCTGAACCTCATCCTGACAGAGAAGAATGCAGTGAGTATCTGGGTACTAACATCTTTCAGCCACAGTATTCTCTTCCTACATTTCTACTCTCTCTAACCAGACACATGGCCTGGATGAGAAGGCTAGAGCTGCTAATCAAGGGAGCAAATTGTTTTCTTTATTGTGTCCCTAGGGGGGAAAAAAATCACCACTTCCTGATGCATTATTTATCAGGAACACATTAACTGTGGATGACATCACAGGCATTCAAAGGCAATTTGGGGAAAGTATTGTTAAAGCAATTGATTCATGAATTCCTAGACAAGGGAAACTAAATATGCTGGCAGGCTGAGATGTAACATGTTGACTTTTTAAAATGTATTTGTGCATAATTGATTGAAAGCTAAGCTGTATGGCCTGTGAAAAACAAGATTATTCAAGGAAATCATATATTGTGCAAAATGATCCATGGAAGAGCTACAGGGGATGACTTAGACATAGTCATCTCCTTCTTGGGGGAAGGTGGGCTCAGACTTCAACCATTCTAAGAGATCCCTGGGCAGTAACAGTTTTCTGATTCCTTCCAATTAGGGAACAAGCCCCTCATCATGCCACATAGCCACTTCCAATGGCAAGAATGTTTCCTAAGAATAATAATTGGCAGATTTTCCATTTGGAAAGGACTTCAGAGATCATCTACTCCAGGTATTCTTAATCTTTTTTTGTATCATGAACTCCTTTAGCAGTCTGTTGAAGTCTATGGATTCCTTTTCAGAATGATGTTTTTTAAATGTATAAAATATATAGGATTACAAAAGAATTCAATTATATTAAAATGAAGTTATCAAAATATTTTTTAAAACCAGTTCATAGAATCCAGCTTAGGACTCCCTGATTCTAGCCCAACCTCCTCCTTTTACAGATGAGCATACAAAGCGGCATAAAAGGGAATGTCAGTCAATCAACAACTAACTTCCATGTGCCAGGCACTGTGCTGGGAATCCAGAGAAAGGCAAAAGACAGTCCCTGCTCTCAAGGTGCTCAGAGTTTAATGAGGGACACAACACGAAAACTACTGCATAGAAACAAGATGTACGCAGGATAAATTGGAGGCAGTGCTCAGAAGGAAAGAACTAGCATTGGGGGGAGGGGGGGTCAGAAAAGGCTTCCTATAGCAGGTGAGATGTTAGCTGGGACTAGAAGGAAGCCAGGAAACCCGGAAGGCAGAGAGGAGGAAGGAGAGAAAATTGGGCACAGGGAACAGACAGTGAAAATGCCCAGAGTCAGGAGATGGTGAATCTTGTGTGAGGAGCAGAAAGGAGACCAGCATCATTGGATCACAGAATGTATGAAGTGGAGTAATGTAAGAAGTGACTTGTTCAAGGTCACACAACCAGTAAGTGGTAGAGACAAGACTGAATGAGGAACATAATAGCTGTTTTCCAATACTTGAAAATGTGACAGAAGGATTAGCATGATTTTGCTTGGTCTATGGGGGCAGAATGAAGAGTAATGGGTAGAAGTTGCACAGAAAGGCAAACTGAAATTTGAATATGGAAAAAATCCCTACTGGCTGGGGAGTGAAAACTTGAAAATTTCTCAGAATATATTTTAGAATTTGGTGTCTGTTTTGACTGTCGGATTCACTCTTCCCCCTTTTTCTCTCCCCCTTCTTTACTACAGCCACATCAGCATTAGGCTCTTTAGGAATTTTCAACCTCCAACCTTGCGGGGACCTTTTCCCCTCCCCCTCCCTTGCTTCAGGACCCTTCCCCTTTCCCTTGCTGTCAATCAGCATTAAGTTCTTAGCCCCTCCCTTCTTCACTTTGGTGTTTGCCAAATAAGGATAGGTACATTTGAATTGGCTATTCCCCATTTCCTTGTTCTTTGAAAGCTCACCTCTCAGCCACTGAGGGATAGTGGCAGGCTTCCCTGTTTTTGCCACTGGGGAAGATTTTCGTGTGGAGACTTGAGCCTGCCTCTCTGCCAATGAGAGAAGGGACAGCCAAGGAGGGGGGAGGGAAGGAGGTTTGCCGGCATTAGGGTATAAATTCTTGTTCTGTCTTTTGTAATATGCCTCCTCTCCCTGATCCATCATGGAGAGGACCACCCTCTTCTCCCGGAGGGAGGAGAATAAAATTTCCTGGTTTTTTATCCTGAGAAATCTCCGTGTTCTTCATTAAATTTTGAATGGGGTTTTTCATCCCACACACTACCAATTACAACTATGCAAAATCAACATAAGTTGCTATTGGCAGGGAGCAGAGAAAATGGAGTAGTGAGCTCTTCCCTACAAGTCTTCAAGCAAAGGCTAGTAGGTCACTGTATGGGGTAAGTGAAAACTTCTCAAGCAGTTGAGTTAACTTCCCTTTTCCCCCTCTATTGCTGCTGTCAATCACTTTCATTTTCCTTTGTCTGCTTTCCCGCCTTGGTGGGCCCCTCCTGCTGGCCAGTGGGAGTCAGGGACAGCCCAGGCTCACTCTTCCTCCCTTGCTTTGGGACTGTCCCCCTCCTTTTCTTGCTGTCCCATTTGGGGAAGAATTTGGTGAAGTCTGCCTTTCAACCAATGAGAGAGGAGACAGTCGGCAAGGGGGCTTAATGGAATTAGGGTATAAATTCTTGCACTGTCTTTTGTAACACGCCTCTTCTCCATGATGAGTCATGGGGAAGACCGCCCTCTTCTCCCAGAGGAGAGAATAAAGTCCTGTTCTTATCCTAAGAGATCTCTGTGTTTATTTTTCATCCCAAACAGTCACTTACCAAAAATGTAGAAGATTCCCATCCTCTGAAGACTTCCATCTCTGAGACTCTAATTCTCTGATCAAAAGATCAAACCCAGTCCTCGTTCCACCACATCCCAAGTGCCCTCTGGAAACCTTGGCCAGTTTGTTTGGGTCTCAGTTGAATGCTAAATGCCTGGAATGGCTCAGCAGTCCATTAGACAACTTATAAAGAAAATGCTTTTGGCACAAACAGATGCTCACACACTTCTGAAGTGATAACTATTCTCTTGTTGCTGATCTCCAGTGCATTTCAAGTCCCAGGCTAATTGAAGAAAGTCACTGACATAAGCCCACAGTCCCACTGTGCATACTAGCTTTTACCCATTTTTCCTATTTCTGAAGTACCCCTGCTATTTCTCGTTTTATCCAAGCTAGCAAAGTGTCCCAGTTTAGGAACCAAATAATGTCTTGGTTGGAATAAACCATGTTCTCAACAATATCCCACCCACTCTTCCTGAGCAGGGTATCTGGAGATATGTAAATGAGGGACCAGGGGTTCAGACCCCTGATTCCACCTCCCTCAACCTGAAAATAAATATAAGTTAACCCTCAAGAAGGTGTAGTTGTACAGTGCTAAAACAAAATAGGACCTGTGAAACTGACTAGTCTGCCTTCATTATACAGGTGAGGAAATTGATCCCCAGAAAGAAATAGGGACTTGTCCAGGATCACAAAGCTAGCTGGTTATTAGCAGAGCTATAAATCAGGTCACCTTTGACTAGTCATCACAATATTTCACCTTAAAAAATTATTCTGAAGGAAGTCAAAATCTTTTTGTTCTCCAGCTTCCTTTTCAGCAAATGTGTGATACTTTTCAGTAAAGCAACAGTAGGCAACTTCCTTGTTTTAGCCAGTACCTGTGTTCCTAAAAATATTATCCATAAATCTAGTATTTGTGTTAGCGGTGGCCCATTATTAAAGCAATGGGTTCACATTAAAGAGGTTCAATCTTTATTGAAGATTGGAAGGCTTATTAATAAGACACATAAAGATTTTATGCTCCTACCCAGCATTTCCCTAGAGGACGTCTGGATTTGGCATAGGTTTCCACAACAAAAGGAAAATAGCCTTTACCTCTTCTGCAAGCACTTGGGCTAATACAGCATCGAATGTAGAACAGTTTTATTTGATTCAACAAAATTGCAAACAACTCTCACCCAAGTACAAAAACAGTCAAGATGCCTCTGCCTCCCTCCCTTTGTGGAACAATAAAAATCTTCAGGCTAAAATGCTATGGAAGGCCTCTCTACTTCCCCACAAAGAAGAATCCCTGAAGAGTGCCACAGTCAAAAGCAACACTTCCTCCTGATGAGCCTATTTTCTTCACAGACTTAAACAGTTCTCTATACTAATAGAGCTACCCTGAGCTGCACCCTGCCCCAAAAGGGAAAGAACTTCTAGCAACAAGAGAGTTGGCCCTTCTCCCCAAATCTTCATAGCCTTTATGATTCATATTTCCCAAAAAAGAGGAAGGTCTGGATTTTCTCCTTCTGAGCCTTATAGATCCTTAGCTGCAATTCCTGAAGCCTCTACTCTGATCTAGAAACTATACTACTTGGTTAAAGGTTCAAGATTTCCTCTATCATTATATTGATCTATTTGGTGCTGGTTTCTCCTCTCCCAAAGGGGCTTCTTAGTTTCCTGGCTTCCACCTCCAGGGAGCCTAATTCATGTTTTTATGTGTCTTCTTTCTCTGCTTTATCTGACTTCTCCCTCCATATCTCCAGCCCCTAGAGTGAATTTTGATCCCTCTTCTCCCTTTTTTTTTTAAATTTAAAATCAGATTTTATTAATGGTACTAGATTGATGTTGTTTCCAAAAGGTAAAAAGATATATTACCTTATGCCAAAGTGTAATTTTTGTTTTGTTTTGTTTTACTAAAGTGGTGTTGTTCTATATCAGATTACTTTCTGCCTTGGGAAGGGACGGAGAGCAAAATATTTGTAACTCAAAATTTTCCAAAAGTGAATATCGAAAATTATCTTTATATGTAATTGGGAAAAATCAAATACTATTAAGGGAAAGAAAAGAAATTATTTGCAAGTACAGGCATACCTTGGAGATATTGTGGGCTTGATTCCAGACAACCACAATAAAGAGAATATTGCAAAAGATAAAGTTGTGTTATTGTTGTTGTTGAGTTGTTTCATTCTTGTCCAACCCTCTGTGACCTCATTTTGGGGTCTTCTTGGTAATACTGAAGTAGTTTGCCATTTCGTTTTCCAGCTCAGTTTCCAAATGAGGAAACAAGTCGAACTGGGTCAAATGACTTGCCTAGGGTCACACAGCTAATAAGTGTCTGAGTCCAGATTTGAACTCATAAAAATGTGTCTTTCTGATTCTAAACCCAGTATCTATCCATTGTGCCATCTAGCTGTCCTCATTAAAAGTAATCCCTGCTGAACTGAATTGAATCAAAACAATGGGAACAATAAACCCTTGTTGTATCCTTTACCCAGTAAACTTAAAACTGGTAAATTGCTTCAATTCATTTAGGTTTCCTGCTTTTTATCTGCCATTCATGACCATGGTAGAGACGTGTATATTGGGGGAGGGGGAGTGAATGTAGGAGGAGGTGATGATATATGTAAGCAACTGGATTTTGGGCCACTAACTTTCTAGTTGACTTGCTTAGTAGACATAAAACATAGAACTCACATAAGAGCTTCATTTTATATTGTACCAATAAACATTTCCTTTCTTGTGTTCATAAAGCCCCCACTTTTAGGCTACTTATTAAAGGAATACTGACACTTCTGGCTAACTGGGACAAGAGTACAACAAGGGCTGGGAGAATGGAGGTTTGTTTGAACTTTACTAACTAGAGGATAAGGTTTAAGCTTTAGGAGCCCAGGAATTTGCATAGGGAATCTCTGAGGTCTCAGAGAAATTTGGAATTGGCAACATGTGCATGAAAATTTGCAACCTTTGCTTTCCTTGAACAAACATAAGCTATCTTCAGCCGCTGTCCATGGTCTTAGGTAATTTTTCCAAATCATCTCATCCCTCCCAACATCTAGGAAATTGAAATTCAACAGAATTAAGAGTGCAAGACACAACTCAGTCAAAATGAACATCCTTGCTATCTAGATTGCTTCCCATATTTCTTTTTTTTTTTTTCAAAATTTAAAACTCTCTGGTTAATTTTCTTACTTTAAGGCTTAGATACTGATGTATGACACATAATCTAGATAAAATCTTATGTTACTAGACCCTGTTATGTTAGGGCCTAGTTGATGTCAAAGAGAGAAAAAAATTAAGTTACATAAACAGGCCTTGAATCTACTTTGTTGTTTTTCTTGGGGTTTCTTTTTAAATTCAACCACATTTTATTTTCAGCTCCAAATTATCTCACTCCCATCTCTCCCTTCCCCACCCACTGAAAAGGCATGAAAGAAGTTGCTACAAAGATTTATAGTAAAACTAAACATAAGGAAGGAATTAAATAAGGAAAGGAATAAGGAAGGGAAGGAAGAAGAAATGAAGGAGGGAGGAAGGGAAGGAGGGAAGGAGAGAGGGAAGGAAAGAAGGAAGGCAGGAAGGAAGGAAGGAAAGAAGGAAGGAGAAGGAAGGAAGGAAGGAAAGAAAGAAAGAAAGAAGGAAAAAGAGGCATCAGTCTATATTCTGAGTCCATCAGCAGACCATCAGCTCTCTTTCTGCCAGTGAATAGTCTATTTCATCACCTAATCAGCATTAGCTATCTTCAAAGGAGTCAAAATGACCACTACAGAGATGAAGTTGGGGGTGGGATGTTGTAGATCATATTCATGATCTGGGTAGGCACTGAACTAGATCATTGCTAAGGTTCCTTCCAATTCTAAAATTGAATAATTGGACACTTGGTTTGAGAAGAACCAGGAACCTAAACTCAGATTTTATATAAAAAATAATGCAGTTATTGAACAAAAACCAAGTGAATCCACTCAACAACCAAAAACTTACCATGTTCTTAAATAACACAGAAATAAATTTTGAATGGTGGTCTTAGAAAGTATTTAATCAAGTTAACTGATTACATTAGTACTTGAAAACATAAAGGATTAATTCTATTCTAAGATCAGAAGTTCAATAGATGGGGCAGATAGAGTACCAATGTTTTACAAGAGCACAATACAGAACATTCTCCCTAGTTTCCACATTTTCCTCAAGGCAATTAGGCACTTGGGAAGACACATTAAATCTTCTGGATCACTGTCCAATTAAAGCCAGCATTTCCAATTTAAATGATTCTGAAGTGGGGTAGTGGTTATATTTCCAAATCTAAGCAAGCTCTCAACTTGTCTGTGATTATTAATTATGTTTTGGATTACAAAGAAATCTAGATTGTTTTCCTGACCCTTATAATTGGTAGACTGGCAATGATGGAGCTTTTCACAGTTACTATTGCTAATTCTATTTCCCTCCATTCTATTCCCCCTTATTTATTCTATTCTCTCTCTCCTTTCACCCTGATCCTCCTCTAAAGTGATTTGTCTCTGACTATCCCCTCCCCCAATCTACCCTCCCTTCTATCACCCCCTGCCCCTTCTCTTATCCCCTTTCCCTTCTACTTTCCTGTAGAGTAAAATAAAGTTCCATACCCAACTGAGTGTGTCTATTATTCTCTCTTTAAGATGATTCTGATGAGAGTAAAGTTCACTCACCACCCTCACTTTCCTGCTCTTTCTCCTCCACTGTTAAAGCTTTTTCTTGCATCTTTTATGTAAGATGATTTATCCCATTCTACCTCTTTCCCCCTCTTTCTCCCAATACACTTCTCTCTCACACCTTAATTTTATTTTTTTAGATAGCTTCCCTTCCTATTCAACTCACACCTGTGCCTTCTGTCTATATGTACTCCTTCTAGCTGTCCTAATAATGAGAAAGTTCTGAGTTACAAGTATCATCCTCCCATGTGGGAATGTAAACAGTTTAACCTTGTTAAGTCCCTTATGATTTCCCTTTCCTGCTTACCTTTTTATGCTCCTCCTGAGTCTTGTATTTGAATGTCACATTTTCTATTCAACTTCGGTCTTTTCATCAAGAATGCTTTAAAGTCCTCTATTTCATTGAATATCCATTTTTCCTCCTGAAGGATTTTTTTCAGTATTTCTGGGTAGGTGTTCTTGGTTGTAATCCTAGATGTTTTGTCCTCTGGCATATCATATTCCAAACCTTTTGATCCTTTAATGTAGAAGCTAATTAATCTTGTGTTATCCTGACTCTGACTCCATGATACTTGAATTGTTTATTTCTGGTTGCTTGTAATATTTTCTCCTTGACCTAATAATTCTGGAATTTGGCTATGATATTCCTGGTAATTTTCCTTTTGGGATCTCTTTCAAAAAGTGTTTGGTGGATTCTTTCAATTTCTATTTTGCCCTCTGGTTCTAGAATATCAGGGCAGTTTTCCTTTATAATTTCTTGAAAGATGATGTCCTTATTTTATCATGCCTTTAAGGTAGCCCAATAATTTTAAAATTATCTCTCCTGGATCTAATTTCCAAGTCAGTTGTTTTTGCAATGAGATTTTTCACATCATCTTCTATTTTTTCATGCCTTTGGTTTAGTTTTGTTTCTTGATTTCTCAGAAAGTCATTAGCTTCCATTTTCTCCCTTCTAATTTTTAAGGAGTTATTTTCTTCAGTGAGTTTTTGTACCTCCTTTTCCATTTTGTCAATTCTACTTTTCAAGACATTCTTCCCCTCATTGGCTTTTTGTACCTCTTTTACCATTTGGCCTAGTCTGTTTTTCAGGTGTTATTTTCTTCAGTATTTTTTGTGTCTCCTTTACCAAGCTGTTGACTCTTTTTTTTTTATTTTCTTGCATCACTCTCTTTTCTCTTGCCAATTTTTCCTCTCCCTCTCTTACTTGATTTTCAAAATCCTTTTTGAGTTCTTCCATGAGCTGAGACTAAATTCACATTTTTCTTAGGGCTTGGGATGTAGGAGATTTGACTTTGTTATTTACATCTGAGTGTGTTTCGATCTTCCCTGTCACCATAGTAACTTTATATGGTCAGATTTTTTGGGGTTGTTTGCTCATTTTCCCAGTATGTTTCTTGACTTTTAACTCTTTATTAAAGTAGGACTCTGATTCCAGGGTGGAGGGCACACTGTCCCAAGCTTCAGGGCTTTTGTGCAGCTATTTTCAGAGATACTTCTAGGGACTTGAAAGTTTTCAGTTCTTCCAAGGTGGTATGATCTAAGGAGAGATGTATACTCCTCTCCTGGCATGTGTTCTGGTCTGTGAGTAAACAATTCTTTTCTGCCCTGGAACCATGATGAGAATTCCCAATCCACTGTAGTTGCAAGCTCTGGTATGTTAGTGCTTTTCCTCACTGTGGGACTGCCACCCAAATCCAAGTATGAACAAAGCAACAGAGTACTGCCTCAAAGCCATCAAAGGGACCTCTATGATCTCCTTCTGACCAATTGTTCTACCCCCTTACCATCTGTGGGCTGAAAGTTTCAGAAGCAGCTGCTGCTGATTCAGTAGCTGCCAAGGCCTGCTCCTGGTTTGCTGGGGCTAGGCCTGTGCTGAGATGGCCTGTACTGTACTCCGCTCTCACCTAGATGTAAGAGACCTTTCTTGCAAACCTTTGTCTTTGATTGGAAAAGTATTTCATCCCATGCTTTTGTGGGTTCTGCTGCTCTAGGAATTGTTTTGTGGAATTATTTAATGTTGTTTGAGAGGAGCTCAAGCAGACACTGCCTTTTCTCTGCCTTCTTGGCTCTGTCCCCCTCCCCCACTTTTTAAAGGCTAGTTCCAGAGGTACAGCTTAGGTATACAAATGTGCATCAATGTGATGTCACCAAGTTCCAAGGGCAAGGTAAGTTCACACTTTGTCAAGGACATAGTAGAAAGAAGTAAGAGATTGCCAGTCCTCAGGCATGACTGGGTACACTGGCTATTATTTGTAAATCAAATTCCATTTCCCCAATGATTTACATTCTCAAAGCACAGATGTGTTCTCTTCATTCATGATTGATTGTTAGTGGGCGGTGACTCTTAACATTTCAATTTTACATTTCTCTATGAACATATTCAGGTCTTTCCATCATAAAAATTCTGACCATGCTGTCCCCATCAAGCTAAAGTACTATCTGTCTCCTCCTGCCAAATTTCTAAAAAAAATAGCCTAGATCCACTGCTTCCACTTACTGACTAGCCACTCACTCTTTAAACCTATAAAATCATCCCTTGGATGCCCTGTAGGCATTTAAAACTCATTGGATCCAAAAAAGGTCAAATTATCTTTTCCCTGAAGCCCTACTCTCCTCATAACTTCCTTATTTCTGTTGATGGCACTACCACCCTCCTATGAAGTCAGCCACTAACTATGGAATCATCTTTTACTCTTCCCTTTACATATAATCAACTGCTAAATCTTGCTGATTTTACTCGCCAATACCTCTAGGAGCCATTCCTTGCTGTCTACTCAAATTGTCACAAGCCTCATTCAGACCCTTGTTTTAATTCACCTCAGCTATTGAAAGTTTCCTAATTTCTCTCCCTTCCTCTAGTCCTTTTTTCCATTTCTAATCTACCCTCCACATAGTACCAAAATAAGCTTCCTAAAATGAATTTACATTAATCTGTATTTATACTACTCTTTTGCACACTCTATGTTCCAACCAAAAGGAACTACTTGCCTTACTCCAGTCTGTCCCTGTTCTTCCTCAGTCCCTCCTCCCAGATAGGTATGATCCCTCCCCAAATCCTTTTTCCCTCACCATTAAACTTCTCTTGTGTATGTATTAAATGCTAACTCTTATTATTTTTGTATATCTACCTGTCTTATCCTCCTTCTAGATTATCAGCTCCTTCAAATCAAGAACTGTGTTATTTTCATCTTTTTACCCTCTGAGATCCAGCACTCTACTCTGCACATGACAGAAGCTTAATAAATGTTTGTTGAATTGTTATTAATGTCTCTGAATCCTTCATTTCAATCATTCAACCTCATGTATTTCAATAGATCTAGAAGCTCATGGATGTAGGCATTTCCTCAAATAACACACAACCCAATCCATCCATGCCTGTCCATGCCAAGCCATGCTTGTTGCTCATCAAAGTTTGCCCATGAAATGTCTCTTAAACATGCAAAGAGCACTGTGATGATACCACTGACACATGTGGACTGTCCATCAGTTATCTCTCATTCACATACATGACCAGTCCATCTTTTTTGATCAAATAATGATTTGATGACTTCTTTTAGAAGTAGAGATATTGAAATGGATAGAGGGCTACACCTGGAGTCAAGAAGACCTGAATTCAAACTCAGCCTCAGATACTTACTAGCTATGTGACCTTGGGCAAGACACTTGGCCTCTCTTGGCCTCAGTTTTCTCATGTGTAAAATGGGGATAATAGGGTCATTGTGGGGATTAAATGAAACAATATGTGTAAAGCAATTTGCAAAGCTTAAATTGCTACATTTATGCTAGCTATTAATATTTGTGATGTACTGAAAATTTTTATACATATTCTTCATTGCCCTTTAGGTGATCTTCAACTTCTTTTCTTAGGAGGCAATAATGTCTCAGGACTTGAAGATAAATAGCCTCACCAGAAGAATAATGATATATATATTTTTTAAATGGCTCATTCTTTTGTGGAGAAGCATAGAGTGATCAAAAGAACTTCACAATTTGCCAAAGGCAATCTAACCTACTCTCTTATTTCAGTTCAACTCTGAGACCAGAGACTCAATTACTCAACTGGAAATAAATACTGAAAATGTTTTCCCATTTAAGGGCCCTTTTAGTTAATCCTCTTATGAAAAGAATATTGTTATAATGTGAAAAATCTTCCCCAAACTGATCTGCTCTATAAATTTAAATTTTCTTAAGGAGCCAGGCTTACCTGAAGGCAACAAGATCAACCTCAATGTCTATCAAGCACCTGCTGTATGCAGTGCCATAATTGGCTCTGGAGGAGTCTCAATTCACATGGAGTAAAGGGAGGCATTGGGACAAAGAACACTGGACCCAGGTCAAGGGATCTGGAATCTAAACCCAACTTTGCCACTGACTAGCTGTGTTACCTTAGCCATCACCTGATCCTGTGGTACTTGGTTTACTCATCTGTAAAATGTAAGGACTGGTCTTATGTCCCTTTTTGTTAACATTCTATGATTTGTAAAAGTATATAGGAAAGGAGGAAAATCTAATCTCATAGTGATTTGTATAAACTTATACAAAGTGAAATGAACAGAACCAGAAGAATAATTTACATAATAACTACAATAATGAAATGGAAAACAACTTTATAAGACTTTAAAATGCTGTACAATGCAGGGACCATTCATAATTTCAGAAAAGAGATGATGAAGCATACCTCCCACCTCTTGACAGAAAGGTGAAAGAGTACAGCTGGAGAATGTATTGATTAGTTTTGTTTACCTATTTGTTATAAGGAAGGGCTTGTATAGGAGGAAAACGAAGAAGAGGAATGAAAGACATACCAAAAAAAGAAATAAAAGAGCATCAGTAAAATATGTTTTAAAATACAAAAGGAAATTAATAAAAATTCAGAATGAGACACAAATAGGGCAATTTTTGTCAGTACTTTGTTCAATTAAATGTAGTTTTAAAAAATAAAATGTATGTAATAGAAGTTCACAATTCTGAATAAAGTCATTTTTTTTATTTCATTGTATACTGAAATGTTCCTGCTCATTGATTATTGAGTTCATGACCAAAAAAGGGAGAGAAAGAAAAAAAATGACTTCGAATAGAGTCCATGGCTTGCAAAAAGGACAACAATGTTTTGATTGTTTTGTTTTGTCTAACTTCCTTTCCTGTTCCTAGGACCTCTGGTAATGTTACTACCACTTTTGCCAGTGAGATCCAGCCTGCCCAGACAGAAACACCATTTGGAAGAATGTGTATGATATTTAAACATACTCATGTTCCACCTGTGCCTTTGGGCCAGGCTGATCAACCTGATCCCAGGAGAGGAAGAATTGAGAAGGAAACAATCTAGACATCCTTGGCTAAACATGAAACTCAGAAGGATATTGAACCATGTTTAAAAGAGCAGAAAATACATAATGGTCCATTAAAATATTTTGCTCATGGAGAATACATAACATTAGATAAGTGAATTTGAAATTGGACAGAATTTCCTACAATTAAATCCAGAAAGCAAAAATGGAGATTCCATACCCTTCCATGTTACTTATAATCTAATTCCCAATATTCAGTACCACCCATTACAGGCAGCTATTAAATCTCCACTTCAGCACATGCCTCTTATTTTTCGGCAAGCTTCCTGTGGAAAGAGACTAAAAAAAAAAAAAACTACTCTTCTCCATTTTGCCCTTCAATAGCTGTTCTCTCTAATATGCTGAGGAGCAGAAGAGAGAAAACAGGGTGGGAAACCAGACAGATTCAGAGCACAAGCATTTGATCAGAAGGGACAGGCAGCCCTTCAGAGCCCTAAATTTCCCATGACCTAACACTGAGCATTCTTTGCTCTGATCAACAACCCATGGTTTATTAAGCAGTTAACTGCTCTTTTAAAATCCAGAGAAATACAAAGCTCAGAGAAATTGAAATGCCTTCATTCCATCATTAAAAAACACTTACTACCCTTATTCAATCTTGGCCCTCACTCATCCCTTTCTTTCTGATTTCCTATAGCACTTCCTGGCTATAGCCCTCATTTGGCATTTTTGCATAAAGAGTCCCCAACTTACAAGCAGGTTAAATGTCAAAAGTTCAGGTTGCACTTCAAAAGTATGAGATAAAGTCTATTTTGTGAATTTCTAGCAAAGAACCGGCAAGAAAGTAAATGCCCATCAGCGGGGGGGACAGCTGAATAAACTATGGCATAGGAATATAACAGAATATTATTAGGCTGAAAAAAACAGCAAACATGATGGAATCAGAGAAACCCGGGAAGATCTGCCTTAGCCAATAAAGCATGAATGAATAGAACCAGGAAAACAATGTACACAGTAACCAAAATAAGGTAAAGAAAAACAACTTTGAAAGATTTCAGAAATCTGATTGATTCCATGACCACTTGACTTCAGAAGATTGATGATGAAGCGTGCTTCCCCTCTTGGCAGAGAGATGGCTGACTAGAGGTGCAGAATGAGATATACCTCTTCAGAGATAGCCAAGAAGTTGATTTATTTTGCTTGACTTAGGGATATGGGCTCTCCCAAAATAAAAAATAGTCTTGACACACTTCTTCATATATTAAAATGTTCATGTTTGTAGGTATAGCTTAAATTCACATTTTAAGAAGAGAAAATTTACATTAAAAAAAGAAATTCTTCCCCCTTTCTATGCCATATGTCTTTCTGCCTCTCTCAGTCATTATTAAAGGACACTAAAGATAGATAATTCAATCTCTGAGTCTCTCCTGCTGTCTAGCATAGTAGGCACTTAATAAATACCTGTTGAATTATGATACAATATCCAATTTGGAGCCTTGATATATCTTTTAGTTCTTATCAACAATCACTAGTGTATGCTTCTCTTCTATTATTTAGCTTTTCAAGTATGTCAGTTTGTTTTCCCTACTGGATTGTAAGTGCCTGAAGGACAGAGACTATTTACCTTCCTCTCCTCACTTCCTACAGAGCCTACTTCAGAGCAAACTCAAGAATGGATCCAAATATTTTCAGTAAGCTTGATTTCCCCTCTAAGATAAAACATAAAGTGTTTGGGGGACTTGGTGTTAGTCTTAGAAGACCGAGCCCCAAATTCTAGCTGATTAGCTGGCTTAAAACAAGCAAAGTGATGGATCTTGGTTTAGGTCAAAGGACATGAGTTCAAATCTTATCTCTATCATTTATTACCTATCTGAGGAGAAAGCAATGCTATGCATGTTTTGTACATGTAGGGTCCATATCGGTCTGTCTAGATGTGGCTTGCAAGGAGGCAAGAATAGATATCTCTAGAGCAGTGGTTCTCAACCTGTGGGTCACGACCCCTAGGAGGTCGAACAACCCTTTCACAGGGGTCACAGGAGTCACCTAAGACCATCGGAAAACACATATTTCCAGTGGTCTTAGGAACCAAGACACCACTCCTCTATCCATCTCTAGGCAGGTCCACCCACATGCAGATACACCCACATACAGGTATTAAAGGGTCATGGCATTAGGAAGGTTGAGAATCACTGCTCTAGAGTCTCCTTCACCACCCTTTTCCAAGTGAGACTCCTGCCAGGGAGCAAGAGGTTAGGGCCAAAGGCTAGCCACACTGCTGTCTTTGGTGAGAAGAGTAGGGGGCTAGAACTATATTTTTCAGTCCTTCTAAGTGTTGTTAGTTTAAAGGAAATAACTTTCAGGTTCAAATAGCTCCTAATTGCTATCCCTTAATGAGAATGGATTCCTCTAAATCGTATAACCAAGGCTTGAATACCTTCCCACCAAATGCCAGTTCCACAAAGAGTATATGTAGCAAATAGCAAATAAATCCATTTATCTCAGCTGATAAACAGGAATAGAGAAAATATTCAGATGAGAATATATAACAGACAATACAAAGTGAATATGCTTTCCCATTGGTGGTGAGATTATCTTATCTCAGCCAAGAGAGAACCTCACATCTTATCCAAGGGAAAATTCCCTGACGTCTCTAATACAATAAGCTGGGGATAGGGACAAGATCAAGATGGTAGCTCCTCTATATGTCAGCTTCTTCCAAGTCTTTCATTCCCTTCAAAGACCTGAAAAGAACCTAGAATTATATGTCTTCTCTCTCAAAGGTGGAAGCCAAGAAGACCAGGATCTCTCTTCTCTCTCAAGCTCTCACCAACTCCTCTCACTCAGGCATAAAATATTGAGTAATCAATCTCCACCAAAGAGGAAAGCCCCAAGCAAACAGGTCTTGAGGCCTTGGTTATGTGTTTGAACTTAAGACAATCAGAGGGTTAACATCTCTAGGCCTCTCTTATCTGTTAAATGAGGGAATTGAATATATGAGCTCCTTTTAAATTCTTGTTCTATGATCTTATGGTCCAAAAATCACTGAATTAAACATCGAGGGATCTGAGTTCTAGCCTCAGATCTCAGATTTTAACAAGTCATTTTCTGTCTCTGGGTTTCAGTGTCCTTATCTCTCAAATAAGTTAAAGGCAGAATGTTACAGGGGAAAGAGTTGAACTCAAATTCCACCACTGGAATCAATCACCTGTGGGACCTTCCTTATTTGTAAAATGAAAGGAGGGTTCTAGACTCAGATCCCTTCCAACTCTGTAATCATTATGCTACACCTCAAGGTCCCTCCCAGCTCCAACAGTTTATAATATTATAATCTAATTAATTGCAACATTCTGACCTCCAGAGATAACAATCTCTATTATGAATTTTTTTAATCATTGTTCACCCTAAGAGGCAATCTAGTCCAGACCTGGCCTTAAAAAGAATCTCCAAAATACCCATCAATTGAAGAACGACTCAACAAGTTGTGGTGTATGGATGTAATGGAATACTGTTGTGCTATAAGAAATAATGAGCAGGCATATTTCAGAAAAAACCTGGAAAGACTTAAATGAACTGAAGCAAAGTGAAATGAGCAGAACCAAGAGAACATGGTACACAGTAACGGAAACATTGTGCGATGACCAACTATGAATGACTTAGCTCTTCACAGCAATACGATGATCCAAGACAGTTGCAAAAGATTCACGATGGAAAATGCTGTCCACATCCAGAGGAAGAACTATGGAGTCTGAATACAGATTGAAGCATACTATTTTAATTTTATTTTTTGGTTTTTTTTTTTCCTTTTGGTGTGTTTCTTCCTTCACAACATAATATGGAAATGTGTTTTACATGATTGTACATTTATAATATATATCAAATTGCTTACCATTTTAGGGAGGAGGAGGGAGGAAGGGAAAAAAATGTGGAACTCAAATCTTTTTTAAAAATAAACATTAAAAATTGTCTTCCCATGTAATTGGAAAAAACACTATTTTAAAAAAAAAGAATCCCCAAAAGAAAACATTTGATGACTAGTTATCCAGTCTTTGCATAAAGAACTCTTAACCAGGATTCATTCCCTCCAGAAGCCACTTAATCTACCTTTTTGTTCAGTCATTTTTTAGTCATGTCTGACTCTGTGACTCCATTTGGGGCCTTTCTTGGCAAAGATAATGGAGCAGTTGCCATTTCCTTTTCCAGTTCACTTTACAGATGAAGAAACTGAGGCAAACAGGATTAAGTGCCCAGGGTCACACAGCTAGTAAGTGTCTGAGGCCAGATTTGAACTCAGATATTCTTGACTCCAGGTCCAACACTCTATCCACTATGACAATCTAATTGCCCTCATTCTACTTTAGTATAGCCCTAATTAGTAGGAAGTTTATCCTGAAATCAGTCTAAATTTGTCTCTTTTTATTTCCAACCATTGTTCCTAACAGAACAAACCTAATCCCTCTTCTGCACTTCACAGCTTTTCTCATCCTGGAAGGCCACTGTCAAAACTTCTCTCATGTTTCCTCTCCCAGCCTTCTCTTCTCTTCTCCAGGCTCAACATTCCCAGTTATTTCACTCAACCCTCACATAACACAGACTCAAGTTCCTCCACCTTTCCATTTGTTGCTCACTTCTGTATGTTGCCTTCTGTCTATTGATTACTGACAACGTGTCCCCTGCAGAGCTTCTTTGTACAATGTTTGCATGTTCTCTCCCCTATTACACTGTGAGTTCCTTGAGAGCAGCAGCTGTCTTTTGTCTTTCTTTGTATCCCCAGTGCCTGGCACACAGTAGGAGCTTTGTAAATGTTCATTGACTATTTTCCATTTATCAACGTCTTTCCTAAACTTTGGTGGCTACCCAGAACTGAATATAAAACCCCAGATGTGGTCTGAGCAAAAGAACTGTCACCTCATTGTTACCAGAAGTTGTACCTATCCAAATGTAAGCCACAATGGCAATAGTTTTTTTTTTTACTGCAATATTGTACTGTTGCCTTATATCGAATAGCTTTTAGTTCATCCTCCATATCTTTTGCAGACAAGCATTTGTTTAACAATGACTTTCTCATCCTGTACATGGGAAGTCAGTATTTCTAACCCAATACTAATGATATCAATTTGCATTTATCACTATTACATTTCTTCTTATGAGATTCTGCCCTGCAATTCTAGTGGATAAAGATTTTTTTGTGTCCTGAATCTATCTTCCTGTATTTTAGCTGCCCCAGATTTGTCAGCTAGGAATTTTTCTCCCTTCTCAATGATGATTGGCATGGCCCCTTCATCCTCTCCTTCTTCATCACCTGGTAGCCTCTTACTATGAAAAGAAGGAAAGGAGAAAGAAAAAGAGAAAGGAAGGGAAGGAGGGAGAAACAGAAGAAGGGAGGAACAGAGGGAGGGAGGAACAGAGGAAAGGAGCAAGGGAGGGAGAAGAAGGGAAGGAGAGAGGGAGAAAGAAAAGGAAGAGAGAGAGGGAGGAAGAGAAGGAAGGAAAAAAGGGAGGAAGGGAAGGAAAAAAGGGAAGAAAGGAAGGAGGGAGGAGAGTAACAATCTTGCTGAGCTTTCATTGTCACTTTATCTACAACTAACAGGGAAGATTCATAGTGAAAGAGGGCTTCACTTTCCTCTTCAACAGCAAGGTGCTGAACAATATGTACTCCATAGTGGAAAAAGGGATGAGCTCACTGTTTTACCAGCTGCCTTGCTACAGGACCCTCTGGATCACTGGGCCTTAGTATCTGCCTTCTATTTAACACCAAGTCTTCCCAGTGACCTTTCCACAGAACCCTCCTATACGTGTTATCTCTCCAATTTGAATGTGAGTTCCTTGGGAGCTGAGACTTTCATCTTTCAACTTGTATCCCCAACACTTAGCACAGTGCTTGGCACATAAGGAGTTTTTAAGTGCTTTCTCATTAATTCATTCACAAATATCATACAGATGCCATTTATAATGGTATTTAAGCCATTAATAAAGATATTAAACAGAAAGTCAAACACAGATCCCTTGGATTCAGTGGAGGTCTCCTTCCACGATGACTTGAAATCATTGATTACTGCCTCTTAATTCTAGTCACTTAACAAGTTCTAAATCTATATTACCTAACCTACATCTCTCCACCTTTTTTAAAATCAGTATAATGAGTCAATATAAAAAGTTTGGAAATATATACAATGTGCAACACCAATGGACTTCATACTCCTGCAAAGGGGTAGGCTTAGAAGTCCTCTGAAATCTCTTCTTTCAAGCAATATTTATTATGGTTTGCAACGTTCATTTTTAATTTGCCTGTGTGGTAGATCTTTCCATTTATGCAGCTATAGTCTTTCTGTATATTCCTCCCTGATGCCACTTTTATCATTTTGTATCAGTTCATAGAAGTCTCCAGATGCTTCTCTCTTTGGTCATATTCATTGTTTTTTATATCACAGTAATATTCCATTAAATTCATGCATCACATTTTATTTAACCATTCCCCAATTAGAATATCATGAACTATTTGAAAAATATAGTTATATTTTATATAAATCATTTTATGTAAGTTCATTATATATAAAAATATAATGAAGAAATTTTGCTAAAATCTAGTTTGATTACTGAGTTTTCTGTGAAGCTACATTGGTAACTCCAAGCAACTCCTGTTTATTTCCTCATCACAGAACTATTTCCCTTTTTGTCTTCAAGATTTCCTTCTTGATAATTTCTTTTCCACCCTGAGATGACTTGCTGTAGAATTTTGCTCTCTAACACTCTACCTAATGTTGCTCTCATCTCAAATGTTTGAAATCAATTCTCCCAAAATGTAAAGTGAACGTCAGACTCTGCCTGGGTTTCCTTTCCTCTATCAGGAGGAAGTAATCCTTTCTTTCTAGAAGTCCCATATTTTCCACCCCAACAACTGCTTCCTCCCTGTTGGTAGAAATCTGCTCCCCAATAGAATTTTCTTTTATTGGTTTCTCCAACTTTAGAAGGCTGAAATTACCATGTAGTCAAGCCAAGAAAAAATTAGCTCCTCTGCTTTTACTTTTTTCTATGCTTTTTCAGAGAAATAACTCAGATGTCTGGGTAATTGAACACCCCACATCACTACTATTATCATACCTAATGCAAGGCCCTTGACTTATTTCCAAATGCCTTATCTATGTCCTCTTTCTGTTCAAATGATTTAGAGCAATGCTATCAAATTTAAATAGAAATCGAGCATCACATCATACATAAGGATCTCTGTGGCCTGTATAGTGTGATGGCAAGAACCATTTCTCTTTATTTTTCTTCACCTAAATATGTTTTCCCCCATCTGCTTCCTGGATTTACTCACATGGCAACACCTTTTTAATATAAAACATTCCCCAGTGTCCCATCCCTTTGACCCATTCTGTTTCTTTTAAATAAGATATACCTATCCCAAGTTATAGTTCAATTAAAGAACTCATTCCACCAAGTCTCAATAATATCTATGAAGTCAAATGTTCCTCCTTACATTAAAATGTATTTGTCTTGCTTATTGCCTAGGCCATGGACATTTATGAATAGACTTTTGAGGTTCTTGTTTCCAAAGTATCTTGGTAGTCTTACAAGAAAAGAACATTATGCTTTTCAAAGGCTCAGAAAAGAGACATTTCGTGATGGAGAGGATGTAGAAAAATTGGAACATTAATGCATTGTTGGTGGAGTTGTGAATTTATACAACTATTCTGGAGAGCAATTTGGAACCATAAAGCTATAAATAACTGCATACCTTTTGACCCAGTAATACCACTTCTGGGGTTGTGTCCCAAAGAGATCACAGAAGTGGGAAAAAGACCCATATGTACAAAAATATTTATTGCAGCTCTCTTTGTGGTTGCAAAAACCTGGAAATTTAGGGGATACCCATCAATTGGGGAATGGCTGAACAAGCTATGGTATATGAATGTAAAGGAATACTATTGTGCTATAAGAAATGGAAAGGAGATGGACTTCCTAATTACATGGAGAGGCTTATACAAATTGATGCTAAGTGAGAAGAGCAGAACCAGGAAAAACTTGTACACAATCACGGACACATTGTATGTGTGATGACCAACCTTGATAAACTGGACTATCCTCAGCAACACACAGCTAAAAGACAACTCTACAAGTCTCAGGATGGAAGGAGATATCTAAACTCAGAGGAAGATCTAAAAAGACTAGAGTTTAAATGGAGACTGAAGCAAAACAT
>CM053588.1:177133636-177191856 GCA_028646515.1 Pseudochirops corinnae
GGGGGAAAGAGGGGGAGAAAATATGTAACTCAAAATCTTGTGGAAATGAATGATGCAAACTAAAACAAAATTTAAAAATAAATAAATAAATGAATGAATGAATGAGTGAATAAATAAATAAATAAATTACTATAGAATCATACATCTAGAGCTGGAAGGGACCTTAGATGACTTCTAGCCCAACACCCTCACTGTATACATCAGGGAAGAGGGCCCCAGAGAGGTTAAATTATTTGTCCAAGGCAAAAAAAAAGTGACAGAGTCTAGATTGGAACCCACGTCCTCCAATTCCACATTCAGCACAATATCCATCATATATTGTCACTGGAGATCCAACTCTGGCAGAACCTTCTAAGGTAGAAAGGCTTTGAATATCTATCCTCAAAGGACTGGCCTAATTGATTTTGAGAAGTCTGTCACCAGAAGACTGATTACTAGATGACCACATTTTATTAGCTGGTTGATGTTTTATTTTGTGTTGTTTGTTTTATTTTGGGCCACAGAAATTCACAACCATGAACTCAAGAATAAAGGAGTTGCCACCCTTAATGGAAGAAATATTCACACTGATATAATCACTGCTTTTTAAAAAATTAATGTGTTAAGAAGGTCTGGAAAGGGTGACGTGACAGCAGGGATTCACTTATCTGATTAGCAAAATCAATTACCATCTACTGCCACCTAGCAGAGTACCAGGGCCAGAAGAACCAGGGCATTGGATGACTAAGTTTTGTTGCAAAGCCATAGTGTTGTAACAAAATAAGCACTAGGAGCTATTGTCACGAAACTTGGACTTAGATCCTGGCTCTCAGACCTATTAGCTGTGTGACCCTGGACTTTGTTAGTTTCAAGGATAGTACTGAGCCTTACAGTGCTATAGAAGGGGCAAAGGAATGGGTTAGGAGCATTTGGGCACTAACTGCATTGAGTGATCAGCATTAAGGCTTTTGGCACGTAAGGATAGAGAAGGAAATCCTGCTTTAAAAGGAAATAAGGTGGCTACCAAAATGAGGAGTACAAGGTTGATCAGCAGCTTCAGCAGCAACATAGCATTACAAAGGGTGTCCCATGTCCTTTCCCTTCCTCCTGGAACTCTCCTTAGCATGGTATTTATTGTCATGCTAATCCAGCCTGAAAAAGATACCCCTTTTTTCTCCTTATCTAATCTCAGATATTACACTCATGTTTACAGCTCTTTGCTCAGCCACAGGGCAGCACAAAATCCCTCTACAACGAAATAACAGTTTGTCCACATCACCATCCATTCTTAATTTTCCAGACCATTGTACTTACCTTCCTCTCTTGACAGTGAAGGTAAATAAAAGTTGTTCTTAGTTGCTATCTTTCATCTTCAATATTTGTTGTAAGTGGCATAGTGAATACAGCACCTGGCCTGGAGTCAGGAAGAATCATCTCCTGGGTTCAAATTTGACCTCAGACACTTTCTAGTCGTGTGACCCTGGGGAAGTCACTTAACCCTGTTTGCTTCTGTTTCCTCATCTGTAAAATGAGTTGGAGAAGGAAACAGCAAGCCATTCCAGTGTCTCTGCCAAGAAAAACCCAAATGTGATTACAAGGAGTCAGAAATGACTGAAAACAACTAAACAGTAATAGGGAACTCACTACCTCCTCAGTCAGCTCATTCTTTTAGGGTCAAATCTAATTTTTAGATTTTTATTAGCAATACAAAAAGATTCTTCATTTTCCAGAGATCATCATTTCATGAGCTCAATTTTTCCCAAAATTAATGAGTTATTAACTTTACTTGGTTGTTGGTTTAGCACTCCAATATCTCAGGAAGGCTATTATAGAAACCAAGGTTTCCCTTGATCCATAATTAATCAATCGATAAATATTTATTAAGCACCTACTATGTGCTAAGAACTAGGGATACAAAATGAGGCAAAAGACAGTCCCTGCCCTCAAGAAGCTTACAATCTAATGGTGGAAACAATAAGCAAGCTATTGAGACTTTGTATTTATTCATTCTCTCTCTCTCTCTCTCTCTTTCTCTCTCTCTCTCTCTTTCTCTCTTTCTGTTTCAGAGCACTTCAGTGTGTAATTTGATTTTCATGATCAAAATGATACATCGTTTATGAGCACTTAAAAATAACAAATTATACATTAAAAATAACAAATAAGACTTTTAAGCTATTATTTGTTCAACTTAAATTTATTCTATTGACTTTTCAGTTTCATTCAAACTTCAGTAGCCACTTTCTTCCTCATTCTTTATTCAGTGATACACAGCAGAAATACTTTGTTTTCTAGCCATGGAAGGATGATTATTTATTTATGTGATTTAATTAAAACATGCTCATTGGGCACTGGATGCTTCTGCAATTGAAATCTAAGCAGCTAAAAGTTCCCTTAAAAAAAAAAGTCAGAAGAATATAATAGAGGAAGTGCCTGAGCTATAAGAATGGCTCATGTAGCATAAGGTCCATTTGTTGGTTCTCCCCTTTCTCTTTTAAATAGCGTTATTAAAATTGGATTTTTGTGAAAGAAAAAAAAAATGCTTTCAGATAAAAAAGTTTTCAGATAAAATCCAGCAGACTGGATTGCCATGGCGAAAGTGAACAGCATTTTTAAGGACCCCACACTTCTCCCTAGAATGAAAGGGCATCATTTTAAACAATATTCTTTTGGTGACACTGCATGACTGGAAGGCATGGAATACCAAGGTTGGTTTCTTGAGAGCTAGAGCTGAGCATCCCACAAAGGAGACCCGACAAACAAGGAGCAGCAACTTAAAGGATGGACAATCCATGAGCTCCCTTTGCATCTGCACGAGGTCAAGAGCTACAGGGGAAGTACTCCCAACATGTTAGGTGGACATTCTGTAGCAAATTTATAGATTTATCAAATGAGAGATGTGAAGGATGGTCAGGCATGGAAGACTTGTCATCTGCATCTTTGGAGAGATGGGGAGAGCACCCACAATGATAAGATCCCAGCTCATTCTGATCATTCATCCATTCATGTCATTTAACAGGTACTTATTAAAAATCTACTGTGTGCCAGGCACTATGACGGGTGCTGGAGATAGAAAGGGCAAAATTTGCGGAGCCTACATTCCATAGAGAAGAAGACAGAAATAAACACACATAGAAAATCAGAGACAAAGGATATAGAGGTAGTTAAGGGACACAGTGGAAAGAGTGTTGGACTTGAAGTCAGGAAGGCCTGAATTCAAATCCTACTTCAGTCTCTTACTAGTTGTGTGACACTAGGCAAGCTATTTAACCTCTCAGCCTCCAGTTGCTTATCTGTAAAATGGGGGTAACACCGTCTAGCTGACAGGATTATTGCAAGGATTAAACAAAATGATGTGTCAAGCACTTCACACATCTTACAGCCCTGTATGATTTCGAAGGTTGCTGTTGTACTACTGCCTTCTAGGCTAGCACCCAAACCACAACTGCACTCCAGGCTTCGGTCCTCAGGTGGACCGAAAGAGTTCTAGAGGTAGGCTTGTTGGGCATGTAACACTATATAGCTCATGAGTCCTACTGGTGTGCTTCGCAATAATAGCCAATAGACTCAATTAGCTCTTAACAAAGGCCTTTATTCAAATAGCACCTTGAGAACAGTAGTTGCAAGCCATCCTCCTCATCCACAAACAGTCACCTTCTCCACGAATACACATAGTTTCCATGGGGAGGGGGGGGATTGGATAGGAGACCCATATGCTGGACACACATGTGGCAAAGGCCATAACTCCTGCTATGGAGGGGCCAGAAAATCCTTTCCCTCTTTGTGGTCTTCACTAAGCTCTCCTCAGGTGTGGGTCATTCAGCTGGGCTCCCAGGACCTATTCCTCACTACAACTCAACTCTCAATTGCTAAGACTAGCTCCTTAAAGCTATATCCTGACTCAAATGACTCTGCCTCTACCACATCCCTAACAAGTGTGCCTTTCTCTATTCCCTTCTAGTTTTTTTGTTTTGTTTTGTTTTGTTTTTGCTTTTTGGAGGGCAGGGCAATCTCTATTCCCTCCTAAACAGAGTCTCTCCTAGTAAAGGTAGGTTCCTCTCCAAGTTAGAAGGCTGAATTGGGAAGAGAAGAGAAATCCCCTCCTTCACCTCACTACCCCACTGGGATCTCAAGCCAAGACTGCTAAGAGCCTAGACAGACTACCTTGATCTCCTTAGGGCTTAACTATTCAAAGCCCCTAGAGTCCTGCATAATTTGCTGATTCCTTCTTGACCCAATAAAAGAAGTACTTGTACTTCAAAGGAACAAGGGAACAAACATATCGTTTACACATTAAAATCTTAGGTGTGATGTCAGAGGTATTAGGAGGGGAACCCCACCTCCTTCCCTTTCATATGCAAAGTTAATTCTGGGGGGAAGCCACCAGCAACTTGGGGTTGAGGAGGGGAGAGGAATCAGCCTAGGCTGCCTAGGAGAGGAAGCACTTGAACTGAGCTTTGAAGGAAGCTTAAGGATTTTATGAGGCGAAGGAGAATGGAGATAGCACAAGCCATCAGCATATGGAAGTAGATGCTTTAGAAAGTGTTTTCACATACATTAGTTCATTTGATCCTTACCACAAGCCTGAGTCAGAGCCCCCCAGCTAACAGAGATTGTCGAGGGTGGTAAATAATCCAGCCAGGCATCATTACACACATGAGCTTCAGTAGTGGATATGAGATGGGTCATGCAAAGAGGTCATAGTTTAGCCCACACAAAGAAGCAGTAACACATTTGAGCAGCAGTAACCAAAGGTGCTAGTTGGTCCCACTGAGGCTCTGTTTGCTCAGTGCTTTAGCAATAGGCCTTTATTCTAATGTACATTACCCCATGCTTGCCTGCCCAACTTGACATAATCCAATGTTAACAGTTGAGCTCACATAGGTATTATTCTTCCCACTTGACAGTTGAGGAAACTGAGGTTCAGAAGAAGTTAATCAGTTGGGTCCCTCAGTTGTCCAAGGTCATAATCTGAACAAGTGTCAGAGCTAGAACTAGACCCCATGTCTCCCAATGTCACATGGAATTCCCCTTTCCATTTACTGAAATGTTTCTTAAAATGCTTCACACACGTGTGCACGCACACACACACACGCACACCCCACCAGATCAAATTCCGAGTTCCTGACTGGCAGAGCACCAGTGTGCTGGCCTCCAGCATTCTATGTCTGCCATTAAGGATAATGGAGCCCTAACCAACTATACAACTTGGGGAAAATATCCCCTGAAAATGTATCTGTCCCCTGAGAGCCAGAGCTCAACTCTGGCTAGTGCTGTTAAAGCTATATTTGAATTAAAGCTTTCTGGGAGAACCATTCCCTAGGCTTCAGGCCCTCATCACTCTGAGGAGGCCTGAGAAAGAAGAAAAGAATCACCTACTTCGCAGACCTCAAAAAAGCACCAACCTTTTTAGGATGCTGATGGCTTACACCTTTTTTTTTTTTCCAGCTGAAGAGGAACTCTGATTAATTAGCTCCATCCCTTGCTGCTCTCAGCTGTGCTGTATACCAATCCCAGAATGCAGATTAAGACATGGCAGGCAGTGTAGCATCACGGAAAGTAGACAAAACTTAATTATCAGGAGACCTGAGTTCTATCTCTGTCTGGACACTGAGGAAGTGTCACTTCATAAGGAAGCAGTATAGTTCAGAAAGAGTTGAACTCAAAGTTTGGAAAATCTGAATTTGAATCTTACCTTAGATACTAACTATATGACCCTGGACAGTCACTCAAACTCACTAGGCCTCAGTTTACTTAACTGCAAAATGAGGAAAAGGGCAGACTCAACCTCTAAGGTCCCTTCCAGATCTAAATGTATGTTCCTATGATCCCTCTGAGACTGTTTTCTAATCTGTAAAATGAATATAATACTCACCCATACATACATACTACACAGTATTGTTATGAGAGTTAAATTCAATTATGTAGTTATCAAACATTTATTTAATGCCTACTATGTATGAAGCTCTCTGTCAAATGCTGTCAAATTCAAAACTTAAATTTTATTTGTGCTACTTAGCCACTTTGCCCACCGAACCACTCCTTCTTACAGTCTTGGGGTATACTTGAAAAGACTGCAATCCTTGGTACTTGAAAAAGCTACAAGCTAAAACCAAAGTAGAGAGAGGATTGGTGCATGACATTGTTTGCAGATGGTTGCACATTCAATGCAGCCTCTGAAGCTGAAATGCAACAAAATATGGATGGATTCTCTACTGCTTGTGCTAATTTTGGCCTGCAATTAACACCATGAAAACAGAGGTTCTTCACTGGCCAGCACCACTTCATCCATATGTAGAACCATTAGTTATAGCAAATGGAGAAATTTTGAATGCTGTGAATAAGTTCACTTACCTTGACAGTATATTTTCCAGGGATGTATATATAGTTTATGAGGTTGATACTCTCATTGCCAGAGCCAGCTTCGCATTTGGAAAACTCCCAAAGAAAGTGTGGGAGAGAAGAGGTATCAGGCTACTTACCAAACTGAAGATCTACACAGTCATTGTGCTGACCTCATTGTTGTATGCCTATGAAACCTGAACAGTATAACAGTACCATGCCAGTAAACTAAATCACTTCCACTTCAATTGTCTTGGGAAGATTCTGAAGATCACCTGGTATTATAACATACCATACATTGAGGTCCTCTATTAAGATGAACTGCCAAGCATTTAAACTCTACTGCAGAGAGTATAACTCTGATAGGCTGGTCATGTTTTTTGAATGTCAAATACACACTTACCTAAAAGACTATTTTACAGAAAACTCACATAAGTCAAATGCTCAGTCATAAGAAGCTGTACAAGGACATTCTCAAGGTCTCTCTGAAGAACATTAGCATCAATTGTGAGACATTGAGGTGCCAGCACAGGACCTGGGTACTCTATGAGCAAAGCAGAATCACAATAGCACAAATGAAATGTGAGCTGTACAAATCTAGAGACGTCTCCATCCCAAAAGTTCTAACAGACTACTGACCTATGATAGGGCCTTACAAACTCATATGGAATGTTGGCTCCACTGTGCCCTGACCCCAACATCATGATGTCATTTGATTCCCTTCAAAAAAGAAGGATGAGGGGCAGCTAGGTGACACAGTAGATAGAATGTCAACCCTAGAGTCAGGAGTTTCTGAGTTCAAATCCAATCTCAGACACTTACTAACTATATAACCATGGGCAAGTCACTTAACCTTGATTGCCTCCAAAAAGAAAAAAAAAAGTGAATGAGCTACAAGAATGACATTAACTATAGAGACAAAGGATTCTAGGTTCAAATCCCACCTCTGATACATATTACCTGTGTGATCTTGGCCAAGTCACTTAACTTTCCTGGGCCTCACTTTCCTCATCTATGCAATGAGGGGGCTCTAACTAGCTAGCCTCTGAAGTTGCTTCCAGCTCTAGAACTATGGTCCTACCTTACTAATATAGCATGATCTTGAATATTCAGGATGGTTGCTATGTTGTTGTTGTTGTTGCTGTTACTATTGATCACCAACATCAGACTGCTCCAAAGATAGGAAGAGTTCATGTGTATATTTCTTTTCTTCTTCTCCATAGTATGATGTAAAGGGTTAGACTTAAAAAGATAATCAGTAAGTCCTGTCTTAGTCTCGTGCCTATGTTATTAGTTGTTCATCCCCATCAAATCAACAAGCCAACAACATACCTGACTAGATACTGAGAACGCTCACAGGTGCTATAATGGAGGCTAAAAAAAAATTAATGCTGGCCCCTTATCATCATGTATGTTAAGACGGCAAGAAGTAGCTTCCTCACATCACCCAGCCCACAAAAACTATATCCTAGGTTATTGGAAGAACCAGAAGATATTGATCACTAAGTTGCTGTCAACATTAATCTGTCAGGAATTGGGTTAAAGGATAGAGATACTGTCAGACTAGTGAGAGGCACATGTTGAAGCACTAGTCTTCAAGTCAGAAGACTTGGATTTAAAGGCTTTCTCCAACATTTATTAGTCCTGGGACCCTGGACAAGGCACTAAATCATTGACTCTCAGATTCATCATCTGTTAGGATGGAATAATAACACTTGTACCTTACAAAGTTAGGGATAGGGATGGGGACATGTACCTAGATTGGGAGGAAAGCGCTTTGTAAATCTGAAGGTGCTACACAAATGGAAGATCGTTGCTGTTGTTCCTACTACAGAGCCTAATACATAGTAACTGCTTAATTAATACTTGTTGATTGACTGGCAGAACAGTCTAGAAGAGATTGAGCATGTACAGTAAAGAGATATACTCAACTGAACTAGAAGATTTATGTTGTGGAGTGGCAGGAGATAAGGTTTGCTAGAGAGAGAAGAGACAAGTTACAGAGAGTTTTAAAAATTGAAGCAGAAAAGTGTGAATTTGATGTAACTTCCTAGAGTTAGAGCTAAACTGGGACCTTAAAGGTCCTCTAATCCAACTCCTCTTTTTACATATGAAGAGGTAAAGTCATTTGCTCAAGACTACCCCGGTAATAAGTGACATTCTCAAGATTCAAACCCAGATCTTTTGACTCTAAATCTATTATTCTTTCTATGGGACCAATTAGCAATAGGGTCCATGAGCATTAAGACAGCTTGTGAACATTTAGAAAAAGGCTTTGATAATCACAAGTCATATTAGATTAGCCTCACTTTCTTTTCGGACAGGGTCATTAGACTAGTAAGTCAGAGAAATGATATGTATATTGTGTGATTAATTTTCAAACAGGCATTTGTCAAAATCTCACTGTAGTCTTATGGACTAAATGAGAGTATAGTTAGGTACATTCAGAAATGTTGGATTGACCAAGTCTGAACATTGTTGGTTAACAAACTAAGTTAGCCTTGGGGGTGGTTATGGCAAAATACCACAGGGTCCCATCTTTGCCCAGATCTTGGATAAAGGGAGATAAAGATAAATTATATATACATATATGATACACACATACATACATATATATACATATATCTTGGATAAAGGGAGATAAAGATAAATTATATATACATGTATGATGTACACATACATACATATATATATATATATCTTGGATAAAGGGAGATAAAGATAAATTATATATACATATATAATACACAGATACATACATATATATATACATATATCTTGGATAAAGGGAGATACAGAAAAATTTATATATATAATTTATCTTTATATGAATATTTCATAAATATAAATAATAAATATATTACATATAGACATACATATACATGTACCCACAAGCACATACAATGCTCTTCTTTAGATGACAAAAAAAACTGGGACAGCTAATATGTGGGTTGACACATCAGGATCTTAAAAGACAGAGAATTAAAGTTCAAATGGAGAGCTGAGACTAACAACATAAAAACTGATAAAACTGCTAGGTCCAATACTTAGACTCAAAAAAATTAAATGGAAAAGTAGAGAATGTGGAAGACATGGTCACAAACCGGTTCATGGGAAAGATTTCAGAATTCTAATGGACTACAAACTTAATCTGAGTTGGGAACATAATACGGCCCCAAGAAAAGCTAATACAGGGGGCTTGGGGTCCATACCTCAGATTTCATCAGTATAGGTAGTTCCCCATGAGAACACCCTGTATCGATGCAAATCAGCAATTGTTCTGAAATTTATATTCTTACAGCATTGTTGGGGACTACAAGAAGTTAGATGGCTTGTTTTTGATCACACAACTAGTATGCATCAGAGGCAGGACCTGAACCCAAAAACTCCCTGGTGAAGTTGCTCCCTATTCACCACTCCATACTATCTCTATTGGTCCTCTTCAAGACTGAAGGACAAACAATAAACTAACAAACAAATTGGGCTATAATCTTAAACTGAATGAATAGAAGTATAGTATTTTGAGAGAGGGAGATGACAGCAGCACTGAATTCTGCCCTGGTCATAGCATATATGAAGTAGTATGTCTAATTCTGGGCACTGTATTTTATGAGAGATGTTGAGAAGCAAGAATGGATCCAAAGAAAAACAATCAATACGGTGAGGGTAAAACCATGGCAAAAACTGAAAATACTAAGACCAGTGAATAAAAGTCTATCATGGTGAACATGATAGTTGTCTTCATCTATTTTTAGTGCTGCCATGTAGAACAAAGATTATGCATCTTTTTGGCTCTAGGAGGCAGAATTATGACCGATGGATATAGATTTTGGCTCAACACAAAGAAGATTTCCTAGTAATTAAAGTTGCTTAAAAATGGATTGGATCTTCTTGGTAGTACTGAGTTTCCTATGGTTTCCAAATAGAATCTGGATGACCACTGTCTGGGATACTGTGGATACAGGATTCATGAATTGGGTACAAATTGATCTCCAAGGTCTCTTCTAAATCTAAGTTTATGATTTTAAGAGGAGTCTGTGTGATGGTCTTTAAAGGACAAGGCAGAGGAATTAATCACAGAAAAATAATGAAAGAACTTTTCCTGGTTCTGTCCAGACAAATTAGGGTGTGATGGAACCACTTTCTAGCTCTGTTTTACACCTTTATTGTGTTCTGATTTATGGAAGGATATGGACAAGAGTTACATCCCACAGGAAGGCAGAAATGGGTTGAAATCTTCATCCATGAAGAGAACATCCAAATCAGTGAGATAACAGATCCATTTGAGTGATGAAGGGATGGGGTTGGGGGGTTAGTGGGGGGAGAGAACCAGTGCTTATTAAATGCTTACTATCTGTCAAGCACTGTACTAAACAATTGCTTTACAAATATTGTCTTCTTTGATCCTCACAAGCCCACTAGGAAGGTGTTCTTGCCTAAGATCACATATCTGTGGCTGGATGTGAATTTATGTCCTACTGACTCCAGTCCTAGTTCTCTAAACACTGTACTGCTTAACTGCACAGATCTATGACTCTCCCTTGCTCAAAAATATTTAGCAGATCCCTATTTCCTCTGGAATTACATACAAATTACTCAGACTGGCATTTAAACATTCCCAGTGTCTGTCTCCAACCTACTTTTCCAGCTTATTACTCTCCTTCCAGATACTCAACATTTCAGTCATTTTTACTGACTTTTTGTTCCCCATCTTTGAATTCTATCCCCCAAACTCTTTGCTTTTGCATAAACTAGGTCTTGTGCCTGGAATACACGTCCACACTCTTATAAATTCTACCACTCTCTTTCTCCAATTATATTATCGTTACTTATCTTTGCAAATGTTGCATCTACTGATAGAATGTAATTGTTTGAGGGCAAGAACTGTTTATCATTTTTGTCATTTTATCCTCAGTGTCCATCTGATCTAGTTTCTGGTATATAATATCTACTTAATATGTTTGTTGAATTAAATTGAATATATTCTGTAGCATGAGGGGGTTAGTGTAGATCCAGAGTTTTTAACCTGAAGTGGTAGCATGGTCTGGGGAGAGATTTCAGGAGATCTATGGACTTCGATGGGGGGAAAAAATGACATCTTTATTTTGATTCAACTTCAACTGAAATTTAACATTTCCTCCTATTACACTTTTTGTAAAGTATTTTGTAAAGCATCATTCTGAGAAGGGGATCATAAGCTTTCCCCAGACTGCCCAAGGGTCTCCATGACACACAACAAAGATGACTTCCTGGTCTAGATGATGTCTCAGGTCCCTTATAGTTATGCATCTATACAACTCCTTAAGGAGTTGGTCACAGGGAACTCACCTTCCTGTCAAACAAGGATTCTAAGCCTATTTGAGGAAAGATAAAGGGTATCTGGCCTGGCAGGTTTATGGTGTCAACAAATGTTTCCAACTCTTTTTCAGATCTTTAGAGAAGAAAGCCCAGCTTCCATTTCCCTAGGAACTTTTTTAAAAAATTGTTTCTATTCCTGTCATCTGAGAAAGAAAATTCAATCCACATGTTTCTCATTAATTTACACTTAAATCATTAAAGATGTGTTTTGCAAGCACTTTGTGAGGGCTACAATTTTTTTTGTCTTTTTACAAGTCTTTATAAGACCTTTTTCTTAAAAAACAGGAAATTATGCTTTTCCAAACATAAACTCAGCACCCAAAAGCTCAAGTCTTGTTTGTAAGACCAGGCCTATAAAAGTAGAGGTGGAACTGGACAGAAGAAGGAAACTTCTCCTGACTCTGATTTTCCAAACAGGTCAAGATGGCTATTTCAGCCTTCCCTCACAGAAGCCAGATGAGAAGGAAAGGTTGAGTTTGTTCTACCAACTCTGGGTTTTGGTTTGGGTATGGAAGAGACTGGAAAATAGTACCACCAACCAAATGGAAATTGGGTCAGTAGCCCTATGCTAGAGACAGTGGGGCAGACATAGCTAAGAATTTTTGTACTGGTGTGAGGACCACAAACTATACCTGGGGCAAAGATCACAAAGCTAATCCTAGGCAGAAAGACAGAAGCACTTTTGGTTTTCCGGCTTGCTGTGGCCAGACAAAGATTCTAGAACACTGATTAGAAGCCACTACACAGGAAGGAGTGAAGAAACAGGGAGAGATAAAGGAGCTGGGAAGGGAAGAAGCTCACCCTAGGCTATCTGATAGCTTTCTATGTTAACTATGCTATGTTTTCTGCCACATCAACTAGATGCTAAGTTTTATTACTTCTATGCTTTCTGAGGAGCTAAAGATGCTATTAGTGCTCTATAAATTTGATGACCCTTGTTTCCCTCTGCAGTTATAGCAGAGGACAATTAAAAGAAAAAGACATGCTCCCTTCTTTCTGGAAGTGTATCTGGGGAGAGAAAATAAACCTGAAAAGATAACAGCACAGGACATATCACATGGTATTATCTTGTTGGTTGTTGTTAAGTCATTTTTCAGTCATGCCCAACTCTTCATGACTCCATTTGGGACTTTCTTGGTAAAGATACTGGAGTGATTTGCCATTTCCTTCTCCAGCTCATGTTTCAGATGAGGAAACTGAAGCAGACAG
Organism: Pseudochirops corinnae; assembly: GCA_028646515.1. NCBI lineage: Eukaryota > Metazoa > Chordata > Mammalia > Diprotodontia > Pseudocheiridae > Pseudochirops > Pseudochirops corinnae. The sequence goes on from CM053588.1 coordinate 177,146,522, forward strand.
AGCAAATGACTTGCCCAGGGTCATGCAGCTAGTAAATGTCTGAGGATAGATTTTAACTCAGGTCTTCCTGACTCACAGCCCAGATGTTTTAGCCACTTTGCCCACATAGCTGTCCACGGTATTATATAATTAAAAGTGATATGAGTTCCAAGGGAGGAAAGATTGCTTTGGGCTGGGGTACTCAAAGATGCTTTGTTGAAAAAGATAAGACATGAACACAGCCTTAAAGAAGGGACAGAATTTGAGTAGGCAGAGAGGAATCTGAGGTTATCTTATGATGGAATGACAAAAGCACAAAGGTATGGAGACAGGAACCCTGCCCCAAAATAAAAACCCTTCCTTATAACAAATATAATAAAATTTGCATATTGGTTATATATGAAAATATATTTCTCCTTCTCTAGTCCCTCATTTATTTAACAAGAGGTAGGTAGTATGAATCATCATCACTCTTTTCAAGCCATGCTTAATCATTTCACTGATCATAGGTCTAAAATCTTTCAATGTTATTTTCCTTTACAATAGTCATTTTATGAACTGTTCTCCTGCTTCTGCCTACCCTACTCTGCATCAGTTCACGTAAGTCCTTTCAGATTTCTATGATATCTATCTCTTTAGTCATTTTGAATAGTGCAATGATATTCCATTACAATCATATACCATAATTTGTTAAGCCAAATTGATAAGGACCCACTTTTTTTTTAACTGGATCTCCCTGTCTTGCCCTGGCTAGAAATGCAAGAGTCACTAATAGATTCAACCCCACTGCTGAGTGGCACAAAAATTTTGGTCTACTCCATTTCTGAACTGGCCCAGTTTGTCCCTCTTTATGCAGACTGCTGGCCCCCAGTTCCCAGGGGCTGGAAGTATTGTTGCTAGACTTAGTTCCAACACCTGATCAGCATTAGTTCTGCTACAAGTCAGAATTCCCAGATTCAATTGATCCATAATCCTTAGACTCCTCAGTAGCTGCAGAACTTCAAGGTATGTACATTGTGCCTTGGGGCACTCATCTGTTTCCATTTCTTTCCTACAACAAAAACAACAAAACAGTGCTGCCATAAATATTTTTGTAAGAATGGGTCCTTTTCTCTTTCTTTGATCTCTTTGGAGCATATGTTCAGACATGGCATGCTGAATCAAAACGTAAGTACAGTTTAATGATTCTTAGGGCATAATTGGAAACTCCCTTCTAGAATAGTTGGACCAACTTACATTTCTACCAAGTATATGATTGTTCCAGTCCTCCCACACTCCTTCCAATAATTGTCATTTTCCTTTTTTGTCATCTTTGTCAATTCAGAGGGTATCAGAGTTGTTTTAATGTTCATTTCTCTTATTATTAGTGATTTAGAGCACTTTTCACATGTTGTTGACAGCTTGAATTTCTTTCTTTTAGAACTATCTTTTGATATCCTTTAACCATTTATCTGTTAAAGAAAGGTTTTTATTTATTTGTTTCCACTTCCTAAATATCTGGGATATCAGTTTTATTAGAGAAATTTGCTGCAAAGGTATTTCCCACTTAACTATCTGTAACAGCAAGCACCCTAGCATACCTAGGGTGGCTGCTAGCACAGGTTCTTAGGTCTGCTTTTCTAAAGGAAAGCAACTCAAAATGGGTTAACAATCTTACTTTAATCAATCAAACATGTATCATTTACCTAGTTCAGGGGGAAAAGTCAGCACCCTGAACTTCAGAGAATACAACACTAATAAACAAATTTTTGTTGATTTAATGTGACAAAGAGACAATGACTAGACCAGTCTGACTGGATGGGTGGTTTGTACTGAGTACCAGCAGGAGAGGATGTTGAAACAGCACAAAGGAGATATGGAGAAAGTATCAAACGTCAGGCTCCGAGGTTGGGCTTTACACTCCGAGTAATGGAAATCCACAGATGACTTTCCAGGACTAATATAAGGAAAGCAATGTTTTAGGTACATTAAAGTAGCAACTAAATTCATGCTTGTGGGTGTTCTAAGTGTAGGGATTCTAGATCGGAGATGATCGTTGCCACCTTCTGTCCCTGTTTTCTGTTGCTTTAAGATTGAGACAATGTAAGTGGAAAGGAACAGCACTGGACTGAAGGCCATTTTATTTGCTTCATGGTGAAATAATTTATGATCAAGTAGCCAGCCTTCTCATGATGATTCTCCACATGCTTAACTAAACTGATCTTCAAAAAGTAGATATAGTTTGCTATCAGGACCATACTCCTATCAACAGACATATGAACAGAAACAGTGGGCCAGTTACGTGGCAAGAGGTACAGAAAACTAATCAGCAGCCTACTTGATTCACTGGTAGCCAGGACATTTTAAGAGAACTAGAACAATTCCTTTAGAATACTGTGTGGACCCACTGTGAAGGATTTAGGAAAAAACCAATATCAAGAGTCACAATCAATAAGCTTTCATTAAGCACCTATTATGTACCAGGTGCCCATGCTAAGGACTAGGGATATAAAAAGAGACAAAAGATAGTCCTTGACCTCAAGGAGCTGATGATCTAATGGATAAAAGGGCATGTGTGTCATCTGCATCGTTGGAGGGAGTATCACATTGATGAGATCACAAATCCATTGAAGAATTACAGTATCAAATCTGGCAGATAATAGAAGAAGGAGTGACTAAAGGGAGAGAAATACAGTAAGAAATTATTGCAGGAATCCAAGTGTGGAGTGACTAGAGCCTAGACAAAGTCTAATGGCATCAAAGGACAAAGGAGAGTCAGATGTAAGAAACATTACAATCGTGTATTTTCCGTCAGTCAACAAATATTTATTAAGTACCTGATGTCACTCAATTGAATATAATCAAGTGTCAGGATATATGATGTAGACAAGTGCTCTGGGCAGTCATAAAAGAGACAGAGTAGTGTCAATTGATAAATTATTAAGATCAATTCAATTCAAAAAGTGTCTGTCGAACACCTAATAGATGCATGGCACTGTATGCACCTAGCATTATGGTTAACATGTAGTTGGCACTTGATGAATGTCTCCTAAATTGAACAATTCATTGAATGTTGAATTTCCAGGGTTGCTGTTTCCTATTTTATTAAACATTCTGACAAAAAGCTTATTTCTCTAAATAGGGACTATTGCAATAGCCTCCTAATTGTTCTCTGATTCCAGTCTCTCTTTTCACGCTGATTCTTCTTCTACATAGCTGCCAAAATAATAATCCTAAAGGATAAATCAATCACTTGCTCAAAAATCTTCAATGTTTTCCTATTGTTTGTAGGAGAAAATACAAACTCCTCACCTTAGCATTTAAAATTCTTCAGAATCCAACTCCAGCCTACCTTTTCCAGAATTATTTCACATTATTCCTGCTCACCCACTCTCATGCCAGCTAAACTGGCTTACCTGATGCTGACCAAACTCAACCTACCATCTCCCATCTTCATGTTTTGTGTTGGTTACCCCACTCTCACCCCCTTGTCTGGAAGATACTCTCCCTTCTTTTCTATCTCTTAAAATCCTTAACTTCCCTCAAGGCTCACTTCAGATGTTATCTCCCACAGGCCTTTCTTGATCCCCCTCCTCCTCAAATTACCTTGTATTTGGAATGGCATGCTGGAGAGGGGAAGACACAGGGATATCTTCTGGAATTAAATGATGCAAAAACAAAAGATATCAATAAAATGTAAAAATATCACCTTATACTTACTTTTCTGTTTACATATTTTATGTCCCAATAGATTTTGACTCCTGGAAGACAGAGACATTTTGTTTTTGTTTTGTCTTTGCATCCCCAGTGCATAGTGTCTTGTGTGAAGTGTTTAGTTTTTGTTGAATCTGATTGTATTGAAATGGTGTGGCTATGATGTTCTGCATTATATAACAAACCAGGAAGCAGAGAGACCTCCAGGGAACTCACTAATGATGAACAGAATTGGAGATCCTAGATATAGTTCAAACTGGAGCTTTCACTACCTCTACTTTTTAACCAAATCAACAATTTCATATTGAACATGTAGTATGTGCTCAGCCCTGCTGTAGAGACTATGGAGGGTAAAGAAATACAGGACATGGTTTTTGCCCTCTAAAAGAATACAGTGTAGTTGGGGAGCAATAAAATCACAAAGACTTCTATAACAATACATAAGTAAAATGTTAGTTCCAGAAGAGCTCTCACAAGGACAATCATGATTGACTTGGAAAATAAGTAAGGAAGACAATAAGTGCTTATGTGGACAGTATGGTGTAATAGAACACTGGCTATGACATTGGAAGATTAGAGCTAAGAAGAGATAGCTTGCTATGTTTGAGAAAGTCTTCTTTCTTAATCAAGTGGGACAAGATTGATTTAAAGAGTAAAACATAATTTTGATTGCATAAAATTGAAAGGCTTTTGCAGAAAGTCAATAAACTAAGATGAAAAGAGAAGCTGCAAATTAGGAAAAATCTTTGTCTCAACTATCTCTTACAAAGGCCTGATACACAAGAGTTATAGGGAACTTAACACAAATAAATAAGACCCATAGCCATTTCTCAGTGGATAAGGGGTCAAAGGATACAAAAATATAATTCTCAAAATAAGAATTACAACATATAAAATATTTCTCCAAAATCACTAATAATGAGACAAATCCAAATCAAAACAACTTTGAGGTTTTACCTCACATCCAGCAGATTGGAAAAAATGGTAAAAGATGGGAATAGTTTGTGCTGGAAGGGCTGGAAAAAGAGTGGTTCATGAATACATCATTGGTTGCTCTGTGAATTGGTCCAACTATTCTGAAAAGCAATCATGCTGAGAAAGTATATAAAATATCTCTGTCCTTTGACCCAAAGATCCCTCGGCTAGGCATAGAGGAGGATAAAGATTGAAATAAAGACCCCATATTTACCAAAATATTCATAGCAGCATTTTTGTAATAGCAAAGAACTTTTTATAGTAGTGAAGAACTTTTTCCACAAAACTTACTTCTTTTTCTAACCTCCTTGTTTCTAGTGAAGGTCCTACCTAGTCACCCAGGGATCACAAACTCTGTCATCATCAGCTCCTCAGTCTCCTATTCCCACCACTTATATCCAATCAGTTGCCAAATTTTGTCATTTTTACTTCCACAATGTCAGTAAAAGCTATTCTCTTTTCTCACACACCCCTCACCCTAGTTCTGGCCCTCATCACCTCAATTGCAATGGCCTCCAACTGGTTTTCCAACTTTAAATCTCCCTTTATTCCAGTTTCCTTCCAATATGGCTACCAAAGTGACATTCCTAAAGTACAAGTCTAGCCACATCACTCCTTTATTCAGTAAACTCCAATGATCCCCCCATTCATCACCCCTTAAGAAATAATATAGCATTTAAATCCCTTTAAAGATTGGCCTCAACCTACTTCTCAAGCTCCATCATAAATTAGTCCATTAGTCCTCTTCACACCCTCCAATCAAAGTTGTCTTCTCACTATTTTTCATTCACAGATTTCTATATCCCTCCTCAATGTCTTTGTTCTACACCTACAGGGACATTAAAGTCAAGGACTCCTGTGTGAAATTAGCACTCTCCTCGCTTTCTCTTCTTAGAATCTCTAGCTTCCTTCAAGATCCAGTTCAAATGTCACTTCTTATATAAAACTTTTTTTCCAATCCCCCCAGATGCTTATGTTCACCCCCTTGACCTTTTTACTATTTTATATATACTTATATCTCAAGAAGATCAAATTGATTCTCAATCATTTCTTATTGATGCTATGTATAGTTAATTGATTTTGTCTTGTTGCTGCATAAGTTATGGTTCTTTCTTTCTGAACTTAGTTCAGGAATTCAACTGTCTTGTAATTAATTAAGTTTAGAAATCCAGTTTCTTGCTAATCACTGTTTTATTCTTGCCTCAAGGAAATCTGCTATCCTTGAGAGATTTGGGTGGACACATGGGTGTCTGCTCTAGTATCTATATACCACCAAGTTATCCTTCAAGGATGTCTGGTCTACTATCTTTGACTTTGACTTTGCAAGTGGATTCAAATGATGAACACTTTTAGTCACAGGAGGGAATGAGGGAGATGTGGCTAGCCCCTCATTCCCAATTCCCAACCAATCATATTGTCCCCCATGATTCAGCTCTGTAACCAATCATATTGATATCACCATTTATGATGTCGAGTTCTTGTAACCAATCATAACTTATTCACTGCCTACAAGGTCCTATTCTTTGTTCTGTAGTCCTCAAAACCTATAGAGGAAAAGTCTTTCCTTTGGGGTCTTTTCTTTGCTGAGGAAACTGAGATCCTATTTATTGGTAATTCACACTTACCAATAAATGGATTATGCTCAGAACTTTATGTCTCCCTTTCCCTTAATTGTAACAATTACATTCTATACAGTTTATTCTCTTCTGACGGAATGTGAAATACTTAAGGAGAGGGATTATTTTATTTCTCTCTTTGTATCCCCAGTGCCTAAGATAAGACCTGGCACATGATAGCCATTTAATAAATATTGGTTCTTTTATTGATTGAAATAAAGTAAATGACCTCACCTAGGAAACCACAAACTATATCACATTAATATATTGCAATATTACTGCACCATAAGAAATATCGAATTTGAAGAAGCATAGAAAGATTTACCTGGTGTTTTGCTAGTGGCCACACTACTGAAGGCACCACTTACACTGCTTAGAGAGCACTGGTCTGGCCCCAGCCACAGAAGGTGAAGATAATTCCCTGTTGCTGAGACATGTGGTTGAGATCTCAGCTTTGGCAAAGATAGGAAGCCCTGTTCCCAAAGGTGCGGTGGTTGGAGGACTCAGTCATAGCTTTGGTCAGAATTCATTGGTCTAAGGATAAATACATGTTCCCTATTGATGAGGCATGAAGTAGAGACTCCCAACCCTTGCTTCAAATCAAGAATCACAACATCAGGATATTGGTTCAACTGTCAAGGGTCCTAGTCTCACTCTTAGTCAACAATTTATGTATCTAGCGGAATGGAGGAGCCCCTCTCATTAAACCTGAAGGTCTTCCAGCCATGCTCTGGCATTGGAGTCCTGAATCCCAGAGCCATGCTCATCAGGATATTGAATTGGCTGCCTAAGTGAGTGATCCCAACAGTTCATGTGCTAGGAGAAGGGGATGCAGAGCTCTCCACCACTGGAGCACAGTTCAGTGCCCTGACTCTTGCTCTCTTCAGGAAGGACAGGAGATAGCAGTGAGGTGGTCTGGCTTTTCTGTCCATGGAGATTCAATGTGACTTAGTCTGTCTTGTCAGCAGCTTGTGAACTAAAGGGAGGTCCTAGTTGGACCTGTTGCCTGACTGGCTGCTTCATTTCGATTCTGACAAGAAGGGATGACTCTACAAGTCATTGCAGGGAGCATTGTTAGTGGATTATTGACAGTTCTCAGCACTGGAAGTTGGTGGGCTAGTAGTTCCAGAGAAAAATGATGCCAACAACAGCAAAACCTAATTGGGGTCAGGGGAGAGAAAGAAGGACAAAGCCTCAGGGAGTCCCATACAGGGGTTTAGGTCAGGGCTTTTTAAACTTTTTTCCACTTGCGACCCCTTTTCACCTGAGAATTTTTATGAGATCCTGGGTATGTAGGTATAGAAAAGAGGTGTACAAATCAAACATTTACTGATAATAAATCATAAAGAAATTTATTTTAAAACAATTCTTTGGTGTACAAATAATTTTACCATTTATTAAAGGTGAAAGCAAATTTGCACATTAATGAGATGGATGTGCTTGTTTATTTTTACATAAAGAATTCAATCTTGGCAGAATATTTGATACTGCAGGACACAGAGCATCTTCAATTCAACATTTTCAGAGTTGATCAATATTTTGATTTTATTATCAATGCTGAGAATGCCACTTCACATAAATATGTACTATAAAATGGCAGAAGTATGGTTAGGGATATTTCAGAAATTGTTGGAAATTTTGTCCTAATCCCAAGCCAAAATTCATTTAATGATTATTAAGGAAACAAGTTTTAAACCTGTGTCACCTGATAACTCAGCAAATTTTTCTTGAACTTTTAATGCCAGATGATAGACAATTTTTTTATTTCAATTAAGTATAGTTTATGAACCCAACTTGTTTTTTTAGAATCAAAATTTTAAGGGAAGTGTTTCTTAAACTGTGTCTCCAGGAACTTCAGATGATCAATTATAACTGTTACAATTAAATCTTTGAGAAGGTTATTTTCAATTATAAAATCATCTGTAGCAGCAAACATTTTTAAAGAACCATTTTCCACCCTATTCTTCCATATGTTAACTTTTTAAATAAAACTTTCAATTTTATCTTTTAACACAAATGTTACAATATTTTCCTTGAAGCAACATGTTTATATCATTGACTTTTCAAAAATATCTAACAGATAACACAATTCTGAAAGCCGTAAGCCATTATGAAAAAATTAACAAAACTAGATTTCTGCTCATTAAAAAACATAACAACTTCATCTTCCAGTTTCAGTAATTTGTTTAAACTTTGCCTTCTTGAGAGCCACCTTACATCTGCATGTAGTAATAAGTCTTTGTAATTGGAGTTCATATCTTCCCAAAGGTTTGAACACAAACAACTGTCAAGGGAGCAGTTTTAAATGAAATTAATGATTTTGATAGTATCGTGAAGATCAATACCTAACTCCGGTGATTTTTTTTTTTTTTTTTGGCTAGAAGTGCCTCCTGATGGATCATGCAGTGAGTAAAAGTGACATGTTTGTTGCCACCAGCTTTTGCTACAAATCCAACATTCTTGCCCAGCATCATTTGTACAAACTCTAACACAATTTTTTCCACTGTAAATCTTCATCTGTGCAAAATTCATCCACTTTAAGATATATATATATGTCTTCCTTTCTTGTGTGCCTTCCAAAGGGCAACAATACAGTAATTCTTCATATATACTTCTTTCATAAATATATCTTACATAAAGTAACAACTGTGCCATGTTAGAAATATCAGTTTTTTATCTAACTGATTGCCAACTTTGGGCTCCCCTTAAGCTTGGTACTAAGCTGCTAGAATTGGTCATTATTAATTTCAGAAATTCTTTTTGGAAACAATATCATTTTATAAAGGAATTTTATGAATCTCATCCCCATACTTTTTTCTATGAACTATTTCCGACATTTTAATAGCAGCAGGTAACAGATCTCCTCCTGTTCCATAGGGTTTTTTAGCTTTGGCAAAGACACAAGGAAATACTTTTCATTGGCAGTAATAAATTTCTCAAAATATTGTTTTTCTTTATTTGTAGATTTTAAAAGTTACTCAAAATATGTCTTTGGTTTATTGCAATATCCTGCATGCTTGGTATTATTAAGATATCATTTTAGTTTGGCTGTTTTCATGGTCTCTGCAGCCAAAACTTCATCACAAATTAAGCAAAGAGGTTTTTCCACATCATCATCATTATTAGAAGTAAATCCATATTGCAAAACTTTTATTTTTCTGGTCAATTTAAGTATACTACAACCTGGTAGTGAGGACTCCGCCACATTGTCATCTTCTTCTGTCTAAACTTAGCCACTTATCTATTACCAAAAATATTTTTTGTCCTAAAATTTAAATAAATTCTGCTAATAATTCCCAAATAACTACTAGCTTTATTTTATGAAATTACATTTGTTTGTGCTTAATTTTAAAAATTGATGTTCACACTTACATACACATATAGCTGTGATTATTAAAGGACTTCAGTCTTTACCTGCTTCAATTAAACATTTGTGTTTCTGGAAAAGAAAGAGATAATAGAAATTTTAAAAATGAAACATTCTAACGCAATACAATCCAAAGCTATACTACTCTGATACTTACATCCTAAGGAATAACAGTAGGAAAATACTAAAAGTCTTTACTTTCCATAAAGTATTATGTTTCTGTAAGAGGAGAAAACTTTGTATGTACAGTAAAAAAACAAAAAAAAAAACCCACTGCAATTCATAACATACAATAGTCTCGAATCTGAGCTGAGGTATTCCTGGCAGCACTCATTGGCATTGCAGGGCCTGAAGGTATGTGCAGTACAAAGTGTACATTGTGTTCAGAACCAAGGCTGCAGTGAAGTTGTGAGATGCAACGTGGGCAAGCACAGCCAGAAACACCTCAGATTCATTGTGCATTTGATTTTGAATTAATTTTTGGTCTTTGCATGTTCAGAAACATTTGACTACTGGCCAATTTTCTTTTACCCCATACAGGTCCTGACCCAAAATTTAAGAAGGATTGGCTGGAACTGTCAGTGATTGTTCTATTAGTGGTCTTAGTGGGGATCAGACAGGGTTTCTGGGAGGGGGGACAGGACTGTTGGGAATTGGGCATTCCTCCTTGCTTCAAGGTAAGGAAGGGGATTTTCTCCTTGACATCAAGACAAAGACAGGGCATTTCTGCCTAAATATCTGAGTGATTATAGGTCTTATCTCCAAACGCAGGGCACTGAAGGGCTACCCAATATTCCAGCTTTAGAGCCACATTGGCTCTACACCTAAGGATGGTAACCTATCAGAGTACACAGTCAGGATCAAGCCTTGAGGGGTTTAAGCAGCCAACTAGTAAGTTTCCATAGTGAATTAAAATTGTGTTACAAATGAAAGTTACAAATTGGCCCCCAAATAGTAAGACAAAATTTAAAGTGTGTGCTTCCAACTACTCTCCCCCCCAATCTGCCCTCCCTTCTATCATCCCCCCTTTTATCCCCTTCCACCCCACACTTTCCTGTAGGGTAAGATACACAATTTAGTGTGTATGTTATTCCCTCCTTAAGCCAAATAAAGAGAGTAAGGTTGACCCATTCCCTTTTGCCTTCCCGTTCTTCCCCTCCATTGTAACAGCTTTCTCTGGCCTCTTTTATATTAGATAATTTACCCGATTTTGTCTCTCTCTATCTTGTCTCATTATATTCCTCTCTCACCTCTTAATTTTATTTTAAAAATATCATCCCTTTCTATTCAATTGATCTTTTGCCCTCTGTCTATGTATATCTATACACACATACACATACTCACATATGTATTCATACACACATATACCCTCTTATATAGACATATATATGTACATTTATATTCCCTTCAACTAGCCTCATACTGAGAAAAGTTTCATAAGTTACAATTATCATTCTCCATGTAAATAGTTCAATTTTGATAAGTTTCTTATGAATTCTTTTCCATGTTTACCTTCTCATGCTTCTCTTGCTTCTTGTATTTGAATGTCAAATTTTCTATTCAACTCGGCTTTTTTCATCAAGAATGCTTGAAAGTCCTCTATTTCATTGAATTACCATATTTTCCCCTGAAACATTATACTCAGTTTTGCTGGGTAGATGATTCTTGGTTTTAATCCTGGCTCCTTTGACCTCTAGAACATCATATTCCAAGCCCTTCGATCCCTCAATGTAGAAGCTGATAAATCTTATGTTATCCTGATTGTGTTTCCACAATATTCAAATTGTTTCTTCTTGGCTGCTTGTAATATTTTCTCCTTGATCTGGGAACTCTGGAACCTGGCTATAATATTCCTAGGAGTTTTCTTTTTGGGATATTTTTCAAGAGGTAAACAGTGAATTCTTTCAACTTCTATTTTGCCCTCTGGTTCTAAAATATCAGGGCAATTTTCCTTGAGAATTTCTCGAAGGATGATTTCTAGGTTCTTTTTTTGACCATGGCTTTCAGGTAGTCGAGTCATTTTTAAATGATCTCTCCTGGATCTATTTTCCAGGTCAGTAGTTGCCTGACTATTGCCTTCTATTTTTCATTTGTTTGAGTCTGTTTAATAGTATCTTGATTTCTCATAAAGGCATTTGCTTCCATTTGCTCCAATCTAATTCTGAAGCAATCCTCTTCAGTGAGCTTTTGAAATTCTTTTTCCATCTAGCAAATTTGACTTCTTAAGGCATTCTTCTCCTCATTGGCTTTTTGGGTCTCTTTCACCATCTGAGTTAATCTATTTTTTAAGGTGTTATTTTCTTCAATCAGGTTGTTGACTCTCTTTTCATGATTTTCTTGCATCATTCTTATTTCCCTTCCCAATTTTTCCTCCACTTCTCTTACTTGATTTTCAAAGTCCTTCTTGAGCTCCTCCATGGCCTGTAAGCAATTTACATTTTTCTTGGAAGCTTTTGGTGCAGTAGATCTGACTTCATTGTCTTCTTCCTGTTCCATGCTTTGATCCTTTTTGTCCCCAAATAAGGAATCTAAAGATTGATTGCTGTGCTTGGTTTGCTTCCTTTGCTTATTCATATTGCCAATCAATTGCTTGACTTGAGCTCTTTGCCACAGTAGAACTCTGCTTCCAGAGAGGAGAGCTTTGTCCCAAATCACTGGGGTTTTCTCAGCTGCTGAAGCTATTGGTTGGGTGCCCTCTTGCTGCCCCCACAGACTCTGGGTCACTGTCACACACCTCAGGACCACCACCCAAGACCGCAATCCAGATCCAGGCAGGTTAATGCAAGAGCAATTACCCTCTGAATGGTTGCTTGGTCCCCCTACGATCTGCAGGCCAAGAGCCCTGAAGCAGCCACGTGGAGGTGGCTCCACAGCCTCTGTGCCTCCACTGCTTCTTGCTCCAGGGGCAGAGGCTGGACCCCACTCCATTTCCACCCCCCCCCCAGTTCCAACAGAGTTCCACTGACCTTTTACTTTGTCTTTGGCATTTATGGGTTGATACTTCTAGCAACCGTCACAGCTGCTGGTGATCCACTCTCCCAAAGTCCCCTCTAGCTGCTGCTGCTTGGAGCCACTCTAAGGCTAAAACCTTGGGCTTGTAGGGGATGGGGGGCTGGCCTTGGCTCCCAGTGCACTGCAATGGACCCTCCCTGCTGGCCTGCTGGGCTGCCTTCAGTGGGAGATTTGTTTCTCTCTGTCACTTTGTGGGTTCTGTAGCTCTAAAATTTGTTTAGAGTCATATTTTATAGGTATTTGAGGTGGTTATGGGGGGAGCTCACAGAATTTTCCTGCTTCTATGCTGCCATCTTGGCTCTGCCCCTGGGCCCTCTTGTCTTTTTTATTGATACTATTTCACTTGATGATTCCAGTTATGATCTCCAAGTTGATAAGACCCAGATCTAAATATCTATGTCTAGTTTCTCTTAAGCTCCATTCCTACATCACCAAATGCCTATTGGACATCCAAAACAGAACTCATTCTCTTACCCCTTGAAACCCACCCTTCTTCCAAACTTCCTCCTTACTGTCAAGGATACCACCATCCTTCCAGTTACCCAGGTTCACAGTCTCATGTCATTCTTGATTCCTCCCCACCTAAATCTTAATCTTGCCATTTGACAAGGTTCCCATCAGTGTGTCCTCATAAAGAGATATGAAGATCAAATGAGATATTATATGTAAAGTGCTGTATAACTGAAAAGTGCTAATATAAATTTTATCACATCAGTAGACTCATAGAATCTTGGTGATGGCAGAAGTTATCTAGCATAAATTATCCAGGACAAACCTCTATCAAAATCACAGATGCTACCTAAAGAATCCCAAACAAGAAATCACTTAGCCCTGGAGTCCATAAACTTTTTAAAATATTTAATTAACTATATTTCAATATAATTGGTTTCTTAAATAATCCTATGTATCTTATTTTAAAACATTTAAGTTGTTTGAAAGCTTATTCTGAGAAGAGGTTTATAGGTTTCATCAGCCTTCCCAATAGGTTTCTGACACAAAAGGGGTTAAGAACACCCAATCTAGCCTCCACTTAAATGCTTCTAGTATCAAAGAATTCGCTGCCCTCCAAGGCATCACACTATTTTTCACAGCTCTAATTATTAGAAAATTTTCCTTATGTTGAGTCAAAATCTGTATCACTGTACAGTGATTTTTATAAGTTCCGTGGTACAATGGAAAGCAAACTCGATTGAGTACCCAATGCCCTGGGTAAGTCTAATTTCTCTGGGTCTCAGTTTCCTCATTTTTCCAATGAGTATGATGGATTTGATAACCTCTAAGGTCACTTTCAATTTAAAGTCTCTGGTCCCATGATCCCAACTCTCCTGTCTAAAACCCAGCAGAAAACAAGGAAAAACTTTCTCAGAGATTTAACTATTGTTTATGGAGTCCTTAGCACCAGAAGCAAACACAGAAGTAGGAGGACTGTACTTTGATCTGGCTCAAAAGTTGGCAAAGTTTGTCTTTAGCATTCTACACACACACACATACACACACACACACACACACACACACACACACATACTTCCTGGCCTGATGCCTTCTGTCCTTCCATCTAAATTGAGGCTCCCTCTTCTTCTGTTTCATGGCCACAGAATTTAGGCTTTCACTTAGCTATCTGTTAAATTAATTTATGCTTATGTGCTAATGGGAGAGATCTCTGTCTTTTGCTATTAAATAAACTTTGTACATTGTCATGGTGACTTTCCAAAGCCATAGTGTCCCTGATTCTGTTTTTTAACTGACTTGAATGGTGAAAATTCCAGAATTGGAAGGAAGATCCTCTATCACCGTGGAAAACCAGTGAGGGAGATATTCTTATCAGTGGAGTATTTTGGTAACCCTTAGATCAAACTGTTCAGGAGGCTATCTCCAACCATGAGAAGTTTCAATCTTTCCCAGAAGGTCCAGGAGATAGATTCTATAGTTGTCAAGTTCACTACTGTTCAGGACTCATAAGTATCACCTCTGATCAAGTAAGTAACCCTGAACACTGCCCTTAGCCCCTATTCTGTTTAGATAATTATCAGTTCATTCCTCTCTCCCTGCCTCCCTGCCACAACTACATTTCTTGACTCAACACTACCAGGGTCAGGGTCACCCCCAGCTCTGCCACTAATTCACTGTCTAATCATAGCTAACTCAACAATAACTCATTTTTCTCCATGTCTCAGCTTCTTCATCTTTCAAATGGGAAAAATAGGCATTCTCAAGGTCATCCTTATGAGGAGAGTAGAATATTGCCTACAACGTGAGGTTTTTTTTGAAGAAATGCCAAATAAAACTCCATCCAAGATTTCACAGTTAGAGACTAATCTCTAGGGTGTTTAAGACTTGTTTATCTCCCAGAGTTCTCTATGACAACGCATATGCAAGAACCCTTAAGCCATTATCAGCAAACACTTTAGTGAGTTGATGGCCAGCTGAGAACAAGAGAATTCTTAAGGATTAGGACTCATAGGCTCCAGCTTCCAATAACTCTACACTTTAAGAATCAGAGTGCTGTGACCGGCAGGTACAAACTCACCAAAAACATAAGCTGCTAAAAAAGACAGTAGTACTACAAGCAGTCACTCAGTGAATAGCTCTATTCCTGGCTTCATTTGTTTTCTCTTATTCCTTTGAGACTTTCGGTCATCCCAGTGCCCCATTTTCATCTCAGCTTCTCTTCTTATCTGCTAGCCCCTCAACTCCCTTACTTCTGTTATCATTGTTAACATGGTGACCCCCTCTCCTCTGACTCTATGTTTGAACTCTCAGTCTCATGTTCAGACTGCTGCTTTGCAATCCTGCTCCTGGTTCCAATATCTGATTCCTCCCTCCAAGAAAGGAATAGCCTCTCTTGACTGACAGTGACCTGGCTGTATGACCCTTTGCTGGTTGATACTACACTGTATCTTGAAGGCTGGGGTCAGGACTATTATTTTCCTCCTACTTTTGTAATAAGAAGATCAAGGATAATCGTTCACATTTCCATAGAGATTTAAAAAGTACTTTCTCCAACAGTGCTGTGAAATAAGCAGTCAATATTATCATCATTTTACAAATGAAGAAACACTGAGGTTTGAAGAAGGTGAAATTATTCCCTCAGGGTCACATAGCTGTAGTTAGTTGAGCCAGAGCTTGAACCCAGTCCTGCTGACCCAAGGCTCTCTGTATTCCCAGCATCTAGCACTTAAGTAGGTGAGCATCACACACAGGTCTGTATAATTGACTGATGTGGAAAGGAGAGGAGGCTGCAGAGTGGTCAGGTAGGAGGATCCCAAAACCAACAATGGCCAGTTTTGCCCAAGGACACCCTTGTCTACTCTGCTGACTCTCACAGCCAGTATGGCAAGAAAATGAGAAAATGACTGTGAAAGCCCTAAAGCACAGGAAAGCATAAGACTCTCTAGGAATACATGGAGATGTTATTAGATGAGTGGACCTAAGTGAATGGCAGCAAGATCTCCGTGTCAACAACATGGACAAGCATAGGAAGAATAGCATAGGAAATAGCATAGGAAAAACAAAATTCCATATTCCCAGTCCTGGAAAGAATGGGACAGGGAGGACTCTGGCCTGACTCCAGACCTCTCAGGTTAATGACAAGTGCATTATTAACACAACTGTCATGGCCCACAGCTCACAGCTGGTGCCAAATTCCCTGCAAGGGATAGCAGAATGGGCTAATCCTAGGGGCCTAAGCCTATCTGACCCATTGACTGGACTGCAGCCTCTGCCAACCCAGCCAGCTATCAGAAGGGGCTTCATAATGAAGGCAAGAGGAAGAAAGGAACAGGAGGTGAGAGAAAAGAGAAGAAGTGGGGAAAGGAGAGGGAAGAGGAGATTAGGCTCAAAAGAAAGCCCAGATTCAAATATTCAGTCCCACAGTTATTTTTTTTTCCTCTTTTACTACAGAATATGATGCCATTAGGAAAGTTTGCTCTCTCTAATGCTGACCCTGGGGTATAGACTTCTCTCCTCATCCTCAAGTTCTTCCCTTCCCCCATCCTAGTCCTATACACTAAGACGCAGACTAGCTCCGGCTATATGAAGACAAAAATAAAATAGCTTCTGCCCTACATTCTGCTAGGAACCCCCAGTTCATTCTACATACTGTCACTGGAATTGTCAGCAATACAGGGAGAATAGAGCACTGTGTGGCTCCTAAGCAAACCTAGGTGTATAACCATATAAGCCTATACATGGTGAAACACCCTGCAGTGCCATAAATAAGGTGGGATATATGGACCTTTGACATCCTCCGAGAGGTTTGCTATCTCCATGCTTCCTGCCTTGAATTCTTCTGCCTGTCTGTGTACCAGTGAGGATGGGAAAGTAAGTCATGCCCTAGAAGAGGTTGTTGGAGTAAGGCTACAAGTCAGTGAAAAAGAGGGAAGGGCCTGGCCATTCTTTCTCTCCATGAGCAAGTTGTCCTCTGGTTCACTACAATTTCCTCTGGTGGGCCAGTAGAGGAAGGGGAGGGAAGGTCATAGTTGTGGAACTGAATCCCTTGGAAATAAATCAGAATTTTTCTCCCTTGAACTGGGAGTAAAGAGATCTGGTTTCTAATCCAGACTCTTCCACTCTGTGATAATCTCCTTCATTTCTCTAGGCCTCAGTTTCTTCTTCCATAAAAATGAACTTGGATCAGATCTCTAGGGACCCTTCCAGTTCTGATGTTCTCCACTTCTATGATTCTTTGATTCTGTTACTCAATGGGCCATCACTCCTCAGCCCACCACAATGAACACCAGACCCGTAATCTGCAAAAACACCCACAGAGTTCTGTTTACTTCAGAGAATCTGTTTGTTGATATAATATTGACCTTTACAACCTCTATTCAGTCCACTATTGGGTACTAGTCCAGGGAACTAAAGGGCATTCCTCTCTGGGATTAATGTTTATTAAAGTCATAGAATAAATATCCAACATTTCCCATGAAATTTCCATTCAGGTCAGGGCTCATCCCTTATTCACATAACAGATTCACTTATTTTATAATCCACTGCAAAGGTAATATTTACATGCAGGGGGTGAAAAACATTTCCACTGCAATCCATAATGGAATTTCCATTAAATCCAACATTATTTACATCGAGTAAATTCACCATCCAATTTCTCCAGGTTCAGATGAAGTCCTAACTCCTGCACGAAGACTTCTCCGACCACCCTCTAGCCTCCAATCAATCAACCAGCAAGCACTTACTAATTCCTATAGATATTTCCCTGTCCTAGCTCTTTATCTCACTTAATATTGCTGCCCTGCATTTAGTATCTGTCATGGACTGCTTTTTTTTTTCATTGTTCATTTTACTCTGTCTTTTCTTTTCACTTAGACTGCAAGCCACTTGAAGAAAGAAATCCTGTCTTACTCATATATGTGTTTGTGTTTGTGTGTGTGTGTGTGTGTGTGTGTGTATACATCCCCATAAGTAATGAAGCAGTTTGATGGAGTGAATAGAGTGCTGAACTTACAGAATCGGGGACAGAGTTTAGGAAGGAAGAAGGTCCAATCATCTGATAGAGGTTGGACTACCTGCAGTAGGTAAAAATGGTTCCTCATCTGAAGCATGTATAAATCACTTTTGGAAGCTAATCACAACAGCCTCCATTATCTGCATTGATCAAGGGATGTGGTAGCAGTCTTTGCTCACATTTGCTGGATTTTATCTTATATATTAAAAAAGAAACTCATAACAAGACAATAGCTTTTCTTCATTTATTAATGATGAGTGCTCAAGCTTTGTCTGGTCCCTTCTTATAAAGCATACAGACAGTCAAACAAGAAAAGGACAGACCCGAGGGGAAAACCCTTATTAGAGCTAAAGAAATTTCTTTCTCATAACATCAGAACAGAAAAAAACAAAATTGTGTCAGTTATCAGTGAGAAAGACAGCACAGTACAGTGGAAAGAGTCCTGAATTTGGAATCAGAAAACTTAGTTCCAAGGGGATCTTAGATCCAAAGGGAGGGGAGGGAAGAGAAGGGAAGAGGAAAGGAGGGGGAAAAAATATGCTGATTATATATGGGTACATTAACAGGTATATATATATTAGTATAAGGATCTGTGGTTTCATCCAATTGGGAAAATCCTTTCACTTGTCCTATCTATCCTAACTTGTTGCAAAGTGAACAGAGGGGTGGACTTGAAGTCAGGAAAACCTGAATCCAAATCTCATGATACTGACACATTTGACACAGGACTGGATAAAAAAAAAAATCACCTTTTTGATACGGGATATTTGATATCTATTCCTTATCCTGGATTGGGAAGCAATGAATCATGGATGTTTTATAACTGACTCAAATCAGAGTACTTTGGTTCAAATCCTGTCTCTGATACTACCTATATAACTTTGGGCAATTTACGTAATGTCTCTAGGCTTCAGTTTCCTCAACTTTAAAAATGAGAGTGTTGGACTAGACACTAAGTCTATGATTCTACAATTCTCCCCTTCTTGGGAAGGACAGAAGTTGAAATCAAGGTTTCATGTATTCTGGTTGAATTCTGGTCCCTTCCCAATCTGACCTTTTGAGTTATATCCAAGGTGATTCTGTCCCCTACCATCAAAACCCTAAAGAATTCTCCAGGAACAAGGAAGAATAGGAACATGTCATTTTGTGTTGGTCATGATCTCATTCACCAGTTGTGAGCTACTTGAATTCAGACCACTGCATTGCATTACCCCTCCTCCATGATACATGTGTGTTTTTAACAGGGCTTTCTTGTAACAATATATTCATAGTTCCTTGCAGGTAGGAATTATTTAATTTTTGTCTTTGTATCCCAAGGGCCTATCACAGTGCCTGGCACAGAGTAGGTACTTAATAGGTACCTGTTACCTAATTAAGTAGGTACTTGTTGATGGATTGATTATACAATCAAAGTCAGAGCTAGAAAAGACAAGAGGGGTCACCTACTCCAATCCCTTCATTTTGGAGAAGAGAAAACTGAGCCAAAAGAAGTCCAATGATTTGGCCAAACTCACACAGGGAGAGACAGAGGTAGACTATTAGCCCAAGTCATCTAATAATGAGACCACTGCTCATTCACTCCACTAAGTGCCTAACTTCAAGCACTATGACAAGCTTAGTTGTGGGAAGGATACTTTCAAGCCCAGAACATTCCAGTGATCCCTCAAACAAAAAAGAACTAACACATACATTTTCTTTCTTTTTTTGCTTTCCTTTTTTTTTTTTTTGCTTTTTTTGAGGGGGAAGGTAGGGCAATTGGGGTTAAGTGACTTGCCCAAGGTCACATGGCTAGTTTTTTGTGTTAAGTGTCTGAGGCCAGATTTGAACGCAGGTCCTCCTGACTTCGGGTCAGTGCTCTATTCACTGCACCACCTAGGTGCCCCTCTGACACGTACATTTTCAACATGAAAAGGATCTTTCACATAGGACCTCATCCAAGCCTCACAATAACCCTCTCAGATAAGAACTAGAGGTATTATTAACTCTATTTGTAAAATGAGGAAATTGAGAGTTACAAAAACTAAGATTTGAACCCAAGTATTCCTGACACCTAAGTGTATTGTTCTGGACACTACAGAGACCACTTCTCATAATACCTGCCAGGATGGAAGATCAGTCTTAAGAACAACCCTACCCTTGATCATGATAACCATTGTACCCTGACTTTCTTATCATCTACATTCAGAATTTCTGGAGGTGTGACATATTTCACCCCTGGGGGAAAATTATGCTGATCTCATAGAATAAAACCCTCTTGGATCTGTGTATCCCCACAGGGTCTCACACATAGTGTGCAAGTTTTTAATAAAGTGTTTAATAAAGGCTTATTAGCTTTACTTGGCTTCCCCTGTGTTAAAATTCTTTTTTCTCTTCCAGATTTGCCTTGGTTCCTTGTTGATGAAATCATTGAGGGAAATTAGGACTTCCAATGCCTCATGAACTCATGCTTTTCAACCTCAAGGGGTTTTTAAATCACATGATATATTAATTAACTTGACTTCCCATTTTCAGATCTGGTAACCTGGCAAGGACACTTAGAGAATAGGTAGGAACTTCCCAATTTATGGAAATTCACAAAACATGGGTATCTGTGGTACTTCAATTTCTTTCTAGAGAAACCCCAAGAAATACATACCTTTCCTGGAGTATACAGTTCCCAAACAAGGCCCCACAAACCCTAGATGAAGGGAATTTTTACTTCAAGCTAGTTCCTTGGCATACACTTCTTTGTATTTGCCTTAGCAGTTAAGGCGGAAGTTGTCTGGGACTGAAGTGTGCCTCCCCAAGGCCAGACTGTGCTTAGGATATAGCTCATATCCATCAAGAATGCACAGAATTGGTAGAGTGGGCCTGTATGGACATATTTGTAGTCAATCTAATAGTTTGTTTACATACCTCAACTCATTAGAGGCTGTTAGTACACCAACTGAGCCCCTATGTTGGTTTGAGGAACAACAATTAACCTTGGGGACTAAAGAGTAAACACAAGGAGGATTTATCACTTTGGCAGTCTCAACAAACACAGTTTTGTTGTGCTAAGGGCCCCTGCTAAAGACAGCAGCCATCTGTTAAATAAACTGTTAGGTTGGGAACAGAACTGCTAACTAACACCGACACAATGCTCCAACTTGCTAATAACTGATGGACATTATATTCTAAAGATGTAGACAGAGAGTAGTCCAACAAGTTGGTTAATATCCTCCAGCACAATTTATAAGTCCATATAAGAGCTGTCTTCCAGAATAGTAACCTTGAGGAGCTACCAACTTATTCCAAAGAGGTTATAAATGCATAAAAAAGCAACTCCTTTCTTGGAATTGTCTTTGGAGATAGCTATTTTAGTTTTTTGGTTCTGGTTTTGTTTTTGGCCAAAATTAGCATTACCTGGCTTGACTATTCAATTTAACCACAAGACCTGGATTCAAATACATTTTTAATTTTCAAAGTAAAGCTTATTTCACATACTTCACATACTTTTATTTTCAGAAAGCAAATCCACCCTCAAAAAAGCATGGTGAGTTGTTAAGACTAGAGAAGTTCAAATAAGCCAGGCTGGTCATTCTCAACATGGATCAAAAAGAGTATTTTAAGCACTGACAGCATCCTTTGAATATGCATCTGCTTTCAGAGCAAGTGCTTTAAAGAAGGCAGCATTTATTTGGATGTGTGTTATCACAAATAGAAAGGCAAAAACTTGAGCCATGAGAACAACAAGGCAGCAAATGTTGCCAATAACTTTAATAAGGGCATCAGTTGGTCTCTCTGGGATGCTATAGGTAGTTTGCAAAAGCAATGATCTCTGGACTGGCCATTATAATATGATTGGATTGTTGAGTGGTTTTGACTGGCTAGCGAGTAAGGGAGTGATGTGAGACTTCCTTGTTGCAAAGTAATGCTGTTCCGAAAGTTTGATTACCTGGGCTCTTTTACCTGTTTGTCTGAATTTGCATTTCCCTGTGTTATATTGGTCTCTGGGGAAAGATTCATACAATGGCTGTGTTGTGAGATGCTTTGTCTCAGCCATGGAATACACCAGAAGGCTAGGCAATAATGATTCTGTTTCAGAGTCAATAACAGCTATATACCTGATAATATCTTTTGAATCTTACCATTATAATTTTGGACACATGTTTATCAGAGACTATGGAACCCTGATGAGTAAAACCAGCAGCAATGAACTTCACCCCCCAAACTTATAACTCCAAAGAGTCAGACATTAGCAGTGGGCTTGATAAACAGCTATGATGGTGACTCACCTTGTGGCATGCCAAGAATATCTCAACAGACCAGCATGGTGGGTTCTACCAACATTACCATCTCTGGCAACCTTTCTGCTACCCAAACTTTCTTTTGGAATCATATGTTCCAAGTACAAAGGGAACACTCGCTGGCTTTACCAGGCAAGGATAAGCTGGTCTTTTAGACCTAACCACAAAGCTTTTCAGCAGATCTGACAAAAAGATATCTTTACTGTAGGCAAGTGAGCGGGCATTTTATATTAGGTAGTTCCTCTGAAAGAGGGGTCCCCTTTTCTCATCAGTATATAAAATATAAGACCAGGTTTGGGCAATTGGGGGCGCCCTTATTAGACAAAGAATACTGCTACTATTATTCTTGCTTTCCAACAAGAAAAACGAACTTGGATGTCTATAAACTAACTCTGCCAACTGAGAGTTATCTGAAGGCAGAAAGACGCAGTGTTGATAGGAAATTTTTAAAGGACTTGAATAGGAACTTAAAGGGCCACATAACAGGGAATCCTAGGCCTAAAGATTTGGTGGCCTTAACTGATATAGCAGGAAAGTTGAAGGATCACCTAGAAGACAAGAAGAAGGAGCAGACCCAAGAGCAAGAAGACATTATAGTGACCCTAGGATGTTAGAAGAACCCACCAGGTTCATGCAGCTAAGGGTCAGAAATCTCTTCACACTGAAATCCCTTAAGATATGACAGTGAATTAAAAAATCTGTGTTGATTTACTGAGTACCAAGGACTATGCTAAGTACTTGGGAAACAAATACAAATGGGAAGCTGTCCCTGCCCTCAAAAAACTCTCATCCCAATAGGAGGAGATAACACATAAAAGGGAATTTGGACCATGGGATGGTCTTTTGGTATAGGTCAAGGGTGGGGCATCTGTGGCCTTCTAGGTCCATAGGTGCAGCCTTTTGACTGAGTTCACATTTTATGGAACAAATTCTTTTATTAAAGGGATTTGTTCTGTGAAGTTTGGATTCAAAGGGCTGCACTTGAGGACCTAGAGTGCCACATGTGGCATGGATATTGCAGGTTCTCCACCCCTAGTCTAGGTTAATCAATAGGGATGTTAAGTGGAAATATAAGGCAGTCCCTCAGCATCCCCTTTCCAAAAATGACATTTGATTTGACATTTCTCAGAGCATCAGTTGGAAATGTGGATGGTGATATACTCCTAATAATCTAACTTAACAATACCAATGGGTCTGGGATAGGGACAACAGAAGGATACAGACAGGAAGATAAGAGAGCTTTAGGATTTGTCAGTGTGAAACTAGCTAGAAAACTATTTCCCATAGTATGGCTGTAATTGTTTCTCTTGGACCAGCGCTTCTTGATGTGGAGAGCACAGTATTATAGGCAGCCATCATCTGAGAAAGAGGACCTACCAGAGTCAGGGAAAAAAAAAAACCTTGAGGGCATAAAGCTTCTGGTAACACTTGATGGAAAGTTTTCCTGAGAATAAGGCAAACTAAGTTGACAGAGACTATAATCAATTTGAGAACTATGAGAAATCATCCTGCTCTCAGCTTAGCAGTAAGTTGGGACATGTCCTTCTGAGAAAGAACATCCCAGAATAAGTTATCAGGTCTAAATGGAGATCTGTCAAAAGGGAATTTATGTGGGAGAAAACCATTCCTCTAACCTAACAGGCAGAAGTCACACAAATTAGACTGTTTGCAGAGTGGTCAACATGGCCACTATAGGAGTCGTGTTAAGGCTGTATGGGCTCAAGCAGCAAAATTCCTGTCTCATTCTGGATTCCTCACTATCTCTAACAACCCTTCCCTATATCCAAGCTGCTGCCAAGGCCCACCAATTTTACCTTTGCAACATCTCCCCTTCTCCCTTACGACATCACCACTACTGTAATGCAAACCCTCATCACCTCACTCTTAGATTACTGCAGTAGCCTGCTTGTGGGTCTGCCTGCCTCAGTTTCTCCCCACTCTAACCCATCCTCCATTCAGTCACTAAAGTGATCTTCTTAAAATGCAGGTCTGATCATGCCACCCTCCTACTCAATAAACTCTAGTGGCTCCCTATTGCCTCCAGAAGCAAATACAAAATTTGGTATTTTGGTATTCAAAGTCTTTCATAACCTAGCCCTCTCATACCTTTTCAGTCTTCTTACACCTTACTCCTCAACATACACTTGTTGACACTGGCCTCCTGGCTGTTCCATGAACAAGACACTCCATCTCTCAGCTCCAGGCATTCTCTCTGACTGTCCTCCCTGCCTGAAATGTTCTCCTTCTTCCACTCCACCAACTGAACTCCCTCACTTCCTTTAAGTCCCAAATAAAAACCTTTTACAGGAAACCTTCCCTAATCTCTCTTAATTCTAGTTCTTTCCCTCTTTTGGTTATTTCCTATTTATACTGTACACACTTCCTTTGTGTATATTTGTTGTATGGTGCCTCTCCCATTAGATTGTAAACTCTTTGAGGGCAGGGACTATATTTTTGTCTCTTTTTTGTATCCCTGATGATTAACACATAATAAATGCCTAATAAATTTTGTTAATCTATTGATTGCCTCAGACTGATATACTTTCCTTGACTCTGTTCCACAGTGGTAACTTTACACTCTCTCAAGATCTCGCTACAACAATTAGAGCCGGGAGTCAAGGCCACCCAAGGAGTTCTTGCTTAAAAGATTAAGGAGCATGAAGGTTTTGTAGAACCTATATTTGATTACATGCTGCTATGGCAAGAGGAGAGGAAGGGGGAGAAAATTTGAAACTCAAGAGACTGTTGAGGAACTGAATGTTGTAAACTAAAACTAAAAAAATAATTTTTTTTTAAAAAAAGATTAAGGAGCAGCTCCCAGAAGACTGAATTTTTTTCTTTAACGTTTGGCCTAGGATTGAGAGGTGCCAAGGAGAATAGAATATAGCAACTTGTAGTCTGCCCCACACTCAACATAAGCAGAACTTTGAGAGAATGGTCATTTGCATAAACTGGCCTTTAAGGAGAGGAATAGGAAAGGAAGATAGTATATAGAGTTCTGGATAGAGCTGTATTGAGATGTTTGGCATGGACCTATAGTGGTGTGACACTGGAGGAGATGGCCAAGCAACAACATTGTAAATCCACGGCAACCACATCCTTGAGACCATATGGAAAAGCCAGGTCACACACAGACTCTCCCCATGAGGGGAAGGGAGAAGCAGAAATCCTAGAATTATTGAAATGTTCAGTGGCTGGAGTGGAGGAAGGAGAACATTCCAGGCATGGAGGACAGTCAGAGAGAATGCCTGGAGCTGAGAGATGGAGTGTCTTGTTCATGGGAGTGTCACTGGATCAACGAGTGTATGTTGGGGAGTAAGGCGTAAGAAGACTGAGAAGGTATGAGGGGGCTAGGTTATGAAAGACTTTGAATACCAAAATACCAAATTTTGTATTTGCTTCTGGAGGCAATAGGGAGCCACTGGAGAGTATTGTTGTAGCTTAGTTGTTTCATTCATGTCTGACTCTCTGTGACCCCGTTTGGGGTTTTCTTGGCAACGATACTGGAGTGGTTTGCTGTTTCCTGAGGCAAACAGGGTTAAACGACTTGCCCCAGGCTCACACAGTAGTATGTGTCTAAGGTCAGATTTGAACTCAGGAAGACGAGTCTGCCTGACTACAGGCCTGGCACTCTAACCACTGTGCCACCTAGTTGTCCCCAGAAAGGACAGATACCTATACCACAAATGAGAGGACAAAAAAGTTGATCTACAGAAG
This sequence comes from Pseudochirops corinnae, assembly GCA_028646515.1. Taxonomy (NCBI): domain Eukaryota; kingdom Metazoa; phylum Chordata; class Mammalia; order Diprotodontia; family Pseudocheiridae; genus Pseudochirops; species Pseudochirops corinnae. Next base: position 177,172,610 of record CM053588.1, read on the forward strand.
CAGGAAGAAGCAACCACTACCATTAGCCTTAACAAAGACATCAGCCTCTTTCCTGTGGATTCCCTGTAGACAACTTGTAAGAGTAGAGAGTGTTCAAAAGCCACTGCATATACCACAACTATAGTGCTGTGTTTGTTAACAAGAAAGGGCAAACAAGTGTTAAGATGAGACCTTCTTGTGAAAGAGTGGTAAGACTTAAAAATCTACTTTCTAATGAGGTTTTCTACATTGATATTTCTCTGTATTGTGGTCATCCCTAGGGAAGGCCTTGCACATTGAGTTATGCTATAACCTGCTTAAGATATAAGGCACAGACTACATCAAAGAAACAGCCAGTGTTGACTCCACCACAGTAACAGCTTCATAGGATCATGTATTTAGAACCAAAAAGAACATTAGTGGCCAGGGGACAAACTATGTTCTGTGGGCCATATCTGATTCATCCCATAGTTTTGCACACCAATGGGCTAGGAGTGTTTTTTTACCTTTTTAAATAAAGTTTTATTGCCTTTTAAAATGTAAAAAAGAATTCTTAGCTCACAAGCCATAGAAAAACAGACAATTTGGCTCAGGTCACAGTTTGGAGAGCGCTAATCTAACACCATCCTTTTGCATATGAAGAACCTGAGATAAGTGACTCAACCACAGTCACACTGGGAGTGATAGGAGCAGGATTTGACCCCATATTCTCTCATTCCAAACCCAGTGTTTTTTCTACTGGGCCATCCTTCCTCTTGAACAAAACCTTCAGAGTCCTTTCCTTTTTTTCTCCTGGCCATATCAGTATCAGGGCAGGGGACTTCATGAAGTAGTACTCACAGGACCCTGACAAGATCTAAGTTCCAGTATGTTTCTTAGAATATCGGGACCATTATTTGGTAGCCCCATTTCACACATTTCACTGACCATCACAAAGTTCTGAAATAGCGTAAGGAGGAGTTCCTGATTCAAAAAGAAATCAAGGATTTTAAAAATCATTCTCTCTTATCACACTTTCCAGTCGAGTTCACTGAGATTTCTATGGTTGAAGCGCCTTAGGAAAATTATGGATAAGACCAGGGCAGCCTTACATGAGCAGTCACTTGTCTATGAGATCCAATTTCTGATGTCTCTACCAAATCCTTGCCTCATTGCTGATAGTTGAAATCTTACAATTAAAATTTTGTCCTTCTACTTAAGGCTTTGAACTCAGGTGACATTTAAATAGCCCCAGTAGAGTCATACCCTAAATTATTTTCATTTGGTGTGTGTTCATTATAAATCCTTTCTAGGGAGGAGTGGAGGAGGAGAAAGTAGAGGGAGACCAAGGCGCCTGCCCAGCTAGGCATCGGAAGCTCCTGGGCCTGAGGTGGGTCTTTTCCTTTGTTTATTGTCTCATGAAAACAATTTTAATACAAAACCGTTGATTGATTTGTAGCAAATATACTCTAGCTCATCTTCCCAGAGCCAGGCAGGCTACATCTGCCCCTTCAGGCTTCCGGAAGTATCCTGAGGAGTTGAGGGTTCTCTCCTCTAATATTCTACGTTCACTCCACATTTAAGTGCCAGTGATTGGTACTTCAGTCTGTTTAAGCAGTTAGTATGAATTACCTTTGGCAAAAGGATATTTACTTCTAAGATACAGTGAGAATAAAAGTACAAACATTTCTTCCCTTAACACCTTGGAGGTACACTCTGTCTATATGCCTTCTCTGAGAAGAGAGAGCTCAAATTTAGCCCAGTTCCTCCATAGCACTGGCCCCAACAAATTCATGTCCAAATGTGTCATTACTGTTAAAGTTTACGTATCAGCTACCATTACTCTGAGTCTGAAATATTATTTCTGATGGTCACGCAGCTAGGAAGTATCTGAGTCTATATTTGAACTCAGGTTCAACATTCTATCCCCTGTGTCACCCAGCTTACCCTAGAATATTAGTCTCTACATGGAGACAAGCAATCAGAAGTATTCTATGCAAGCTCCAATTCCTTACTGCAGATTGATTATTGAATCATTCTATTTTCCTCTAAGGCAACAGAATATGGTGGATCACAGAGAAAGTGTTGAACTCTGATACACCTTAGGCACTTATTTTAAACATAAATATATTTTGGATCCAACTCAGACAAAAGGTATTGAGTGTAGAATGTAAGTTTCTTGAGGGCAGGGACTGATTGGGTTTTGCCTTTTTATTTCCAGCATCTAGTTCAATATCTAACACATTTGGATGAGGTGTAAGGAGGAGAAGAAAGGAATAGTGACCTGCATTCGTGATTCTACAGGTATAAAGAACTCCAGGTGAGAAAACTCCCTCTACCAATGCAGGTCAGCCCTCTTCTATAACTTAAAGTATTTGAGTGTTCCCTAGAGCACGAAGGAATTTACAGACTTGCCCAGGGTCACACAACCAATTTTTGTCAGAAGCAAGACTTCAGTTGAGGTCTTTCTGACTCTGTGGCCAGTTCTCTATTCAGTACATCACACTGCTACCTGCCAAAGCAGGTACTTAATAACTTTCCTCCTGTAAAATGAATGGGTTGAACTAGCAGCTAGGTGGTGCCATAGTGCTCAGAGTGCTGGACCTGGAGTCAAGAAGACTTGAGTTCAAATTTGAATCCTGACATTTACCAGCCATGTTACCTTGGGTGAGTCACTTAACCTCAGTTTCCTCAATTATAAAAATAGGGACAATGGTATCTCCTACCTTCTAAGGTTGTTGTAAGGATCAAATGAGTTAATATTTGTCAAACATTTATTACCATTGTTATTATTACTGGATTATCTGTTCCAGCTCTAAATCTATAATCCCAAACATCAAATGGAAATGAAAGCAATTGGAACAATCTATAAAAACAAAATTAAAAATGGAGAAGTGTAATCAAATGCTTTAAAATGACTCAGCCTTCAACAATTCTTGCAGAATTCTCTTTCCCTCTCAATAGTATCCAGAATGGAAGATCATCACAATGTGGAATTGTGAATCTTGGAGTTAAATATTGAACTTGTTGAGGCAGAAACAGAATTCCAAGGCAACTTAGTTTCATCAGAGAAATATGAGGCACTGACCTAAAATTAACTCCAAAAGTCAAACTTTTTTTCCTGAGTATCCCTGATGCTTTCCAGACTGCATGTGGATGTCAAGACCCCATTAGGAATGTGATGGGCCCCCTTGGAAAGCTGTTGCAGAAAGAAAGCAGGTGACTCAAGTTATGTTTCCAGAAGACACTGGGGGCTAGATGCATTTCTCCTTCAATAATAGACAGGCTTCTAATGATTTCTGCTGTAGTCAAAGTGCACAGAGCTAACAACAAAAATGAACAGAAATCAAGTATGCATTTCATCCCTAAATAGTAAAGGACATTTAAAATTGAAAAGGACCTTAGGTCTCTCATTTTGAAAATAAGAAAAACAATGGCCAAAGAGACTCCCATTTTGAATTTCCCAGAGAAATGGAGGTCATAAGTAGCAGGTCATAAGTAGCAGAGTCAAGATTCAAATCCTGGCCTTCTGACTTCACTACGCCGTCCTGCCTCTCAAGGAGAAGTCATGTAAAAGCCAGCTAAATTACATAGCATAGAAAACAGTGGTCTCTATGGTGTAATTGGGAAAAGGGATACAAAGGCCTGCAGTCTTTCATCCCTAAGCCATGCTTCCCCCAGATTCTTTTATCAGCTAACAAACCCTTTGACTGCATAAATGGAGAGAGGTTGTAGATGATCCCTACAGTTAAGAGGGGAAAAGGGCAATTACTCTTTAGAGAGCAAAGCTAGGGACTGGCATTCACATTGGGAGGTAAATAACTGATAGCGGATTTTTTTCTAAGAGGTAAGTTTTGAAAGAAGGAGTGGAAAGGAGGATACTAGACATCTAAGAACACAGACAAGGGAGGCTGAAGGCAGGGAAAGAACTGAGACATGTTCAAGTGGAGAGTATTAGGACTGTCATACTGTATTACATGGCTTTACGGTTCTAATGGTCAGGTCACATCCGGAGCACGGTGCCCAGTTCTGGCACCAAAATTGAAAAGGAGCATTGAAACACTGAAGCAGGTAACCTGTGAGGTAATCCATTAATCATTTATACTTTAGTGTGAATTACTGTGTTACAGGTCTCTTCTTGAAACCTCTAGAAGAAGGGCAGCTAGGAGGTGCAGCACATAGAACACTGGCCCTGGAATTGGAAAGACATGAGTTCAAATTTGGTCTCAGACACTTGACACTTACTAGCTGTGTGACCCCGGGCAAGTCACTTAACCCTGATTGCGTTAGAGAGAGGGAGAGGGAAAGGGAAAGGGAGAGGGAGAGTGAGAGGGAGAGAAGGAAGGAAAGAAGGAAGGAAGGAAGGAAGGAAAGAAGGAAGGAAGGAAGGAAGGAAGGAAGGAAGGAAGGAAGGAAGAAAAGAAACCTCTAAGAGACTTTGACATCATGGCTCTGAAAGATTTAAGAGATTTTATGTTGTGGAGGAAGTAGGTATGGATAAGAGGGAGAGAGAACTTTTGTGAAGGGTGCAGACCAGGGTGCCACACAACAGAGCAGAAGGCAATAAGTCCCCTCATTGGAGGTGTTCTAGCAGAAATGACAAAGCTACTGTACAAAGGAGGGATTCTCACATCAGGAAGGAAGTTGAATAGATGACCTCACAGGTCTTCTGCTGAAATTTTATGAGCACAGTGGGAAGGATAATCCGTAAGAGGAAAGCTGGAAAACAAACCTGAAATTTCACAATTTCTCCACAGGTAGACCCAGGCTTTGAGAGTAGGGACTTCTACTTTAGGCCTTGGCATCAGAAACATTGCAATAAACCATGAGGGCCTGTTGGCCTTAGTGCCTTCCAATCAGGTTCACTACTGAAAAAATTTCATAATGTTCAGGGGAGTACTTTGAAAAACAGGACATAAGAAGAAAGATGCTGTCTGCATCCAGAGAAAGAACTGATAAATAGAAGTATGTCTAGAATAATTTTGCACACACACGCACATACACACACGTATATACATGCACACACACATGCACATGCACACACATGTACCTATTTGTATCTAATGGTAGCCATCTCTAGGGTACAGAAGTGTGGGAGGGAATAAAAAATAAGAAAAAACCTACAAGATAATTTTGTTGTATATTTGAAAGGAATAGCAAGTGGTGCATAGTAGATTTGCAGTTTCATTATAATAGTCTTTTTTATTGTACTATGTCATGAAAATGCTTGCTTTATTCCATAAACTAAAATAATGTTTTTAAAAAGTTAGAAAATCAGGTTCAATGTATGTGCTATACACAGGATGGTTCAAAAAGATCAGTCTCCCCTTGAAAGGAATGATGAAAAGGAGTAGATCCCTCTCTGTTTCCCAATGCATATCTATCTTAGCACCCGAAACTGTTGGAGTTAATAAGCCTGATCCAGGATCCCTCTATTCTGATCCATAAAATCTCAACCCATTAGTTAATCAATAAAATCTTAGACTGCCTTCAAACCTTCAATCCCTTACCCCATTGTTATATCTTTGCTAGGCCCCTCCACAACCCTGAGTTACTCCCCTTCCACTTTTTCAACTTTTGTTCATCTACTATTGAATGTAGTTGGAAGAAGTCACAGAATCATACTGACCAGATCTACCACAAATCATTTTATCCAGTCTTATTGAACTTTCATTGTTGCTTGCCAAAACTTTGACTCTTTCCTCCCAAAGTAGGTATTCCAGACTTTATCTTCATTTCCCAATTACTTACTACCTTTCCCCTCCCTATCATCACAGGGCTTCAGTTCAGATTTCAAGTCCTCTTACTCTTTGCTCCAGTCTTGGAAGGTGAAGTTTCATTCCTCATTGCCCAGTCCAACCTCTCTACTTACATATTTGAATCCACTCCCTATTACATCTTCCAGAAAATTTCCTCCTTCCATCATCACTACACTGTTTCCCTAACTTTCAGTCTCTCCTTATCCAGTTACTGTACTTACATACTATCTTCAGACATACCCCAATCGCCATCATCATTTTAAAAAGAAACTTTTTCCTAAAATTGAAAATTGAGAGGATGTCCATCACTCGAGAAATGTCTGAACAACTTGTGCAACATGATTGTGATGGAATTCTATTGTGCTGTAAGAAATGATGAGCAAGATAGTTTCAGAAAAACCTGGGAAAACTTATATGAACTTATGCAAAGTGAAGTGAGCAGAACCAGAAGAACATTGTACATAGTAACTGCAACATTGTAATTATGTCCACTGTGAAAGACTTAGCTATGCTAATCAATATAATGACCCAAGACAATTCCAAAGGACTCATGGTGAAACATACTATTCACATCCATAGAGAGCCGATGAATTCTGAAGGCAGATTGAAGCATACTTTTTTCACTTTATTTTTCTTGCTTTTTTTGTAACATGACTAATATGGAAATATATTTTGCATGATTTCACATGTATAATTGACATCATATTGCTTGCCTTCTCAATAGGAAGGGGAGAGGCAAAAGGGAGGGAAAGAATTTGGAACCCACAATTTTAAAAATTGAATGTTAAAATAAAGGATATTTAAAAATAAAAACACCTTTCTCTTGACCCTACCATTTCCTCATGTTAGTGTACTGTTTTCCTGCACCAATTCAAAGCCAGAGTCCTATGGAAAGGATGCCTATAGTCTTTGCCTCCACTTTATCACGTCTCACCACTTCTCAATCCCTCACAATCTGGTTTCTATCCCTACCACCCAAATGAAACAGCTTTCTCCAACTATTTCTTAATTTCTAAATTCAATGGCCCTTTCTTAGTCCTCATCCTTTATCTTCCTGGAGGATTTAACACTACTCACTACCACCCCCTCCTTTTGAATACTTCCTCTTTCCAGTTTTCATTTCATTGTTTTCTCCTCAATTTTTTTCTATCAATCTGGATCCTTTTTAGACCTACCAAATACCAAAGTAGGTATTCCAGATTTTATCTTCATTTCCCAATTACTTACTACCTTTCCCCTCCCTATCATCACAGGGCTTCAGTTCAGATTTCAAGTCCTCTTACTCTTTGCTCCAGTCTTGGAAGGTGAAGTGTCATTCCTCATTGCCCAGTCCAACTTGCTCATCATTTCTTACAGCACAATAGAATTCCATCACAATCATGTTGCACAAGTTGTTCAGACATTTCTCAAGTGATGGACATCCTCTCAATTTTCAATTTTAAGAAAAAGTTTCTTTTTAAAATGATGATGGTGATTGGGGTATGTCTGAAGATAGTATGTAAGTACAGTAACTGGATAAGGAGAGACTGAAAGTTAGGGAAACAGTGTAGTGATGATGGAAGGAGGAAATTTTGCAGAATCATCATCTATATTCTACTCCTATGTGTGGTTATTTCCCAGGGCATTTCCCTTAGTACTCATCATCTCTCTATACTTTCTCTGGGTGATCTCCCCAATTCCTATGGGTTCAAATAGCATCTCAATGCAACTGATTCCAAAATCTCTATTTCCAGCACTCAAATGTCTCCTGAGTTCTAGTCTCACATCTACAATGATATGCTGGACATCTCTATCTGAATGTCCCATAGGCTTCTCAAATTCAACATGTCTAAAACAGAACTCTTACCATCCCCCTTAAATCTCCCTTCCTCCTGACTTCTGTATTTCTTTAAAGGGTATCACCGTTCTTCTAGGACTCCAGGTTCCAAAGCTAATTAAGAATTATCAGTCATCTTTGACTCTCATTTACCACATTCCCACATACCATCAATTGCCAATTCATTCAATATTTTTTCCTCAATATTTTTTGTATCTGTTCCCTTATCCTTTTTATTTAATTTTTATTCCATTTATGGAATAAAACAAGCATTTCTATAGCCTAGTATAATAAAAAAGATGATTGCACATGAAACTGCAAATTTATTATATGCAACTTGCTATTCCTTTTAAATATATGATAAAGTTATTGTGTAAATTTATTCTTTCACTTCTTCTTCCCCCCTGCCCTAGAGATAGCTACCATTAGACGCAAATATGTGGATACACACACACATACACACACACACGTATCTATATACACATTTGTAAAATCATCCTACACATACATCCTTTACATACACCCTTTCTCTGGGTTCAGATAGCATCTTCCTTTGTAGCGCCTTTGTAGCTAATTTGGGTATTTTTTTTTTGCTTTTTTTTGGAGGGCAATTGGGGTTAAGTGACTTGCCCAGGGTCACACAGCTAGTTTTTGGGTTAAATGTCTGAGGCTGGATTTGAACTCAGGTCCTTCTGACTCCAGGGTTGGTGCTCTATTCACTGTGCCACCTAGCCGCCCCAATTTGGGTATTTATAATACTCAAAATGACTTATTCACTCAAAGTTGTTCTTAAAACAATATTGCTATTACTTTATACAATGTTCTCTTGGTTCTGCTCATTTTTCTCTTTATTATTTCATGCAAATCCATCATTCTTTGTTACTATCCTTTCTCTTTTATCATACCACAACCAACCTACTCCAGACCCTCATCACCTCTCATCTATGTTATTGTAAAAGGCGAAAGTCTTTTTATATCCCAGCCTCTAGTTTCTCTCTTCTCTAATCCTGCTTCCATATAGCTGCCAAATTAATATTCCTAAAGCACGGGTCTGACCATGTTATTTCTCTGCTCAAGGAACTTCAATTCCTCCCCATTGCCTAGAATAAAATACACACTCCTTTTTAGGGAGTTGGGGGCATTTAAAGCTATTCACCAGCCCTATGATTTCTTACACTAAAAGACTCCCCCCAGCCAGCAGTCCCCTATATGTGTTGTCTTCCTACTTTAGAATGCAAGATGCTTCTTTGAAGGCTGGGACTGTCACCCTTTTGTATTTTTATCTCCAGAGTTTAGTGCAGTGCTTGGCAGAAAATAAGGTCTTAATAAATGCCTTTTCAGTCATTCTCAAATTGCAGAGGTGAGGAGGAAGAGCGTTCTAGACATAGGGGACAGCCAGTACCAATCACAGAGATGGGAGGCAGAGTTCCTTGAATGAACTAATAAGGTCAGTTTTGTTGGACTTTGGGTGAAAGATGGGGTAATGTGTAATTAAATTCAATCAGCAAAATGTAAACCTCTTAAGGACAGAGATTGTTTCCCTTAATCTTTTAACACTAATGCCCTGCACATAGTAGGTGCTTAATTAATGTTGGGATTGAAATTTAATTGGTGAATGGTAAAGATGCCATTAGTAAATTCTCAGCTCAGTTTTCACTTTTCCCATCTAACCAGCCCCACTTCCTCTTATTCTCTTTTCCCAAGTCCTGCCTTGCAATTCTTTAATCATCTTTGTGGGCATTTGGAATTGCTAGGGTAAAAAAAAAATCTTTTCAAATGTTTCTTGTTTTACTGTATCCCTCAGCTCAACCACTGAAGTCAAATATTTATCCAAAATGTGTTGTGCTGAATTACTGGCTCTGGAGCCAATTCTGGCCGAGTTCAGACTCTATCCACAACCCTTGATTACAAGAGCTCCAGCAGAGCTGGAGCTGAAAGGCAGAAAGATGGGCTTGTCAGCCCCTCAGACCCTTTAAAGACAGTCAGGAATTATTTCTTGTTAATTCCTACCACATGGCAAATTAAATTCTATTTAGCCGGTTTTTAAAATATTTTCCTCTCTTGATTTAATAAAGGCTGGAGCCATGCCATTATTCATAAACAGGCAGGGAAACAAATCAGAGTGAGCGGCCGGCTCCCATAAAGTGTTCCATCATCTCCCTTCTTCTCAGAAACTCAGCTGCACCTCTCAGATTTCACTACTCTGACAGCTTTAAAAGCTATGCCGTGTTGATTTTAAAATCTGACTTTGTTTACAGTTGCAAATAGGACATGATTTTGTTTCAAGATATTTGAAATTGGGAATATGATGTGGGTTAGTCTTGACTGTTTTTTCTCAGCTCCTGCCTACATTCCTTAAAATGGTGATATCTAGGTGTATGCATATGTAAGGGAAGATGGGGGATAGGGGAGGTAGGCGAAAGAGGTTAAGGGTCCCATCCATCCTAGTTAAAGCATGCTTTCAGATAACCTATTCTCAATACACATCAGATCTCTCCCACTTCAGACTCACCTTCTGTTTATGTGCATACATTGTTTATTTTCAAATAGAGTAGCTGACAGACCAGGTCACCTGGATTGTTGCAAGAGCCTCCTAGCTTGTCTCCCTTCCTCCTCTAAATCATCCTTCATCCCACATTACCAGGGCAAAGCTTAAGAACTTTCAATGGCTTCCCATTGCCTCCAGGATAAAGGCTAAACTCTTTTGCCTGCTTTGTCATGCTTCTCTTTCACAGATACCTGACTCTCACCAATAAAAGGTACATCCTTAAGGACTGAAATTATTACATTTTTATCTCCATACCCCCAGCACCTAGTAACAGTATCTGACACACAGTAGGTAATAAAAGCATGTTGAATTGAATTGGCTTGAAAAGATTCCCTGAAACATTCATCACTCTAATACCAACCCCCACAGATGGCATTTTGCAATCAAATGAGATAACATACATAAAGTGCTTTACCAACTTTAAATCACAATATAAATATTAGCTATGATTATTATTATTTCATTAGCCTTTCCCTTTGCCTGTAACATAGCAATTCTCAAACCTGTTGGCCTCAGGATCCCTTTATAATCTTAAAAATACTGAGGACCCCAGAGCTTTTGTTTATGTGGGTTATATCTATCAACAGATATCTATATCTATATCTATCTATAAAATTACTGAATGAAAAAATCAATTAAATAAATTAAACATTTCTTTATTAATTCACTTAAATAACAATAATAAACTCAATACATGTTAATAAATAACATTTTATGAAGAATTGTATTTTCTAAAAAAAAAGTCATGAGAGAAGTGGCAGTTTTACATATTTTTAAATATCTTTTTAATGTCTAGCTTAATAGAAAGTTGCTGCAGAAATATGTTTCTTCATTCAATTTGTTGTGATACATCATTTTAGCTGAAGTATATGAAGAAAATCTGGGCTCACACAGATATATAATTGGAAAATGGAGGAATATTTTGATAGGCAAATAATGCATTAGTATTATTATGAAAATAGTTTTGATGTCCAGGACCCCCTTAAAGAGTCTCAGGGATCCCTAGGCATACGTGGACCATACTTTGAAAAACCATACTTTGTAATAATGCATTCATTCTCTCCTAATCTCCTTTCAGAATCTTCATCTTCCCTTCAAGGTTCATGCTGCCCCCTCTTCCACAAACCTGGCCCCATCCCTCTCCTCACACACAACAGGAAGTATTGCTGATCAAATATTCCCAAAGCACTTTACATGGATCCCTCTTTTGGCATCATGAGATCTCATGATCTTGAATTATCCTTATTTGTTCCTATCCTTGGATGATAAGCTCCTTAAATGCAGAAATAGTTTTTATCTTTGCATTCCAGTACCTAGCACAGTATCTCACACATAGTCAGTCAACACTTAACAAATATTTGTGGAATAAATGATTGAATATTTGTCCATAGACAAGTATCGGGGCATTTTATTATTAACTTTCTTGTACTGCTGTGTATTTTATGTGTATATCAGATCAATCGATCAATAAACTTTTATTAAACACCTACTATGTGCCAAGCACTGTGCTAAAATGCTGGGGACACAATAGCAAATAGCAAGAGTCAAAAGACCATCCCTGCCCTCAAGGCACTTAAAATCTAATGGGAGAGATAACGTGCAAATAAATAGATACAATCAAGCTATGTATAGCTTTATGTATAGGATAAACAGGAAATTATCAACAAAGGGAATCCATTGCAATTGGAAGGGGTTGGGGAAGGTTTCCCTTAGAAAGTGAGGTTTTAGTTGGAAGCCAGGGAGGGTCAGTAGTGAGAGCAGAGAAGGAGGAACATCCTGGGCATATGGGACAGACAGAGAGTCAGGTCTGAGAGATGGAGAAGAGCCAGGAGGCCAGTGTCACTGGAGCATAAAGTACATGTCAGGGCACAAGGTGTAAGAAGACTGGAAAAGTAGGAGGAGGCTAGGTTGTGAAAGGCTTTGAATGCCAAAAAAGAACATTTTGTACTTGCTCCAGAAAACAACAGGAAACCAGCAAAGTTTTTTGAATGGGGGAACCAATGTGACATGATCAGATACGCATTTTAGGAAAATCATTTTAGTGGCTGAATGAAGGCTGAATTGGAGCAGGAAGAGACATGAGACAGGTAGACACACCATCAAGCATGAGGTGATGAGAGCCTGCCTGCCCTAGAATGGTAGCAATGTCAACGGATCATAAATTAGAGCTGAGAACTTATACTTTGTCTCCCCATTAGATTGCAGGCACCTCTAGGAGAAGAACACCAGCAAGTAACCAGGATCAGTTTTGCATCTGGGGAGGGTAAGGTCCCCTGAATGGTATGAAATACCACAGTTTCTCTCGAAATAAGCAAGTAACATAAGGAAGATCTCCTCAATGAGAAATATCTTTCCCATTGGAAGCCTATCATAGATTCATTTGGTTTGACATATTCCATTGTTATAATACAACTACCCTCCAGGGAAGATTAAACCTATTAATCATTCACACCTTAATTTTCCTCAGTTAATCAGATTGCCATCATTCTCCACTTTGAAATTTATTTACTTGAAACACTGGTTAAGGAATTAATGGCAGGGGAAAAGAGAGAGAAGGGGAAAAAATCTCTAAACCCAAACTCCCATAATGGAAAAAAATAATCACCAGAGCTATTAAAGAAAGTAACACTTTAGAACAGATGGAGAGAGAACAGGCTTTGATGCTGTCCAGAACAACCAGCAATTTTGTTGCAGGCAGGTATGCATAATAAAGGTATGACTGTAGACAAAGGCCCATAGTGCTGCCAACTTTGTCTAGCCTTTGTGTCATTGCCCCTAGATTTATTTGCATGGCCACCAGGACCATTATAGAGCATTGGCAGGAGTTTCGTCACCCCTACTTATCTACATACCTTCTTTGAAGTTTTGAGTAGAGTCCCCAAAATGATTTGAGTGGACATAGATTGGTGATCAGGGCCATGACAGAAGGTCAAAGGAAATCTTTACTCAAGGACTTCAAGCAATAGCCAGACAAGAGTAATTCAAAAGAATAGACTTAGTCTGGGGTTTCTGCTGGCTTTTGAGGTAGTCCTGATGTATCAGAGAGAATGCTAGGAATGAAATCATAAGATCTGGGTTCCAAGGAACAGAGATGGAAACTATAAAAGCATTCTTTTTCTATGGACCAGTTGCCTCCCCTTCATACACCTCAAAAAAAAGTTACAAGTGTTCTCCTCTGAAGCCAATGAAAGCCGCAGGAAGCAGCTCTAACATTTTCCAGCTGTGTAATCACACATAAATCACTTAACCTCATTGTACTTTTATTTCTTCATCTATAAAATGGGGATAACAATACCTGTTTCAATTACTTCACACCATGGTTGTGAAATTAAATAAGAACTCCTATAAAATATTTTGTAAACCTTACAGCACTATATTAATTTCAGAATTTATTTTGCTGGCTGACTTGTTGGGTGTGATGGTTTGTAGCTTTATTTAGTCTATTTCTAAGAGGGATTTAACCATCTCTTGTCTTCCATGGAATGCTCTCTTTGAGAGCAGGGGCTGTTTCATTTTTTATCATGTAATTCCTAGAACCTAGCACAGTACATGACACAAAGTAGGCACCTGACATATGTCAGCTGATTGATTAATTGCCAGGAAGAGGCTTGCTAGACTATGTACCCCCCAGAAAATGGTAACAAGAAGCAACAGATGACCCCGAAGAGTTTGAATAACTGAAGGAATCAGATCACAGAAGAGCAGCTCAGTGATCACAAGAATAGTAGATATCCCTAGAAGAGATCAGGGATCAAAATCAAGCAGTGAAATACAGGGAGCAGTGCAATAACATCAGCAAGGTGCCCTGGCAGTTCTGTAACATCTGAGGAATGAGTTGTCCCAACCACACATGTGCCTTTCCTGACTACACCCTTGCCACACTTCATCCTGACATAGGTCCCCCTTCATGCATGTTCCTTGACTACACACATTCCTTATGCATGTATTTTCTATGGTATCCCCTGGCCATACTTATTCTGAGCACGTGTGCCTTCCTCTGCTGTTGGCATTATAACCTTAGAAGAGTGTACTCATGCATGGAAGGGGATTTTTTCTTATCACTAAGTTTTCTATGCTGTTTGATTAGTGTCTTTTACTCTCAACCTAATGTGTCTTCTGGCCTTGTAAAATTAAATGCATCAGTGAATATTTGTAAACTATGGTTCTGAATGAATGCTGCCTACAAAATTCCTGGGACTCAATGTGGGGCTGGGGAAGCAGGGGTAGAGACATGTGCTACACAGAGAATATGATCTCATCTGATTTTGAATTAGAAAGGACCTCAGAGATTACCTAATTCAACACCCCTCATTTTACCCATGAAGAAATTGAGACCCAGAGAGGTTAAGCAACTTGTCTAAGGACACACAGTTAGTAAGCACCAAAGCTAGGTTTCCAATTCAGGTCTTAGAGCCCTTGACTGCAATTCTACTTCTTGTTCTACTACACAATAATATTAAATAATGAATACCTGCTCCCCTTTCTGCCACTGCAAAAGAATGTAAGAAATACACAAGATAAATAAATCCCTAGCTAAGGAAAAAGGCAGTCTCTGAAGATAACCAAACAGCTAAGCCAGGCTCCTTATGCCAAAAAAAAAAAAAACATCCAACAGCTGGCTTACTCTTGTCTAAGGAGTCGTATCTCTTAGGCTCCTGCCAGAAGCTTTTAATTCACTTGGAGTTCTTTGTTCTTGTGATCTCAGGCAGCAATGACCTTGGATTTGGGCCTTCTCCATTCTTTCCCCTCTGGAGTTCCTTGATAAAGGATCCCCACTTCATTAGACATAGAAGGGCCAAGCGTAGAGAGCATCTGGAACTTTGAATGCCTAGTTGTTAGATGGCGGTCCTCAGTCAGTATCATTGTCTCCCTTTGCTCTCCCAAAGCAATGAGTTCCTGAGTGTGAGTAGGTTCTGGAGAGTGGGAATAGAAAGGAAAGAAAGTGAAAGCATAGTTACCTCCCAGAGAGAAAATTGGCATATAATGTGCCCTGCCCCTCCACCCCCCTTTCAGGAATGGAAAAGAAGGGAGAAAAGGATACCACATGTCTCCTAAAGTAGGTGTCGAATCTGCATAGATTGAAGGGAGGAGGCCAAGCATCCCTGGCAAGGGAAAACATTCTAGGCTAGTAGTTCATAATTGTCTCATATACCCTTTTGGCAGTCTAGTGAAACCATACCCTTTCTCAGAATATTGGTTTGTGTCTATATTTATGATTAAAAGAAATGCTGAATTTCCTCTACAGGTAAGTGAAAATTCAGATGTATTTTTTCTTTTCCAAGTTGACAGCCCTCTTGAAATCTATCCATGGGGTCTGTGTACCCAGGTTAAGAACCCTTGCCCTAAAGGAAGAAGTGATCACGATATGTTTAGAAGACAATGAAGAAAGCAGCCTTACTCAGTCAAAGAGTTAATGAAAGGGAATAAGGTGAGACATGCCTGAAAAGATAGATTCCAGATTGTGCAGAGCCTTGATTGCCACTGCCTCAGATTGGTTCAACCTAGTCATTGAAGGCTTTTCAACAGAGAGATCACATAATGCAAAGAGTTTTCCTAAAGATTGTTCTAAGGGCAGATGTTTTACACTGTTTTACCCCCCTTGTATCAAAATCAATTCTGATTCATGTAGTAGGATTGGTAATCTTTCTCTAAAAGAGACCAGATGGAATATATAATTTCTTCTCGCTTTGTCTTCAGGATATTTCAGAAAGTAGCCTGGGGGTAATTTGTTTAACCATACCCAAGTGCTCAAGGGAAAATATGTGGGATGGGGGATGGTCTAAGAAAGAACAGCTCCCCTCATTCCCCCCTCCCCATTTCCACCATACACACAAGACCCCAGAAACTAGGAGGAAATACTAATGCAAATGCAAATGGTTACAAGTTACTGTGTACATTTAACTGGGGAGACAGAATCCTGCTTATCCAACATACAAGAAATCATGCTTACAATCCCTGGGAATTCTCTTGTTTGTGAGGTATATGGCCATGAGAACTGGTTTACAAAAGGTTTCAGAAAAAATGGAGGTACTCTGAGCTAGAGGCCATTGCTGAATTATATATAAGTACGACTAGCCAAGACAGAGTCTACGGGATATTCTTTTTCTATAGGTCGCTTGCCTTCCCTCCTCAGCCCCACCCCACTCACCTCAAAGAGATTAAGTATTTTATTTTGGAGACAAGGAAAATTCTAGGAAGCAGAGCTTTGGAGCAATTGAGGAGGGGGCCTGTATTGAACAAGCACCTACTGGGAGCTGAGACCTGCAAAAGCAGCACTACAGAGGTCAACAGCAAACCAGTGATAGGGAAATACTGAGACAGTGGAGCAAACCTCAGCTGGCCCCCTACGGGGGCACCTACCCACATCACCACGGCAAGTCACTGAGAGCATACCAATCTTTAGGAGAGGGTTGGTCATGGGTGTTCTAGTCCCATCCTTTTCCTTTAACTTGAAAATAAAACCAATCACATATTGTCTCATGAGGCTATCTGTGATTTTTAGGGGCAATGGAAAGTACCCTTAGATGGAGGTATCAGACACCAAATTATCTGTGTAGGAACAACAAACCAGAGAGTGAGAGGTCCCCAAGGTGTACAGGGGCCCATCATGTCAGGAGAAAGTTTCTGACAAAAAACACCCAGACTACATGCCACTCTTCACTACCAGCTGAGCCATACAGGTGCACCCAATTATAGCATAGCTGCAGGTACAGAATACCAGCTGTGCCTGTGATAGCCTTTTATATGTATGATATACTTGACAAATCTTTAATTCACTGATTGTGTTTATAGAATCTCCAAAATATTACTCAACTAAAACCCAGGATTTCTCAGAGAAGCCAAAGCACGCCTAGTCTCTCAGTAATAACCAAGAAACAAGAAGGCCAGCAGCAGTTTTCCTTCCCTATTAATAACCAACTTTTCTCCATTCACAGGTGAATGGTTAGGACACAGCATTCACATTGGGGGCCAACCTGAACTTGGCATAGCTGGAATTCCACGGATTACCTCATTCAAGTCTACCAAGTCACACATGGAAGCAAGCATAAAGGCATGCCCACTTTTTTTAAAGGAAAATTCATACACTGGAGGAGTTACTTGAACTGAACCTCCATTCCATTACAGAGGGCACACCGCAAGCTAACACCAGCACTATCCCACTTGAATCCTGGGTAGAGTATGTATGCTAAAATAAGAATTCAGCAATGTTAGTCTTTGTTAATTTCCACCTTCTAATTCCATACAAGTTTCTCACAACTTTGCTTTGTAAGCATCCTCTTGAGTTCTTTCACTCAGAAAGGAAATCCTCTAATGTTACCATTTTTTAAACAATAGTATTTTGGGGAAATCAATATTGAACACAAAAAGATGAGTTTCTAATGGCGAACTTTCAAACGGCATGAAAGTCTGGTGGAAGAAGAATTCTTGGGAGGAAGGATTATTCTATTCTTAAATCTCATTAGATAAACAATCTTCTATTCAGTCTATGCATAAAGCTGATGCTGCCTCCAATTGCCTTTCATTTCCATAGCTCACCTCCTCAGCTCATTCTTACCTCCTTTTCTCTGGAATCCAGCTATAAAAGGGAATACGTAAGTGTACAAGAATATCCAACCAGAGTGTACAACCTAGCTTTTTCTTCCCTGGGGTTTTATGTTGAAAAGCATATCCAATAACTTCTCAGAGAATATCGTAGGGAGCGTCCTAGTTTTATTTAGTTAGTTAAATTAATTCCGTTTTAATATTTCCATTAGCCATTTAATTCATTCTAAAACCTGGCACTGCAAAGTAATAAAACCTTCCAAATATTGACAGACAGAAAAGTAAATGTCACCCAGCTCTAACCATCTGGTTTTTAACCAAATTCTTCCAGATAGAGAGTTTGCTATCATAATTTATTTATCCATTAATAATAGGCCTAGTTTTATCACCACTTATTCCCATCCCACAATTAAGAAAAAGAACCAGAGAATCTCCACTAAGTCAACATCTGTGTTTGGTAAATTTTGAGAATCCATTTCTAGAACATTCTTGATCAGCAGGCTAAGAATACTCAAAAAGGGACACAAGCATGCTGGGTGATGAAACTAAAAATTAAAAAAGAAGCACCAGTGGCATTTATTTATATGAATCTGTGATCTCATCAAAATAGGTACTCCCTCCAATCATACAGGTATGCTCTCAACCAGACTGCTCTATTCTGCGTGACTCTGATCCAAGTCCTCCCACACATCCTTTCTGGGGGATCCATCAAAAGAACTAGGAGTTTTCCTCTAAATTAGGGATTCTTAACCTGGGATCTGTGATCATTTTGGTATTTTTTTTATTATTTTGAAAACTGCATTTCAATATAATTTATTTTCTTTGAAGTCCTATGTGTTGTTTTACATAATTCTTAGAGGAGTCCACAGACTTCACCAGACTGTCAGAGAGATCCATCATAGAGTGAGAAAGAGAGAAAGAGAGAGAGAAAAAGAGAGAGAGAGAGAGAGAGAGAGAGAAACCTTGGACAGGATCTTACAGTTTCCAAATGAATAAATACATTTTGTTATTATTTTATAGAGTTCTGTAATATATCCCTTTGATAATTTGATTGGCACAGCATTAAAATTATGAATTAACTTTGGCAATATTGTTACTCTTTTTACATTGGTACAGCCCAGCCACCAGGACTAAAAATGTCTCTAGCTATTTAAGTTGATCTTCATTTCTCTAGGGAACACGTAACAATCAACCCATACATGTATTTTGTGTGCTTTGGTAGATCGATCCTCAGATATTTTATATATTGTGTAGTTATCTGGAATGGAATTTCCCTTTCTCTTATTCCCTCTTGAATTTCCTTAATAATTTATGTACAAATGCTATACATTTCTGAGGGTTTATTTTGGAGCCTGAAACTTTGCTAAAGCTATTGTCTCAATTTTTATCTTTCCTGATTCTTTGGGATTTTCAAAGTGAACCATCATATTATCAACAAAAAGAAATAGTTTTATCTTCTCTTTACCTATCTTTACACCTTTAATTTTTTTCCCTTGTCTTATTCCTTTTGCTGGCATTTCTAGAACTTTTTTTTTTTTTTAAATTTTTAATTTTATTTTAGTTTGCATCATTCATTTCCACAAGATTTTGAGTTACATATTTTCTCCCCCTCTTCCCCCTACCC
>CM053588.1:177192356-177211264 GCA_028646515.1 Pseudochirops corinnae
GCTCAATCCCCCTGCTTTTTGCAGGCCGAGGGCGGGAAGCTACAATGCGGAGGCAGGTGCAAAACCTCCACCTTGCGCTTTTCCTGCTCTTGGAGACCTTTCGGCCGGATGCTTATCTCCCTCTTTCACAATCCCCACTAGCGCAGCAGCTGGTGCTAATCCCCCCTCCTCGCAGCTGGTGCTAATCCTCTGCTCACCTGAGAGCTATTGAGAGCTATCTCTGCACCTCCCACCGGGCCGCCTCCGGGGCACAGCCAGAGCTTCAGGCCAGGCTGGTTTTGGTTCGCAGTGCTGATAGTTCCTCGTAGCCGAGCTGACTTTAGTGGGAAGTATCTGTGTGCGTTTTTGAAGTTCTAGGTTGGTCCAGAGTCCTATTCCATGGGTATTTGGGGGTGGCTATGTGAGAGCTGCGATATATTGCTGCTGCTACGCCGCCATCTTGGCTCCGCCCCCCATTTCTAGAACTTTATAAAATAATATTGGGGAAAGTAAGTATCCTTACTTAGTCCAATGAATCTGTGATCTCATCAATATAGGTGTTCCCTCCAATGATGCAGGTCTCAACACATCCATGGCTGTTCTAGCTTGTATGAATACAATCCAAATCCATTCCAAGTCCTTATTAAATACATCCTGTGTTTATTAGGAAAAGTTCTAATGTATTCTTATTGCATATGATGCTTATTTTCACATTAAGATACATACTTTTTATGGTATTAAAAAGGTCCCTTTATGCCTATACATTGTAGAAATTTTAGAATAAAGTGGTATACTTTGTTAAAGGCTTTTTCTGCATTAAATGAAATAATTTTGTGGTTTTGAACATTTTCATTTTTAATATTAATAATTATGCTTATTGTTTTCCTAATGTTAAGTCTTCTTTGCATCCTTGGTATATCAAGGGGAATAACGAAAAAAAGGTAAGGATGAAGTGTGAATAGAACTTCTAGAGTGCAAACTTTATTATAAGTAGCCCTCAAACCATTTAGCATTGGTTAAAAGAGAGAGAGAGCTCAACGAAACAGGCTAGATAAGGGAGTATCAAAAGTAATGAAACTCAATAATCCAGTGCTTGATAAACCAGAAAATAAGTTATTTCAGAAAGAATTGCTCTATTTGATAAAAAAAAAAAAAATTCTAGGAAAACTGGAAAACAGACAGAAATTAGACTTAGACCACTCCCTTATACCACATGGTACAATATATTAAAAAATGAATAGGTGACTTTAGCGTTAAAGATGATACTATGAAAAAAATTAGAGGAGGAATACATGATATAGCTTTCACGACTGTGGGGAGAAGGTGTATTCTTAATCAAAGGACAGAGGCAATTACAAAAGATAAAATAGATAATGTTGATTACGTGAAATTGAAAAACTTCAATGGAAACAAAATTAACCCACCTAGCACAGAAGAAGTGGTTGAACAGGGGAAAAAAATCATTGTCTTATTTCTCTCTAAGATTTTGTTATCTAAGATATATAAAACATTAATGGACATATATGAAATGTAAAGCCATTCCCCAATAGATAAGTTGTCAAAGTAAGAATAGTTCTCAACATAAAAATTATAAACTATGACTCATATGAATGCTCCAAATCACTAATACTAAAAGAAATGCAAATCAAAACAACTCTGACATCTGACCTCACACCCTGAAAACTGTCAGAGATGACAAAGGATGGGAGTAGTCAATGTTGGAGGGGTATGGGAAAATAGGCACCCTAATGTATTGTTGGTATTGCTGTGGATCAATGAAGCCATTCTAGAAAGCAATTTGGAATCATGCAAATAAAGTAACTAAAATATCTATACCCTTTGACCCAGAGATTCTGTTACTAGGCTTATACCTCAGAAAGACCGCTGGTAACAAGAAAGTCCCCCTATACAATAAAATATTTGTAATAGCACCGTATGTGATAGTAAAGAATTGGAAACAAAGTAGATGCTCACCAACTGGGGAATGGCTTAACAAATTGTGGTTTATGAATGTAATGGAATATTACTGTGTACAATGTAATAGTATGAACAATATGATGAATATAGAGAAGCAGGGGAAATCTACATGACCTGATGCAGAGTGAGGCAAGCAAAGCCAGGAAAACAGTATGTACAATAATTACAAGAACACACGTATTCACACATGTTGAAAAATGACAAAGAAGAAATATGGTTCAAAAGAAGAGATAGAAGATGCCCCCACCACATTGCAGATGTATTGGTTAATTTTCCTCACTTTTTTTCTTCTTCCTTTTCTTTTTATGGGGCAGGAAGACTTTTAAAAATATTTGTTATATTGCATGACTCTCTGGAAAGGGACAGGGAAGAGCTGCTGGGACAAATTATGGTGATGTAAAAAAAAAAAAGACATAAGTAACAATTTTTTTAAAAAAAAAAACAATAATGAAAAGAATTCCTGTAGTTACGTACCAATGGAGGACACAGGTTGATCGAGCTATCCAAGAATTATACCTTGCACTTAATATATAACCAATCCACAGTAACATTTTTTTTAAATAGGCTTAGGTTATTTATTTTAAAAGAATTAACATTGCTCTCTTCTACCATTAGCACACTACACTTTTATTTATCCAGATACTCATGGGGAAAGATCATCCATCAGTTTACAGCTTGGATTCCCTTTCCACAAATCTACTAATGGTTTGATTTAATATTTACCAAGAGCCTACAACATATCAGGCTCTGTGAGAAAGAAAAAAGAGTAGGGGATAAAATGCAAATGAAGTCATTCCCTATTCTCTAGAAACCTAATTGCTCAGTAAACAAGGGCAACCCATCTGAGCAATTGCAACAATTAAGAGGCACTTCACTGCCTGTAGTCCATATTGTTCATGCTCTGGACTAGTGCCAAAAATAATATTTGTAGCCAGCCCCAGTTGACCCCACAAGAGGAGGGCCCAAAATTCCAATAGAAGTCTAATACTTCCACCTTTCATGAATGAAGGATATTTTTTATTTCAAAATTTTTCAAAATGCTTTTCATACCTATGGTATGATTGAAAGAGCACTGGATTGGGAGTTAGAAGACCTGGGTTTGGGTCCCAGTTCTGCCATTTACTAGATATGTGACCTTGAATAATTCACAATCTTTCTGAGCCTTAGTTTCCTCATCAGTAAAATGGGGGAAAGGAGCCAGATATATTGCCTACCTCCAGGGCTATTATGAGGTTCAAATGAGCAAATTTTTGTTTAATGCTAAACAATAAAGCGCTATATGAGCATCAGCTATTATACAGTTATATTACTATATAACTAAGTCATCATATTTGTTGTTGTCATTCAGTCATTTTTTAATAAAGTCCAACCCTTTATGACCCTATTTGGGGTTTTCTTAGCAAAGATACTGGGGTGGCTTGCCATTTCCTTCTCCAGCTCATTTTACAGATGAGGAAACTGAGGCAAACAGGTTTAAATGATTTGCCCAGAGTCACATAGCTTGTGTCTGAGGCCAAACTAGACTCAGGAAGATGAGTATCCCTGATTTCAAACCCCACACTCTATCCACTGTACCACCTAGCTGACCCCTGTGCCACCTGGCTGTCATCATATAGCTATTATTATTAAATCTCTGGTACTTATATTTCTCAAGGCTGTTCTAGTAAAGCTACTTAACAGAGTATACCATTTGACAATTTTCTTGCCACCAAATAAACTCAATTCCCACAAGCACTCAGTTAATCATATTTCACTTCCTCATAAACACAACAGACTCAAAGTCTCAGCCTTGTTTCCCTTCTGTTCTTTTCCATAGTAGGTTTTCCCCTTCAGATGAGTTCCTCTCCTGATCATTGTAAAACTCATACAACTTCCCCATTTCAGCATGACCAAAGACTATTTATGTTTAGGATCACGCTTGCTTGTTCTTCCTTTTTTCCCCTTCCATTTCCTTTTATTTTTTAAAATAAGTTTTATCAATATCTTTTGTTTTGAATTGAATTGAAATAATAATGATATTTCAGTTCCAACATTTGAAGCTTGCCTTGTGACAAAGAAAAACAAGTAAGCATCTAAAACAGTAATTATATCTAGCACTATATATTGTATTCTGTCGAAGTAGTATTCCACATCTCTGCCATGAAGGAGGAGATATATTCCATTATATTTCATTTATCTCTCGGCCCAGGATTGATTTTTTCCTTTTTAAATTCATTTTATTAATGTCTTTTGTCTTTATAGTAACTATTTCTCACTAGTCTCTTCAGCCTGAACCCTCCTTCTGAAGAACAAGAATAACTAACCAATGACATCTGATACAGCAAACTTGGCCAATGTAGACAGTATGCTCTCCTGGGACTGCCTCATCTTTCTGCTATGAAGGAACTAGGCATCTTTCCTTTAGCATCCTTATTGGTCTTCTCCTTACTCAGAGTTCAACTTCCTTTTACAGGAGCAGTCATTTCATTTATATTGTTGTAGTAACCGTGTATTTTGTTCTTTTGCCTCTATTTATTATACTCTGCATCAGTTAATACTAATCTTGCTGTGTTTCTCTGAATTCCTTATCTTTTCTTGTGGTCTAATACTATGCCATTAAATTCATATACCATAGGGTTGGGGTTTTTTCTGTAATCAAGGGATACCTACTTGTTTGGAACATGTTTTCGTGTGTCTTCCACTCCCTTTTCTATTCCTTCCTTTTAACAAGTCCTTATAAATTCTTTCTTTGTAGCCATAGAATTTCTTTCTATTCCAAAATCTTGACCAGTCCATTCCCAAAGTCTTTTGGAGACTAAGTGTTGCTGTGTCTCCCTCTCCTCTGATCTTTTGCTTAGATGCATTCTGCCTCTTGCATACCAGACATCCCTTAGTCTTCTAGAGCAGCTTGTCATATAAAATTCTCCACATAAACCTCTATAGTTCTGTGAGATTAGAAGGAAAGAGAGCAATAACAGTCTTACGTGATAGTCAAGAAAACTGAGACTCAGACAGGTTGTGACAAAGATTGGCTTTGGAGTGACCCTATTTGGGGTTTTCTTAGCAAAGATACTGGGGTGGCTTACCATTTCCTTCTCCAGCTCATTTTACAGATGAGGTAACGGAGGCAAACAGGTTTAAATGACTTGCCCAGGGTCACATAGTTAGTGTCTAAGGCCATACTGGAACTCAGGAAGATGAGTATCCCTGACTCTCCAAACCAGCCCTGATCACATATTAAGCACCCAGATGAGGGAAGATTCCAACCTCTGGACTCAGTTCAGAGCTCTCTCCACTATGAAACACTAGTAATAGTTGACATATGCGACATTTTGAGATTTGGAAAGTCCTTCATAAACACTATTATGTCTCATCTTGACAATAGTCCTTTGAATGATATATTTTATGAGGCATCATTTCCATTTTACAGATGAGGAAGCTGAGACTCAGAGAGTGTAAATGATTAGTTCATCGTTTACACCAGTGTCGTCAGACTCAAATACAAATAGGGCCGTTAAATCATACATAAGAATCCCTGATGGTACAACCTATAAACATGATCTATATTTTATTGCATTTTTATTTACTTTGCCATATATTTCCCAATTACATTTTAATCTGGCCACACTCTAGACTTGCAGTGGTTCTCAACCTTCCTAATGCTGCGACCCTTTAATGCAGTTCCTCATGTTGTGGTGACCCCCACCCATAAAATTATTTTCGTTGCTACTTCATAACTGTAATTTTGCTACTGTTATGAATCGTAATGTAAATATCTGATATGCAGGATGTATTTTCATTGTTACAAATTGAACATAACCCACAGGTTGAGAACCACTATTCTAACTCTAAATTCAATGTTCTTACTTATGCTTCCTTTCCATGACTCCCCAACACTGAGAGCATTTGCCCATAATTTAAAAAGGGAAATCACTGGCACCACACCATGTATACTACAACTTGAAGTCTATATTTGAATCCCAGACAATGTGTCCTATGCTGCAAAGCAGCTGAGTCTTTATGGGACTGACAACTTTCATGCATCTGTGAACCATGCTAAGAATGTAGGTTTTCCCATCAGAGTCTTCTATATGACTTCCAAAGCTCCTGTGGTTTTAGACTTGGGCTGAGACTGTGTTAGACCGGGTCCCTTGTTCTGCAAATGCCTCCTCCAATCTGTTCTTGAGCTGTGAGGTGAGAAGAATTTGCACTGAGGTATAGCCTCATTGCTCTAACAGCAATTTTCTCCATTTGTTATCTACAATGTTTGGTCCTTAAATTATCTCAACAAGCCCTGCTGACATCATCCCTGGAATTAATGAAGCTCCAAACAACCAGCTAATCTCCCAGCCAGGGGAGGGGGAAAGAATTTGGGTTTGCAGAGCCAAAAGACAAGTTCATAAATTTTCATTAAATTACTAGATGTTTGTAATTTATAGCCATGCCAAGATGGCTTGGGTCTCTAAGAGACTGAGAAATGCTCTATAGAAAAGGCTTTATAGTAGAGAGAATGACAGAAGTGTTAATTTGATGATTTTGTGACTTTTTCAGGCATTGGGATGCTGTACAATAAGATTCATTATTCTATGGTAATGGAACACCTCCAGGGTATAATGGGGTAGAGGTGGGATAGGGAAATAACTATTAGTTGAAGGAGATTACACATTCTTATAGACCTATGATTTCACATTCAAGGGCATAATACATCCACGCCTTAGCAGACCAAAGGATCATAGACTTTAGATATGGAAAAGACCTTACAGGCCATGCCGTCCAGTTCTCTTGTTCTGCGGACAAATATACACGGAAGTCCAGAGTAGGTAAGTGAATTTGGCCAAAGTTACACAGAGAGCAAGTAGGAGAACCCGGTCTCTCGATTTTATTCCCCAGACATAAGGAAAAAGGTGGTGATAGAATGTCTGCAAGGGAAACCTGGTAGAGAATAAGGAAAAATAAGTAAGCAAGGTTAATTTCAGGATGAAGAGGGGAGATCCAGCAAGTTGTCAGCACTGAATATTTGAGATTTCAACACTGGCCTTCATTTACAATGCCTTCAGTATCTCATTGCTGTGGCTTATGTATATTTATAACACACAAGTGAAAGTTGAAAACATAAGGAAAGGTAGTTCATAGGACAGTAGATTTAGAGCTGGAAGGCACCTGTTTGTAGAGTTTAAAGCTAGCAGGGATCTTAGAGATCGTCTGCTCGAAGCTCCTCATATTCTGGTAAAGAAACTGAAACCCCGGGTTGGCTAGGTGGTACAGTGAATAGAACACCGGCCCTGGAGTCAGGAGGACCTGAGTTCAAATCTGACCTCGGACACTTAACACTTTCTAGCTGTGTGACCTTGGGCAAGTCACTTAACCCCAATTGCTCCTCCCCCCCCCAAAAAAAGAAACTGAAACCCAAAGAGATTACTGAATATCATGCACCATCTGTGGGGGAAAAATGCTGGAAGGCAAGGAATTAAAGTGAATGGCAAATTATTTCATTTACCATCAAGTAAGAATCAATCCTAATCTAGTACGGAGGTTTGGTTTGGTTTGGTTTGGTTTTCCAATAAAGGCCCAGATAGTTAAACGATTTACTCAAGGTCATATAGTTGGCAGAACCAGGATTCAAACCCAGTTTCTCTGATTTCAAATCCAGCACCCCTTCCCCTACACCATGCTGCCCATCCATAAGAGTTGCTGTGACCTATGTGATATTACTATGTTTGATTTAGATGATGCATTTATTTCTTCAACACAGAAGATAAAAATTTTTTCTTTGGGAATTGTAGCTGGAAATCAGAAGCAATGGAAAACAGCAACCTGACTTAGAGTGAAGGACACTGGATTTAGATTCTGAGGAGTTGGGTTCAAATCTAAGAAATATCTCTCCTTAGACTGCCAACTTTAACTTTCTGATTGTCATAAATACAGATATACCGTTTTCGGGAGGTATTGAAAGCCCTGAAAATAGGAGACAGCATTGAAATAGAAACTATGCAGTGTTGAAAAGTTATTGAATGTTCGCTCTTCAGCCTGAAACTACCCATGCCTCCTTTTCCTCCCCAGCTTTCCACAAGGTTTTCCTCACAGGCTTCCTCTTGTCAACTTTCTCCTTATGTCTATGAAATAAAATTGAGGGCAGGGGGGCTCTTCTGTGGCCTGAGAATGATTCTTGTGGGCTAACAGCTCTTATTTGGAATCCACCAATCTAACAGAAGGCTCATCTGCTGGCATTTCACAATTAAACAATGAGGTACAGCCCCGGGAGGATGGGGCAGGGGGCTTTCTTGGCCAAATGAGCCATAATCCGCAGCCAGGTTATTATCACTTGATAAATACTCCTCTTGGAATCTCTCACTGCTATTACAAAAAGTCATCTTGGTGGGAAGAAAAAAAGAACTCCTGGCAAGAGACAAATATTCAGTTTACATTGTTGAGCAGTTAAGTCAGCAGCCAATTACATACATTAATCTATCTTAAGAGGGCCCTGCTCCTTCCAAGATTCCCGGAAAGCTCCTGATGACAAGGAAGGTGAACAGGAGTTTGGTGAAGAGGGTGGGAGAAGAGCAGAGAAAGAGGAGGGACACAAATAACTTTATCTTGGGAGGTTCCAACAACACAAAATATGAAATCACATTGCAATCGGCCGGCCAAAGGCTGATCCTAACTCAGATTAGCTCCCTGGGATTCGTGAAGGAGCAAGGCATAGTGTTGGGGGGGAGAGTTCATTGTTTTTTAGAGGTTAAATTTCTTTCTTTCTGAATATCAAGATGGTGATATCACTGAGAAGCATTCCTCTAAACTAGAAGGGACCTTGGAGATCATCTACTCCAAACTCCTCATTTTCACGTGAAGGAACTGAAGCCCAAAGAGGTGATTCCATCTCATTGCTCTCTCTGGGGGCGGGGGACAGAGGGGATGCTGGAAGGTGAGGAATGAAAGCTAATAGAAAATTATATAATTCACCATCAAGTAAGAATCCACCCTATTCTAGTCCTAAGGTTTTTTTCCAACACTGAATAATAACTAGCTAGAAATATTTTTAAGCACCATCATATGCAGCTTTCTGAAAATGAAAGATTTGTTGCCTTTCCATGGGTTACTCATTTTCCATGGAAGAATTGCATTGTATGCTTAGCACATAGCAAAAACCCTGAATCTAGCGCATTTCTTTCAGGCAGGAAAACCTAGGGGCATGTGTAGGTATGGACAAAGGAATGTAAGAAATCCAGCCTCCACACCCACATTCTGGAATAGCACATTCTGGGACTCTTTGGAGGTGACATTGTTTAACCACCTGTTTCAAAACCAGAACTCCCTAAAGAGAGAAATCTTTGTCTGCTTTTCAAAGGCCACTAAGGAGAGAGTTCTGGAACTTCTACCTAAGAGAATCCCCAGCTTCCTTCAAAGAACAACTCAGATGGTCCCTACAACTCAAGGCCTTTCTTTATTCTTCCCCAGTTCTTAACATTCTCCTCCTCTTAAAGCTATTTTATATGACTTCATAGTTATTTTGTAGTTACTGGTGAACATGTAGATAGAATTTTGGGACCTGGAGTCAGGAAATCCTGTGTTCAAATCTGGTCTCAGAGGCTTAGATGGGTGACCCTGGACAAGTCACTTAACTTCAATTTTTTCATCTGAAAAATGGAGATAATAATTGCAACCATCTCTTAGGGTTATTATGAAGATAAAGTGAAGTAATATTTGTAAAGAGTTTTGCAAATCCTGGAGTGCTATATACTAAATGCTATCTGTCATCATCATTGGCTTTCTTGTCACTATCATCAATGTCATATGCCCCCATAAGATGTAAATAAGCTCTTTGGTGGCAGCAGCTGTTTAATTTGTTTGTCCTTGAATCACCAAATCTTAATACAGTGCCTTGTACACAACAGGCACTTAATATATGTTTGCTAAATGGAACTGTTGAAGCACTTTGTGGCAAAGTGGAATGTCATTAAAGGAGCAATTGATCAATAGCATATCAAAGCAATAGACGGGAAAGGGAAAAAGCATTTATTGAGCTCCTACTATGTGTCAGGCACTCTGCTAAATGTTTTTACAAATATTATTTCATCTGATCCTCACAACAAGCCCAGGAAGTAGGTGCTATTATCATCTCACTTTACATTTGAGGAAACTGAGGCTGACAGAGGTCAAGGGACTTGCCCAGGGTCACACAGCTACTAAGTGTCGGAGGTCAGATTTGAACTCAGATCTTCTTAGCTTCTGACCCACTACTCTCTCCACTGTGACACTGAGCTACCTTGAAAAAGTAAGGAGAAAAGTACCTAGGAAAGTATACTGTGTCATGCTTCCCAGTTTCTGACTTACTAGGGAATAAGATGACATCCTACTCTACCCAAGAGTACTTTGGACTTGGGCTTACCCGAGCAGACAAAAGACATAGTAGAGAAAGAAGTACTCATATCCACTTACATCCGTCTCCATTCTTAAACAACAGTCGTCTCTATTATTGACTGTAGTGGAAATTTAATTAAGAAGCTTGTTAATGAGCATCTTAGGAAAACGGCTACATTTTTAATGCAGATAAATATTGCCTTGGACATAGACTTAAGGGCAGTTAGGATTTCTAACTTTCTTGAAGGCTCAGTTCATGTGCCACCACATGATTTCCCTCAATGTAAGTGCTTTCTCTATTCTCAACTCATCATGTTTATACTTAATGGTTTTTGTGTCTCTAAACTGCACTGCCCCCAAACAACCCCAAAAATGTAAACTCTTTGAGGGCAGGAAATATTTTTCATCTCTTTTCATTCCAAGTTCCTGGTACATAGGCGATACTTGAAAAATGTTGTTATAATTGGATTGATCTTAACCAGAAGTGTCAAAAGCATGGCCAGCAGGCCATATTGCTGACAATAGCACTCCAGAGTACACTGAGAACAAGATTAAAATGTAATTGGGAAATATTTATCAAAATGGTTAAAATACAGTACGATATAGATTATGTTAATATTTTATTTTCTAAGTAAATATGCATCTGGCAGGGATCTTTATGTATGTTTTAGTGGTCCCCATTCCCATTTTGAGTTTGACACCTCTGGTCTTAATAATGCTAAACCATTAAGATGTACAAACAAGTCTTATAACTGCTATCACCTTTTTCATAATGTGCAGTCTTCAGAATGTGTATGACTTCATATTGCTCCCACCTCACCCACATACACATGTACACACACACACACACACACACACACACATCTGGATATCTGGCTTCACGTATGCAGACAAAACAACCAGCGAGTGGAGTGAACTTTTTCCCTTTCCCTCTTGGTGTTTCTGACATTCTGTAGCTAAAAATAAAGTTCTGAGAGTGGGTGTCTGATAGCTACAGTAGGTTTTGAGTCAAGTACCAGGCAAAACACGTTCTAGGCCATTGCAGATCCTCGGATCAAAGTCACATTTCTGCAGAAAACTGTGGCATGTTTAACTACTAGAATATCAACTCTGAAAGGGTAATTCAGTATATTTGTATTATGCTTATAGGAGGAAAAAAAACAAAAAAGAAAAGAAACTGGCCTACGAGGTGAGGTTCCTATCACTTGAATCTGGGAGCAGGAATGTCAAAAGAAGGCAACTAATTAGATTAATTTCTAAGGTAATGTGCTGTAGTTTTAGAAGAATCACAATGCAGAATGGATGTCTACCATAACTACCGCACACTCCCTTTTTCACATTGAAGAAGGGAGGAGGAGACCAGAGACACAGTCTCTTAGCCCAAGGTCAGCTGGTCCCAAAGCCAGTAATCAAGGGTCAAATTGTTCATAAGGGTATTCAATGTAATTTTCATACTACAGTAGAGAGGACTCAAGATTTGGTGGAAGAAACCTTGAGTTCAAATCCTGGCTCTTTGAGTGACCTTAAAGATGTTACTTAATCATTCTGAACCTCAGTTTCTTTCAACTGCAAAATTAGTTTAGACTGGATGATCTCTAAAGTTCCTTCTGTCTCCAAATCCTCCAATCCCATGAACCAGAAAATATTAACAATAACTGACATTCACATGGAATTCAAAGTCTGCAAAGCCTTTGTATGCATGATCTCACTTGAGCTTCACAACAACCCCATGAGGTAAGAGTTACCATTCTACCACATAAGGAATCTGAGACTCCAGAAGTTAGTGCAGCTGCGGGGAAGTACCAGAATTTCAACTAAGGTTACCTTATGTCTTTGTATGATGCCACTCTGGGAAGGTAGAAGGGGAGGAAGTGCGTCAAGGTAGAGACAAGAAAAGCTGTACAGTGAATCAGAGCACTGAGATTGCCAGAGAAAGAGAGGCACAAGGCCAAAAGCCTAAAGTGCAAGATAACTTCAAGCCATAGAAACAAAAGCCATAGAATCAGCCTAGTGATATGTTTGTCATTCAGTCACTTTTAGTCATGTCTAACTTTTCATGACCCCATTTGGGGTTTTCCTGGCAAAGATACTGGTGTGGTTGTTTACTTCTCCAGCTCATTTTACAGATGAGGAAATTGAGGCAAATCAAGTTAAATGACTTGCCCAGGGTCACAAAAGTAATAAGTGTCTGAGGCCAGATTTGAGCTCATGAAGGAGTCTTCCTGACTTTAGGCCTAGTCCTCTATCCACTGTGCTACCTAGCTGTCCTTCGTGTCCTTAAAGAAGTTACTTAAATATTTTGAACCTCAGTTCAAACACCCACTGATATAGTCCCTTGAATTAATTTCAGAAACAACCACAGAAGGTCATCCTCAGAGTCATCTGATCTGTCTGTCTTGTTTTTTACAGATGAGGAAACTAGGGTGCAGAGAGGAAAGTCCCTGTAGTTAAGCAAAGTAGAATTGGAGAGTCAGAGTTTAGAATCTAGACAAGATTTTTTAAGGGTGTCTCCAAATTTCATTTCAGGATTGATCAAGGTTTCATTGTTAAATAAATTGATGCTATGTGAGGGAGTTCTCTACATGACAGATCTTACAGCAAAAAAAAATAGGTAAGGAAAACAAGGCAACAAGCATTGATTAAGCTCTTACTGTGGGCCAGACACTGAGATGAGTTGGGATATTTATCACAGAATCATTGACATAGATCTCGAAAGGATTTCAGAGGCCATTTCCTTTTATAGATGAGGGAACTGTGGCTCAGGTGGGAAAATTGAAGGACTTTCCTAAGGTCACACAAGCAGGAAGCATCAGAAGCAAAAAGAGAACCCAGAAACAGAATTTGACTCTACAGAATGTTCTACCACACCATGTTATGTTCTCCTTCAAACTACCTAGAGGGAACATAGGATGAAAGATATTGAAGTAGAAGGGACCTCAGAAACCATTTAGTCCAGTTTTATAGACAAGGAAACTGAGGCCCTGGGGCGGCTAGGTGGCACAGTGAATAGAGCACCAAACCTGGAGTCAGAAGGACCTAAGTTCAAATCCAACCTCAGACACTTAACACTTACTGGCTGTGTGACCTTGGGCAAGTCACTCAACCCCAATTGCTCTGCCCTCTCCCCTCCAAAAAAAAGAAAAAAGAAAAAAAAGAAACTGAGGCCCAAAGAGATTATATGACTTCTCCATGGCCACCTTGGTGGGCAGGATCTGATCCAGGCAGTTTGAATGAAGTGAAATGCCTTAGGTCACACATCTAAGAAGTATAAGACAGTTCTTTCCTGATTCCAGGCAGAGCAGCAGGATGCATTAATGAAATGCTGAGTTTAGAGTCGGAAAGACTTGCATTCAAATCTTTCCTCTAATGTAAGTCATGTCACCATGGGGAAGTCCTTTCACCTCTATCTGTCTCAAACAATTCCCTAGAACTTACCCAATAAATAATGAGTGGGCTGTGATATGTGACCTCTATGGGTGGAGAGAGTTTTCACACCTAGAGTCCTTTTCTGGATTCCAACATCTAAGTGAAAAGATCTGGTACTAAACTGGAGAGAAATGTTTGCTTAGTCATGCTTGTTCCTGAAGAACTCACATCTAATGAAAAATTCAGAATAAACGTCCAAAGGACGTTGTTATTCAATAACTTGTAGATTAACTTATAACTCCTTTGTGTCAGCAGATATCGCTTTTCTAGGTCTGAGAAGGTATAATCATCAATTCAAAATTCCTCCTTCGGTTTAAAATAATCAGTGATGACCCAGGAAACAAAATGCCCCCAATCCAGGGTTGTGATTCAAAATTTCACAGACAAGCTGAAAAATTTGGCTTAGCGAAAGGTTATAACACAACAGTGAACCATGAGGCATCACAGGAGACTGAGTCAGATGACAAAAACGGCCAGAGGCCTAAAGAAGTGCCCTGAACTCCACACAATTCAAACCAAATGAGGAATACTTTAAATGAATGTTTGACATGCCACCGCTTTTTAATCTTTCCTGGTACTATAGAAGGACCAAGAACACCACTTACCTGGCTGTTTCATGTACTATGAAATTAGTTTTGTTTATTTTATTTGGCACCCTAAAACAAAGCTGATGAATGTTAGAGTGGGAATGGAAGAGACTTTACAGATCATCTATTCCAATCACTTTATGTTACAGATAAAGAAAGAAAGGCCTGGAGAGGGGCAGTGAGCTAGCTACCCAGCATCCTGTAGTGACCTCTCAACTGAGCCAGTTAACCAGCCAGAGACACAGAAACAAACAACTCAGGTGTTTAGTTTATTGGACCAGTTACTTGAGTGATAAAATGTTGTCATTCTTGCCCTTCTTGTCCCCTAGACCTTTCAGCAGTATGGACACTATTTAACCACCTTAATCTCTTTTTAAAATTTCTCTTTCTTTCATACTTCCTACTTCCAAAATAATTATCTTGTATATCTTTCTTACAAATAAATTAATGAATATGAATGAATAAAAAAAAACATTAAGTACTTACTTGCAGGCAAGAACTCTTTCATTTTTGTCTTTGTACCCCAAGTGCCTACCATAGTACCTGGAAAGTAGTAGGTGCTTTAAAAGAAACACTTATTGATCGATTCCTAAATAGACCATAAGACTGGCTCTTCTACCTCCTATGGTTCCTTCACTCTCTTTTATTGGCACTTCTTCCTCATCCTGGCTGCTAAACGTAATCTTTTTCACAAAGTTCTATTTGAAGCTTCCTTCTCTTTTCTCTCTATACTCACTTGGATCAAGAAGTGCTTATTAAGTTCTTTCTATGTAACAGGCACTCTGCTAAGGTGAGAATATAAAGACCAAATTGAAACAGTCCCAACCCTCAAGGAGCTTATGTTCTAATGGGAGAAATAACTTGTACACCAATGAACATATGTGTGTGTGTCTGTGCACATGCATGCACATATGTATATGCTTGTACATTTGTATATACATAGATGTTCCTATATATGTATATGTGTGTACACACACACACACACACACACACACACACAAAAGTACATTTAGGTAAGTAGTTTGGGGATATGCAGCCCCTGCACCTTGGGAAACCAGAAAAGGCTTCACAGCAAGAAACGTTTGTACTTGAGCTGAGTCACTTGGTGATCTTATCCACTCTCATGAATTAAATTATCACTGTCGGGCTAGCTGATAACTTCCAAATCTCTATCTCCAAAACCTATTTCCCTTTTGAATTCAAGTCTGGCATTTCCAAATGCATTCCCAATATTTCCACTTGTATTTGCTACCCAAACAGTAAACTCAACATGACCCAAGCTGAAATTCCTCATCTCTTCTTCTCAAAGTCTGCTCCACCTAGCTTTCTTATATTCATTGATGCCACCATCAAATTCTCAGTCATCCAGTCTTACTGATTTTTCTTAATCGTTACATCATTTATTCAACCCATTGCCAAATTCTACTGGTTATCACTCCATACAGGGGTGTGGAACCTGCAGCCGTGAGGCCACATGGGGCCTTCTAGGTCCTTAGGTGTGGTTTTTTGACTGAGTCCAAGTTTTACAGAACAAATCCTTTTATTGAAGGGATTTGTTCTGTGAAGTTTGGATTCAGTCAAAGGGCTGCACTTGAGGACCTAGAGGGCCACGTGTGGCCTTGAGGTGGCAGGTTCTCCACCCCTGTGAGCTCAAATCTTGCCCTTTCTCTCTGTTCCCACTGTCACTACTTCATTCAGATCTTAATTACAGTCTACCTTGACAAGTGTTATAGCTTTCTAAATGGTCTCCCATCTAACCCTACTCCAGTCTATCTTGCCTACTGCCCCAGTGATCTTCCCAATTCACATGGTTAATCACATTTGTTCCCCTGTTAAAGTCCCTTATTTTCCCACCCCATCCCGAATTACCTAGGATAGTGGTCTCAAAGGTAGGGACCACAGTATGGGAGGGGCAGGTGGAAGCAGTGATAGGGAATGGCATAAACTCAAGGGATGTGGGATCAATCATTGGAGAATGGAATAGAGGGTCACATCTCACCCTTCTGATGATAACCAATCATGGTCTTATCTCCAACACACTATACCATCCTTTTCACCTATCATAGCTCAATACTCTCCCACCCCTTCCCTTCACTTCTTTCTTATTGCTACACTAACCATAAGCCCTTCAAGGTTGTTATAACCTAAATGGAATTCAGGCATCCAAAACATTGGCAGGCAAAATCCTCTCTCCCCAATACCACCATACTCTTTCTACCAGGTCCCCCTCAGTGGGGTACCACACAGTGCTCTGTCCTGAGATCTCTTCTTCCTCTATATCAGTGGTTCTCAACCTTTCTAATGCTGCAACCCTTTAATACAGGTCCTCATGTTGTGGTGACCCTCAACCGTAAAATTATTTTCGTTGTTACTTCATAACTGTAATTTTGCTACTGTTATAAATCATAATGTAAATATCTGATATTCAGGATGTATTTTCATTGTTACAAATTGAACATAACCCACAGGTTGAGAACTGCTTCTCTATATTATCTCCCTTGGTGATCCTATCAGTTTCTATGGGTTCAGTTATCATCTCTATGCAAGTGATTCCCAGATCCACATTTCTAGCCCTAATCTCTCTCCTGAGCCCTAGTTTCAAATCATTAACTGATTCTTTGTATATCTCGAATTGGATGTCCTGTTATTCAACATATCCAAAACAGATCTCCTTCTTTCCCCCTCCTCTCCTCTCCTCTCCTCAACTTTTCTATTATTGTTGAGGGTACTACCATTCTCAAAGTTAGCCTGTTTCACAACCTTAGCG
This sequence comes from Pseudochirops corinnae, assembly GCA_028646515.1. Classification (NCBI taxonomy): domain Eukaryota; kingdom Metazoa; phylum Chordata; class Mammalia; order Diprotodontia; family Pseudocheiridae; genus Pseudochirops; species Pseudochirops corinnae. Next base: position 177,209,430 of record CM053588.1, read on the forward strand.
TCATCCTTGATTATTTCATCACACTCGCCCCAGTTATCCAATCTGTTGTTAAATCTCTTCTTACATTTACAATGCCCTATGTGTGTGTTTACCCTATTAAATTAACATAGCTATAATCTTTACATAGGCTCCCATTACCTCAGGCCTGGACTAGAGTGAAAGCCATCTGATTATTCTCCTCGTCTCAAGTCTCTTCTCACTCCAATCTACCTTCCACCTAACTGCCAAGGTAATTTTCTTGAAAACACAGACACACAGACACATATGCACACACACACACACACACACGCGCGCGCGCGCTCACGCACACACACACACACACACACACACAAAACCAACTCAATGTACTTTAATGGCTCCCTATTTCCTCCAAAATCAAATATAAAATGCTGTTTGGCATTCAGCCAGCCTTTGCAACCTGTCTCCTTAACTTTCTGGTTTTCTTAGACTTTATTCCTCTCCATACATTCTACAAATCAATCAAATGAGATATTTGTAAATCACTTAGCACAGTTCCTGGCACATAGTATGCATTTCATAAATGCTTATTCCCTTCCTCTTCCTTTCCCTACGTTCCAGTGACATGCCTTTTTTACTATACCTTGCACACAACACTCCATCTCCTGATTTGGTGCCTTTGCATTAACTCTCCTACATTCCTTGGATGTCTTCCCTCCTTTACCTCTACTTCCTGGCTTCCTTCTAGACTCAGGTCAAATCCCACTTTCTGCAGAAGATTGTTACTAGTCCCCACTACTGGCACTTTCCTCTGGAAATTACACTGTATATATCTTGTACATACACAATTATTTTGCATGTTGTCTCCTCCATTAGAATGTGAGTTCTAAGCAAGGTCCATGTTTTTGTCTTTTCTGTATCCCGTGTACTTCATACCAGTGCCTGGCTCATAGTAAGGGCTTAGTAAATGTTTGAATACATATCAGCTGACTGACTCAATGGGCAGTCTCTGCATTCTGGGACAATGGTGGGTAAAGTAAGATCCTCTTCCCCATCCCCATTTTGCTATTTTAAGCTGGTAAGAGTGACTAGCACAAGATTAGCAAGTAATGGGCTATGCTGTGCATTACAGTTATCATTAGAGGATCTTTCTCCCCAAACCCACCCCTCTTCCAAAATTCTATATTTTCATCAAAGACACAGCTATCTTTCTGGAAGAGTCTCTTAGTTTCTCAACTTCTTCCTTATCCTTGATTCATCACTCAATTGAAACTACTTTTTCCATCGTTACAATGACTTCTTACCTGGCAGATCTGAGACCATTTCTCTTTCTTGATCTCTTTTGCAACATTTGACACTGTTTATGACCAATAAGATATTTATTCTCTACTTTATGGGTTATTAAAAATGAATTAAATAAGGCATCACTATCACACTGAAAAACTTGGAGACAGAATTTTCCATCTTGTTTAAAAGTCTTGTAAAGTTTAAGTGGATTTTGAACTAATATGTTAAAAATATGAAAATGAAATACCATCTGACTAGCTTATGAAAACAACTGATCTATGTCAGGGAACATAAAAATTTTCTAACTGAGTATCAACAAAAATCTTAGCATATTTGGTAGAGGGGATTGAAAACTGAGTATCATGATTTAGTAACCTTAGTCAACCAAATACTTCCTTCATTTAGATCTATTTATCTTTGTGATATGTTTTGTTCAGTTAGATAGCTATTAAAACTTTGTATCAAAATAAACCGAACCAGTCTTTTGAATTACCATATCACAAAGTATTAAACCAAGATTTTTAAAAGCAATATGTCCTATTCAATCAATTGCTCTTTTTATAATATCATTATAATAATATTTTAGCAAG
>CM053588.1:177211764-177244517 GCA_028646515.1 Pseudochirops corinnae
AACAAGGGGGGCTGGATAGGAAGGAGAGACATATAATCAGTCTCTCACAATATGCCCACTGTGGAAAGGTTCTGCATAATTACACATGTACAGCCTGTATTTAATTGCTTGTCCTTCCAGTGGGGATGGGTGATGAGGGAGGAAGAGAAAGAATCTAGAATTTAAAGCTCTATAATCAAATGTTAAAAATATATATGTATATATATACAATTATTATTATTAATATTATTAATTACATCCAATTGGGACTTAAGATACACAGGCACTGTGGTAGGGAGATCTGTACTGCCCTACTGGAAAATAAGAGGGGTGATGGGGGAGGACATAGGAGAGAATAGATTGGGGGAAGGGTTATACAATGGGACGGCTGTTTTGGGGTGGTGAGTAGGGGAAAGATGGGGAGAAAATTTGTAACTCAAAATCTCATGGAAATGAATGATGTAAACTAAAATAAATAAAAGTTAAAAAAGAAAAAAATATATATTGAACCTATAAGAAGTAGGGTATTAAGTTCCAGTGACCACTAAAACCTAATCTTTCACTAGAGATTGCTGAAAATACACTTTTCTGCATACAATTCCTTATAACAAAACATTAATTCTGATAATATGCACTTTTCCTAACATAGTAACCATGAAATAACTCATAAAATGTAGTATACAAAATAAAATTGGTAACATGCAAAACATTTTTCTTGTTAGTAATTCCCTGGAATTCTGTGATCTTTTGTGTTACCATCTCAATAAAAAAAAAAAACTTTGATTTCAGACAATATTTTTTCCCTAACACATGAAAGCTACAGTACCATAAATATTGTATAATAAAATTCTTAAAACTAAAACATTTTTATCCCATATCTTACCTTCCATTGTATCAGATGGCAGTGTGAAGGTTTTATACTACATACTATACTTCTGTAAACCTCCCCACCCTGACCACCCTCTGAAAAACAAGGGAGAGATTACTAGGAATATAGTAACTGCTGTCAGAAAACACTGAGTTGAACAAGATCTCAACACGACCTTAGAGTCCAAAGATCTTGCACTATGTTGGCGGGGGAGGGGGGGGAGGGAATAATTACAACATAAAATTTTATTTTAAAAGCAAACAATGAAAACATGCAATGAATGCACAGCTTGCTCTTTATAATGGTACAGTGACAAAACCAATGAAGCACAAAGTAGGATACCAGTCACTCCATAAACTTGCACCCATCATGCCATTCATTTTTTTTCTATACTGCACATAACTTTGAATATAGATGATTGTCTACATGAAAGTGAAAATGAGATTACTAATACACTCATGAGAATGCTTGAAGTCACGAAAGTTAGATGCACAAATGTTGCGGATTAACTGTCTATATTTTTGGACATGGCCAGTGTAGGAATTTGTTTTGCTTCACTGTGTAGATTTGTTACAAGAGTTTTGGCGGCTAAGTAGCTTGTTAGAGCACTGGGCCTAGAGTTAAGAAGAACTGAGTTCTGAGTTCGAATCCAGCCTCAGACACTTTCTTGCTATGTGACTCCCAGCAAGTCACTTAACCCTTGTCTGCCTCAGTTGCCTCAACTGTAAAATGGAGATAATAATAGCACCTACCTCCCAGGGTTGTTGTGAGGCTCAATAATTATAAAGACTTTAACTCAGTGCCTGGCTTATAGAAATGCTTCATAAATATTAGCTATTATTTTTATTATGATTTTTCTTTAGCTTTTTTTTTTGAGAAGGAGGTTGAAGGTGGGAAGGAGAGAATATAAAGCTGTTTAATTTTTAAAAAATTTTAAGTTAGCATAGGGTAGAGAAAATGCATGGGGTTGGAAAAGGAAGTAGTTTGTTATCATTCTAGATTTCAGTTAAGATTCATTCCACTTACCAAAAGAAAAGTATTAAATCTAGTAACACAGGAGTAAGGAATTTAAAATATTCTGGGTCATAGCAAACAAAATTTTAAGAGTCCTAAAGAGGACAGTAAGTGGACATCCAGACCCTTATTGACTTTTCCTTGACTCCATTTCCTTGCAAAATAAATCATAGGCCAAAACTCTAAACCATGATTGTTGGCCTGAAAGACCATCTGGGTTGAAAGATAAGGTAATGGGAAATACATTCTGGCTCAACACCAGAAGAAATTTTTAACTATCAAAACTTACTAATAATAGAACTGGATACCTGGATAGGGAATAAGATATTTGTCATTGAAAAGTATGCAAAGATTATCTAGGTCAAGGGTTCTAAACTTTTTTTCTGCCATGGATCCTTTGAAAGTCTGGTGAAACCTGTGGACTCCTCAGAATGTTTTTAAATAAATAAAAACATATAGGATTGCAAGTTAATTCTATTGAGATACATTGAGATAAAAAAGACTTTTTTTCCATTCCAGTGCATGCCTGGTCCCCTGAAATCTCTCCATGGATCCTTTAGCATAACTATCTATGTATTAAGTAGATGACAATCCCCCAGGAAAGCTGTAGAAGAAATGTCAGCATTGCTAGATGAAAAAAAGTTGGGGACAAGATGACCCCTAAATTCCCTTCCAACTAGAAATTATATATGTTTTTATCCTAGATGTATTCATGGCTATGGAATTAGGCATATGCTTAATGCTAAATATAGAAATCTCAAGTTTTTAATTCATTATTGATCTGACATCATATAAATCATAGGACTACATATATATTTTACATATACGTCACATGCTTCTATGTCAGGATTCTACCAAACAGTTGGGTTTCATGTGTAGGAGTAAGTAAGAATAGAAAGAAGCATTCAGTCAATCACCAGCATTTATTGCCAATATCCACATAATGTCCAATGTCTAATTTATAAGTGAAAAACTCAGATGTTTTCATCTTCAAATTTCTGGATGTTTAGTATCAAGTAAACTAATATCCAAATGGTTGAATAGTGTCCAAAAAAAAAGATACTAGTACTTTTCTCTTCATTTTAGGCACAAGTCTACCAGAAACTATTTATTTAATTTTATATTATTCTAATATGTATGCGTTTCTAACCTAGAGAGTGAGATATCCAACATGATATAGCTCTTCCCTGCTTTCCAACTTGTCTCTCCACCACTAGATGATTTGAGGTAATATTTATAAGAGTCTTGAACAAGAAAAAAATTACAATATGTTAAAATAGAATTTTGGAGTTAACATTCCAAAACGAGTCATTATTACTCAATTCCTTCCTGCCCTACTCCCCTCAAGTATTCTCCAAGAGTAATGACAGGGGTATTATTCCCTGAGATCAAAATCTTAATGGTTTCCAAACAGAGATGGATGGATCATTTTCAGTGACTTCAAGGGGTAGACAAAAAGGGACCTATCTTTAGATGGATTAATAGCCCAGTCACTTCAGAGGTATTCTTTGTTCAAACATTTTCTTCTATTCTTGACCTGTTTCCTTATTAAAAGACTTTTTAGTCCAGATTTAAACTGGGAAGTCTGGAAAAGATTTTTTAGACCAGATAAACACACTTCCTTGATATTTTCGGTTTTACCCCCAAAAAATGAGGCAGTGGAATGTTTCCTTTTTCATCAAATTAATTTCAGCATCACACAGAAATAACAACTGAACATCTAATACAAGGAGAATCCTATATTGAGTGATATGGGTTGGAGGGAAAGAATCCCATACAATATAGCCTGGTATATAACTTTGAGAAAAAGTGGAACAAAATTGATTTAAATATTACCTAATAATGGAGGTTGTGCCCCTATCCTATTTCCTCACATCTATATTCCATAATCATTTAGTCAATGAATATTTATTAAGTACCTACTCTGTACCAGGCACTGTGGTCTGCTTTGGGGACACAAACACAATGAACGAAACAATCCCTACTCACAAAAAGCTGTCATTCTAATAAGGAAAACACGACCAGATACATAGTGGTGCCTTCTACAGAAATAGTAAAGTTCAAAAGAAGGGAGGGCTTGAAGGAAAGATAATGAGGGGAGGAATGATGAGTTCTTTCCAATAGGCTTAGTTGACTGAATTACTGAATTCCTCACCCCCCATCCACTTTATTTTACAAATGAAAAATAAGGCACTGAGAGCAAAAGTATCATGCCCAAGGTTAAGCAGCTCAAGGATTTAAAAAGTTCTCCTTCAACAAAAGTATTTTAGAAGATATTATTCAAGCACTGGGCTAATGGGGCTAATGCCCTGATCCTTATGTAAGCCAGTTAATTTTGCTCTATTGCAAGACCAAAGTCTGTGTCCCTAATCCTGACTAGACATTTTGCTTGCTATCAATTACAAAGGGGTTAGGGTCTTAGAGAGGGAAGGACCTGAACTGTGTGGTCTAATTCTAGTCACTCATTTTCTACATGGGAAAACTGAGACCCTAAGAGAAGTGACCTGTCCAAAGTTACAAACCAAATTAACTAAAAAGGACATGTGAAGAAAGACACTGTCTGCAACCAGAGAAAGAACTGGTAAAAATAAGCATGCATAGAATAATTTTACATATATAGCTATTTGTGTCTAATGGTAGCCATCTCTAGGGTGGGGAGAGGAGGAAGGAGAGAAAATATAAGAAATTTACATGATTATTATATATTTAAAAGGAAGAGCAAGTTGTATATAATAAATTTGCAGTTTCATGTACAATCATCTTTTTTATTATACTGTTATAGAAATGCTTCTTTTATTCCATAAATTTTAAAAAATTTAAATTAAATTTTAAAAAAGTCACAGAGGCAGTAAGTTGCAGAGCCAAGAGTCTCTCACTCAGGTCCTCTTATCTTCTTATTTCAAATGTAAAAAGTTTCTTATACTCAATGATATAAGATGAGGGCTTGATTCACTCCTTTCTACTCCTAAAAAAACAACTCAAATGTATGACAGTAGCAATGAGTATATAAAGAACAGCATATTAAAATTTAATCAATAAAGAATGTAAATATTTTAGTAAAACATTATGTAGAGAGATGTAGATATAGTATCCCTTATTAAAATTAAGGATAACATAGTATAGCAGAGCGTGCCATGGTATGTTATGTATGAGATGTGATATGGTATCATATAGAACAGTATTGCACTATAAAACTAGTGCATTATAAATATGTTATATATGCTATAATATACTATATGCTATAATCCACTAGGGTCAGGTAGGTGGCACAGTGGTACACTGGATAGAGTGCCAGGCCTAGAGTTAGGAAGGCTCATCTTGGTGAGTTTAAATCCAGCTTCAGACACTTACTAGCTGGGTGACCCTGGACGTCTCATTTAATTCTGTTTGCCTCAGTTTCCTCATCTGTAAAATGAACTGGAGAAGGAAATGGCAAACTATTCTAGTATCTATGCCAAGAAGATCCCAAATGGGTCATAAAGAGTCAGACGTAACTGAAAAAAAAGACTGAACATGTTAATATACACATATAATTATATGTATATTTTAGTTATATATATATATATGTGTGTGTGTGTGTGTGTGTTTGTATATACATATGTGTGTGTGTGTATGCTAGAATAGAAAGAGCACATCAGATTTCAAATCAGATGACCTAGATTTCAAACCCAACAATTAACTTCTCTGAACCTTAGTTTCCTCACCTATAAAATAAGGAAGTTTGCCTAGAGACCTGTGAGTTTCCTTCCAGTTCTATATCTATGATTATATACATATATGTGTCTGTATATATATGTGTGTGTATATACATATATGTATATATGAATACACACACACACACATACAATACACTTTTATACTTGGGGCAGGAGGAGGGAGTACAGGCATATGATTTCATCAGTGCAAGGAATGGCTAATGAGGAAATTTACTCTACCAAGGCATACCAACAACTTCTGTGTAACATTATGGTGTAATGTCATGGTAGTGACTTGGACCCCTGAAAGGTTAGAAGTCTTGCCCATTCCTACACAGCCAGCACATGTGGAGACAGGACTTGAACTATGCCCTCTTGATTCATAGGTTGGATATTTATTCACCTTCTAAAACCAATTTTATTTGTGTATGTATGTGTCTGAATGCTTATAGTTGTAGTTAAAACACATGAGTGTGTATATAGGCTCAGACAAGGGCATCAACTCCCAATAATGCAATTAGGAAGGTGGAAAAAAGGTTTGTCATAGAAATGTTGGAAAATTCCAACAATACTTAAAAGCAGCTTAAAAGAGGAAATCCAGGAGGTTTAGAATGAGTCACACTGTTAAAAAGGTAGCATTCATCTTCCTCTGATATTTATGGGAAGTCACACTATTTTCCTCGACTTTCTATGAGGGTTCAACTCAAACCACTACTAGAAGATGAATGTTTCCTTTTCCCATGACGTCCTCTTTAACACAGCAAAGGACAATAATGGTCATTAGGGCCTTACAGGAGGTGATGTGGGGGTCATGGTCCCAGACCTTCTAGCGAATTATCTCCTAGTATCTCATATCAGAATATCCTGAAAGCTTTTCACAAAATCAAATATTTTTTCCTAAGCAGACAGTTTAAGAGACTTCACCAGGCAGTTAAGGAGACTTAAATCAAGCATGCTGCATGACAAAGACAGATCTGACTAGCATGTTCTGAAGTGTTCCCCATAAATCTTTCCAATGGAAAGTTTCAGATACTCTAGGGCACCGAAAGGATTTACAGCCAACAAGAGGAAGAGGACAATGGTGGCTTCTCCACTTACTTGATCTGGCTTCCATTTCCCACGGTCTGCTCTAGTAAGTGGGTCAGATTATTCCTTTGTGGGGGAAGATCATTACGTAAGGAAGCAGTGCCCAGAGAAATGGGTTATCCTGTGATGGAACAGAACCCCTGCTGGCCAGCTCCCACTAGTCTGTACCCCTCCCCCTTTCAGAAGGGTGAAGCATAAGCTCATGGGGAGCCTTTGAACTTCTAATCCCCTAGAGAACCCACATGAAAAGATCCCCTGGTTCTGGAACAATTCTCCCCATAAGCCATTCAAGACCCAATGCAATGGAAAGCCAACACATTATTCTAATTACTCCTCAGAAAAGGCAGAACAACTGACAGTTGCCACCCACTTATAAACAGATCCACATTACTGATCCCTTTCCAAAGGTCTAGTCAGATTCCCCATTTTATTATCACAGCAAACTTACAGATGGAATAGATGGCCAGGTTTCTAAAGTCAGTATACTTTGGGTAGGGCTTATGATCCTCCAAAATCAGGAAAAAACAGTTTAATGATAAAAGCCAAGATGTCACTTATGGAAGGTGATATGGTCTGAAGGCTAAAGGATTGTCACTTCCTCTAAGTGTAGATCTGACCATGGTACTCCCTTTTCAATAAACATCAGGGGCTCCCTATTACCTTCAGTGACAACTATAAAATCCTTTGTTTGGCTCAAAAAAACTCTTTATAAGCTAGCTTCTTCCTACCCTCCCAGTCTTCTTACAATGTTTCATGATGCAGTGACCCACCTTGCTGTAACTTCCTCACACAAGACACTTCATCTCTTCTTCCAGATATTGTTCCCCCTGACTGGAATTCTGTGCCTCCTCACCTTTAGTAAGTCTCAGCTAACATTCCACTTTTGAATGAAGCCTTACCCTGTCCTCTTTGATGTTGGCACCTTCCCTCTGAGATTCTCTTCATTTTATGCTGTCTATATCTTGCTTGTACATAGTTGTTTGCCTGTTGTCTCTTCCATTAGACTGTGAGCTCACTGAGGGCAGTAATCATGTTTTTCCCAACTTTGCATACCAAAGTTTAGCATTGTACCTGTCACAGAGTAAATGCTTAGTAAATTTTTGTCAATTTGTCTCCACTACCTTGGAGTAAGGCTCTGATCTTGTATACCTTCCAGCATTTTGGGCCTCTGTTTACCCACTGAAGAGAGCAACAATACTAGGGTGAATGGGCCAAGGATCTCTCCCTGTTTGGAGCTTCCAAAGGCACCTCTGGTGTCTCATCCCTAATTATTATGGAAATGGTTCCTCAAATTTGCACATCACAATCGTGTTTTTTGAATTGCTTTCCAAATCTATTAATCATCTGGCCCTCACAATAATCCTTTGAGAAGCAGAATGAAGTAAACAGAACCAGAAAAAAAACAATATACGTAATAGCGACAATCGGAGAAAAGCAGAAAGAATAAACAAAAAACTGAAAGCTGGGCAATTGTAATGACCAAGTTTTGGGCCTGGAGAAGGAGTGAGAAAATATACTTCCCTCTCTTCACTGCAGAGGTGAGAGATAATGGCTGTCTGATATTGCATATATTTTCAGGGATAATGGTTGTTCTTAGTTTTGCTAACCTACTTTTTTGTCTTTTTTAATCTCTGTTACAAGGGATGACTCACTGAGGAGGAGAGAGGAGGGATATAATTGAGAATTAATATTATGTGGAAACAAAAAAAATTCAATGAAATTAGGTATAATATTTAAAAATAATATTTAAAATGGAGGAGAAAAACACTGTGAAGTAGGTCAAGCAGGACTCGGCATCTCCAGTTAATATCTGAGAACAAAAAAAAAACCCAAGCTACCTATGAGCTCTGTCCAGCAGAAGCAGAGATGTAGACTCACCCATTCTGTTTTTGGAAGTGAATGTGGTAGAAGCAAATTCTCTGTTGAAATTATGTTCATTGTCACAGGAACTGAGGTGGTATAGAAGAGAATGTGCCTCTAGGTTTGGGGAGAGGGATTATTTGTGCCTATGCTCTTGCTATATCTTCAAAGGAAATATCACTTCATAAAAGCTAATTGATGTTAATTAATAAATGGAATTGGAGTACTAATCTCTGGTTATAACACATGGAAATGGGGACTCAAGTTAATAACCTTAGAAGACATACCTCAAACCCCTCAGGGTACCACTAGAACCCTGAGGGGAGAGTAGCTTTTCACTGGGAGAGTGAATCCAGAAAAACTACTAGCTACTAACAAAGACAATTAGATCCAAGATATGGAGAGAGGATTTAGAAACAGCCTAACTTTTGGCTCTGTCATTAATGAATTACTTTAAACCCTTCATGAAGCTTTATTTATATTTTATATTTTTCATATTTTGTTGTTTTTCAGCTCTTTTTTTAGTAATGCCTGATACTTCATGACCCCACTTGGGGTTTTCTTGGCAAAGATACTGAAGTGGTTTGCCATTTCCTTCTCCAGCTCATTTTACAGATGAGGAAACTGAGGCAAACAAGGTTGAGTGACTTGCCCAAGGTCACACAGCTAGGATGTGGCTGAGACCAGATTTTAATTCAGGAAAATGAGTCTGACTCCAGGCCTCGCCCTCTATCCACCAAGCACCTAGTTGCCCATTTTCCCTCTGCATCAATTCATAAGGTAAAGAGTTTCATAATTTTACTCCCTATTCTGGAAAGTAGGAATTCTCTTTATCTGCTCTAACTCTCCTAGGATCTAGATTCTCAAGGGCAGTACTTCTAAAATCCTTTTCAGGGAGCAGTCACACTGCCCATGTTATTATTTCACATTCTACATTTCACAGTAAATGTAGGGACCAACCCATAGAAGTCAATTAACCAAAATTAGGTATTCCAACCACTTCTAAACAATTCTCTATCATTAATAATTACAGTTTTGTGCATGCAATAAAGCAATTAAGTCCACCTTCAGTATTCTGACCTGCCAAGTCTCCCTGTGACACCCTCTACACACATACACTCCCAGCAACTCTACCAGTGGCCCAGAGGGCACAGGTGCTGAAAGGTCAAAGATTTTGCCTCTTCAAGATGTCAAGGGTCCTCTCAGGGTATAACCCCAGAACCAGCCCTCAACAGTTCACGTGGCTCTGTTCTTCCTGCATAGAATCAGCAGGCAGAGAAGATTGTTCCTACTTGCTAACACTTTAGAATTAGGGAGAAGGGGAAGAGCAAAAGTGAAACCATAAGGCAGGAATATTCAGAATAAACCTACAGAATAAAAAGCAGAGAGAGAGAAAGGAAGAGAGACACCCTATCTTAAATTAGTTTATCATCAAATCGATATTTTTCAGTTGTAATATGTGTGTCCCCATGTAAGATATGTATGTTCATATGGGTTATCTAAACATAGATTCAGCTTGCTCACAGGTTGCCTGGATATTGCTAGAATCTGTCCCATCCCTCCCCAAAAGAGACAGATTTCTGCCTTGAGGAAAAGTGAAGGAAGGAGAAAGTGACTAGGCACTTATCCCTTTACTTGATTATCTACAAAAAGGAGCATTAGACTAATATTATATCTGTTTCACATGCACATATATGACTGGCCTGGGGATACAGTAGGTTTAGAACAAAAGTCACTTCCCTGACCTCTATCCTTTAACTGGTTTAACTCATCATCAAAGGCAGATTACACAAAAGACCACCACGCACAGCAAATAGTGAGCAAACCCACTTATACAAACAATCATCAAACAGAAATCAGAAAGATGATATCCATTAGAATAAACCCCAAAATGCATGAGTCAAGTCAATAAGCATTTTTAAGTGACTTTTATTTGCCAGGCACAAAGAAAGACAAAAATAGTCCCCTGCCTTCAAAGAGCTCACAATTTAATGAGGGAGATGACATGCAAACAACTATGCACAAGATCTATATAAGATAAACTGAAGATAATTTCAGAGGGAAGGCTCTAGTAATTGTTCTTGTTCTTCCTTCTTTCTCAAAGAGGATCTATGACATCAGGAGGGTGATATCTTGATTTGCAAATGAATTAGATTTAAGTGAGGCAGGGCTGTGCAAAGGCATCAGCCTCACTCTCTACTCCAGAGTCATCTGGATCCAGGGGCAAGACAGAGGTCTGGACAACAGGTAATGGCCTTGGATACAGTGGGAGATCTTGGCCTTTCTAAACTAAGACCTTTCCTGGGTCTCAGTTTGTCTGAAGCAACTCTCATACAGGGATTCAGTAATTTAAGGCTAGGTAAGAATTTAGGCAAAAGATGACCTAGAGACTGGGAAAGGAATCTTGTAGGAGGGATTTCAACTGGGTCTCCAGCATAAACCAAGAGATAGACACCAATCACATTAAAGGGAAAATTTCTCTCCAAAGTCTCCATAGAGACATGCTGGAAATCAAAGGCATGTTTAGGATCTGACTTCCCCAACATGTCTGCAGTTGCCAAAGTATTTTTTTTTTCCTTTCTTTCATCTTTCCACAAGAGAATATGGAACCACACATGTCTCTCTCACAAGAAGCTTTTGCACCAACTCTGCCTCTCGCACAGTGCTGTGTTAGCATCCAGTGGAGTCCCATCTCTCTCCCCAAGGCAGAAGCACGCAAAATACCCGCGGGCATGGGTGAAAGTCCAATTACACTGTGAAAACAAAACAATACAATCCTAGGTGACAGGGTTAGCAGGGATGAGCCATTCACGTATTGGAGTCTTCCCAAATCGGATGTTCACTCTCATTGAGACTTGCAGCCAAGAGTGAGGAAAGTTAGATCAAAGAAGAAAGTTAGTTGACATACTACCAAGATCCAAGGCTGAAATTGCAACACCATCTCTGCTTTGGAGCACAGACTATCCTTGGGGAATTTCAGTTGTGTCTCATGGCCAGGAAGCCTGGAGGTCAGGGCTGTCCCCACCCCCCACTCCAGCAATATAATCCTGTACATCCTGTTTAACTTCCCTCACCTGCAGCCTCTCAATCATTCCAAGGACCACTTTACAGTGTCCTGAGCTGCATGTTTCTAATTCACGCAAGCCTGACCCATCCTATAATCTTCTGGCATGAGCCAATCTGTTTCATAGAGGTCACTTGGGGGAATTTGAAGAGTTTTCCTTTTATAAGAGAAAAGAAGGGCTTTTTCTCTTATAAACAGAACTTTCCATTTATTCAGCTGTCAGGCAAACCCAAACATCTAGGTTCAAACCCTAAAAGCTTTGCTCAGATTGAAAAATGTTGGCATTGTGCAGTCCCCCACTCTGAAGAGCAATCACAGGAAAGACATTCCTGGGACCATAACTGCATTTTTTACAAATAACTTAGACCCAAAAGGTTTCTAACATAAAGGGAAACGTCCCTCCCATTCCCTAAAACATCCCCACTCCAGGCCTGCTGGTCTCAAACCCCTTTTACTTTTAAGTTCTCATCCAAAGGCATAAAAAAAATATTCTTTGGAATTTGTTCCATGCAAGAGAATGATTGAGTTAGTACTTAAAATTCAGTAAGGGCCCCTTGAAGTGCCTCATTACCACATGGCTTTAATATGCTACAGATAAAATCATGTGTCCCAAAATATGGCCAAGCAATGTAGTAACAGGCTGAGGTAAAAGGCTTCACCTAGAACAGGCATCGGTAACCTCCGGCATCTGCACAGAAGAATACTCAGAGGGGCTTTTCCTGATATGGTCCGGCAGACCCTGCCATGGGCAAAAACAAAGAAACAAACAAAGAGAATGATTTTGTCCTAGGCCCCTTCTCACCTTCCTCTCTATGCCCCTCCAAGATTGCTTCTCCCATTTGCTGTTCTCCTTTCTATTGTCTCTCTCCCTACTGCTTCCCTTTTCCCTCTATATCCCTAGTATGGAATGTCTTCATGCTATCCTCTGCCTTTGTAAAAGTCCCTACTTCAGCACTCCACTCAAATCTTCTCAAGGCTGAGGTCCCCTGCCCCCCTTAGATGCCCTGCCGTTTCCTCCCTAATCTCTTTTTAAGCTATAGCTAAGATTTATTTTGACATCATTCACTGAGGTGTGAATGACAGTGGGTTTAAGTGGATGGAGATAGGACTGGACTGGTAAATTCATTGTTTAGAGAGCTCCTGGGTGACAAAATCCCTCTGCTAATACAAGTCAGCACTTTCTCTTCAATTTACATTCTTAGAGAGTTGTCTAGAACACCGAGAGCTTAAGTGACTGGCCCAGGATCACACAGCTAATTTGTGTCGGAGATGGGAGTTGAACCCGATCTTCCTGACCAGGAACCTGCCCTGACTCTCTCTGCCACATTAACTATGTGAGAGGAAGTATTTATTTGTTGAAAAGGATGTTGAAAAGGATAAGAACAGTCTGATAGTCAGGGGAGTTGATTGTGGGATGAGTTGATCAGAAGGGAAAGTAAAATAAAAACAAAGCCAGAAACTTAATGGCCTTTTCTCTTGCCTGAGCCCAAGTTTTTTTTTTTTTTATTTCTAATTCCCATAAAGGCTTCTCTACAAAAATCAGGAGACAAAGGCACCCAGATAACAAGCTTAATGGATTTCCAATTAGTATATATAAGGGAAAGATTTTTCTTAGCAAAAGGAATTTATTTCACACCTATGTACTTCAACCTCCACCCTACTTTCCTTAAAAGAATAGGAGTCAGCAGTACGGCGCCTCATTTCTGAAAAGCTGCCTAACTAGGTCTTAGATTAGAAGAGAATCAGTCCTCTGCCCAGACCTCAATGTTCCTACAATAGTAGGTAGAATAATATGCTCAGAGCCCCCTAGATGAAAAACCTGAGAAGACCCTCCCTCCACTCTTCCTTACTGGAAAGAAGTAACTCCTGGAAACAAGAAAATGGAGTTACCACGTGTTCTTCCACCATGTTCCACCTGGTACTGATTCAAGTGAATGTTGAGGAATAGTCAATGTCTCCCTCCTAAAACCGTTCCACATGTCTAATTGTCCTTCCCACGAGCTCAGGTTTAGCAAGTTTAAATTCCAGGGCAGAGCAAGGCCTTTCTCAACCCTTCTTAATTCTGTTAATTATTTCTTACTTAATCTGTATATATTTTGGCATATTTTTGTATGTCATCTCCCCAATTAGAGTGCAAGCTCCTTGAGGGCAGTGCTTAGCACAGTGCCTGATATATAGAAGGAGTTTAATAAACATATATTGATTGATTAACCGAAGAAAGGAGTTGCTACTCTTATTCTTCCCTGCCAGACCATGTGGTACTTTGAGAGCAGGAAATGTCATTTTTTTTTTTCATTTTTTATCAATACATGCTTTGTAAATGGTCACTGAATTAAATTCAATTAGTCTCATGTTTGTTGTAGATGAGAAAATACATCACAATTTGAAAAGTACTGGCTCTGGAGTCAAAGAACCTGGATTCAAATCCTACCTCTGCCACTTACTAATCAACTGTGGATCAATCATTTAACCTCCTTAGGCCTCAGTTGGTTTATCTGTAAATAGAAGGGACTAGAACAAATGGCCTGGGCCTCTTCTAGACTTAGATTTATTATCTCATTATCTCCCCATGCAGTGAAAATCTTCAACCTAGCACTCTAGAGACCCAAATTTATCTCTGCTTCTGTTTACCTTAAAAGTCCTCTAGGCTCACATCAAATGAATCTATTGGATACCTCACTACTGGTGTTAAAATATTGTGGGAAACCATTTTTACGAAAATTAACTTTCCTATGCCACCTAATTTTGGCAAAATCTGTCCATTCTGTTCCTTGATTTTAAACTAAAACATTGAAAGCTCAGCAGATATGGGAAATCCCAGCTTCAAAGTCCAAAATGTGGTTGGATTCTGCCTCCTATCTAATCCCAAACACAAAAGTTTGGTCTCAATCTACAAATAAAATGGAAGTATGTTGTCACTGCTCAAAATAACACAATTACCAAGTCATAAACTGCCCAGGAATCAGTCCTTATGATTTTCTAACAAGCCATAAAGGATTTCTTTAATGATTGAAGGCCTATAAAGCCCAGGCAAAGGACATCTGGGTGCTGGTGGCAGCTGCTAAGAAGCCATGGCTTAACAGTGTCCTTTGAGTCTCCTTGGAAGGCACATCATACAGAGACAGCTATCTCTGTAGTTATTGGTCTGTGGGGCTGGGAGTAGGCAGCAAGCGTTCCTCTTCTGGAAAGAATAATTTGGAGAGGATAAGAACAGTCTGATAGTCAGGGGAGTTGATTGTGGGATGAGTTGATCAGAAGGGAAAGTAAAATAAAAACAAAGCCAGAAACTTAATGGCCTTTTCTCTTGCCTGAGCCCAAGTTTTTTTTTTTTTATTTCTAATTCCCATAAAGGCTTCTCTACAAAAATCAGGAGACAAAGGCACCCAGATAACAGGAAGGATAAAACTCTAGACAGGAAGTTAATATGGTGGTTTTGGAAGATTAGTTGGGCCAACTGCTTCAGGAAGCAGAGGCTAAATGGAGGATATGAATTAATGATAATAATGTTTGATTCAATCTTTCAAGAATCCGCAATTCTATTAGTAAAGGATAAATTTATCAACTTGGGATTTGTGAGTAGACTACTTTGAAACCTGAAAGTAGTCACCCCTTTAGGGACCCAACCAGCACTTAAGTTGGTAAAGAGCCCATAGGGGGACACTACAGAGGGAAATAAGTAGATTGCTGGGCTTGAAGTTAGGAAGATCTCAATTCAAATCTTTCTTCTGATATCCTGTGTATGACCCTGGAACTACTACTTAACCTCTACATGCATGCCTCAGGCAACTCCGTAAAACGTATAGAGGGAAATTTCTCATAAATGCTACATTCAGAGATGAAGCATCAGCCAACAATCACTTATTAGGTAGCCACTATGTGCCAGGCACTGTCTTTTACAGAAAGTGTTATTTGAGCTGAGGCTTAATGAAAGCCATGGAAGCACAGGCACAGAGGTAGAGGTGAGGAGGGAGAGCATTCCAGGCATGAGAGATAGCCAGTGAAAAGGCACACCATCAGAAGATGGAGTGCCATGTGCTAGGAACAGCAAGAAAGCCTATGCCCCTGTATTGTAGAATTCTTAGAGAAGAGCAAAATAGAAGAAGATTGGAAAGGTGGGAAGGGACAGGTTGTGAATGGCTTTAAAGCCAATTGGAGGATTTCATATTTTATCCTAGAGGTAATAAAGAAGCACTAGAATTGATTAAACAAGGAGGGACATGAAACATAGTCAAACCTGCAAATTTAGAAAGATCACTTTGGCAACTTAGTGGGAAATTAACTGGAGGGAAGGGGTGGAGATTTGAGTCAGGCAGACCAATTAGACCAATTAGAAAGCAAATTCAATAGTCCAGGCCTTAGATGATGAGAGACTGAGCCAAGATTGTGGTTATGTGCATTGAAAGAAAGGAAAATATACAAGGGATGTTGTGAAGGTAGAAATGACAAGACTTGGCAACAGATTAGATATGGGTGGGAGGGGGAGGTGCAATGAGAGAGTGAAGAGTTGAGAATGACACTAACATTTCAAGCCTGGGTAACTAAGAGGCTGGTGTCCTCAAAAGTAATAGAGAAGTAGGGAAGATGCATTTGAAGGGGGGGGGGGGGAAGAGAGAGAAAATAAATTCTGTTTCGGGCATCTTGAATTTGAGATGCCAGTATAATCTGAGATGTCCAAGGGGTAGTTGATGATGTGAGACGAGAGCTCAGGGAAGAAATCAGGGCTATAAATATAGATCTGGGAATCATATGCCCAGAAATAATAATTAAATCCATGGGAGCTGATGAGATCACCATAGGAGATTAGGGAGTAAGAGAGGAGACGGCCCAGGACAGAGCCTTGGGAGACACCTACAGTTAGTAGGCATGACCTGAAGAACCAGCAAAGGATACTGAAAAGAAATGGTCAGATAAGTAGACATAGCCAGGAGAAAGCAGTAACATGAAAATTTGTACAGGAAAGAGTATAAAGAAGAAGACAGTCGTCAAAAGTGCCAAAAGCTACAAAAAGGTCAAGAAGGATGAGGACTAAGAAAAGGTCTTTAGATTTGCAATTAGATCACTGGTGATGTTGGAAAGAGCAATAACAGCATGTCCTTATGACTGTGAGACATACAAGAGAAGATGACCTAATCCCCCAGGAGACCAAGACAAGAAAAGAAAAGCCAGAATCTAATCAAATTCTAATTAATGTGTTTCAGATATCAAATGCCAAAGGAGTTCAGGGAAAGGCAAAATGCTATGGGGATCCAAAGAGAAAAAGAAACTAGTGAGGTCAAGGATGGACAAGAAAGACTTCAGAGAGGAAAGGGCACTTTAGCTAGGCCTTGAAGGATGAGTAGGATTTGAATAGCCTTTGGGAGCGGAAGGAGATCCCAGGCAGGGAGGTTAGAGGGTTTCGAAAGCCTGAGAAAAGGTATGGAGTGGGAAATGAACAGAGCGTGAAGTATTCAGGAGACAATGATTAAACCAGTCTGATTAATTAGGTGGATATTAAGAAGTAGTGGGTAAAGATAGATCAGTGTATTAGGGTCCAATAATTGAGGGTCTTGAAAGGTAGAGAGGTTTAGACTTCATGAAATAGATAAGAAGGAAATATAACATAGTACTTTCATCTCTTTTCAGAACTACCTGGTTGGATGCTTCCTGATCTCAGAAGCAAATGCCTCCCAACTTTATACTACATACCATTTTTCCATTTCTGCCAGGAGTTCAAGAAGAGGTTGTTATATATCCAATTGTGCTTCCTGATAACACCAGACATTTATATAACATTTAAGGTTTGCAAAGTACTTTATAGGCATTATCCCAATAGAATGTAAGCTCCTTGAGGGCAAGGACAGCTTTTGTCTTTGTAGTTCTCAGTGCCTAGCACATAGTAGGAGCTTTATAAATGCTTGTTGATTTGAACCAAATATCATTTGATGCTCATAACAACACTGTGAACCATATGTCATTACTATTTTATAGATGAGGAAACAAGTGGGATTCAAACTCAAGTCTTCTCAGCTCCACATCTGGGTGCTACACCATGCTGTCTCATGATGAAGGCTCTCTTCCAGGTCTAAATCTATGTTCCTATAATGATGATGGTGTTACAGAAGGTCCTAAGTGTTAACAGAAACTATGATGTTTGAAAATTATTGCAGAAATAGCTGAAATTCTCAGCAGAAATGCCTGGAGCCTCTGGACAGCATATGTGAATTGAAAGGAAAATAAATATCCCATCTTCTGGGAAAACACCAAGTACCATCAAATACCTAGACCTTACCCTTTAATGAGTTCACAGGGGTTTCTTTCTCTTCCCCCGGAGTCTTTCAGGAGAGCTCTCATTTCTGGTTCACTGTCTCTGCTCACTCAGGGATGCCTTTTTGGTAGATATTTTATGTGAAGTTTGAAACTGAGAATTTATGGAGTGTAAGAAAAAGCAACAATGTGTGTGTGTTGTGTGTTTGCTTAGACCCCATTACACTTTTCTCTAAGGATCATAGCATTCACTAACTAATCCTTAGACAGGTAAGGAATTTCCACCCCCATTTACTGAATAAGGAAACTGATAAAAAAGAAAAATGAACAACTTTGTGATATGGGTTGATTAGATCAGGACCCTTCACCCAGAGAAGAGGGAATGTGTAGGTAAGGCCAGTTAATATGATTAATAAGTATCCAGAAGGGCAACCCTGACTCCAAAGGGATTCTTCCAACCTTTGTGTTTATCCTCATCAGAACGACTCCCAGTGAGAGTTTTCAAACATAGCTACATTCTGCTTACTCTGGATTGGGGCATCCAGTTTCCTTTGTCTAAATAATAATAATAATATAGTATCTATATAGTGCTTTAAGGTTTGCAAAGCACTTTGTAATTATCTCATTTTATCCTCACAACGACCCTGGGATGGGAGTATTATTACCATCCCCATTTTAAGTGCTCCATTTACACAACAATCCTTTTCCATCCTCTCTAGTTAGTTCTTCTTTTAGAATGGTGACTTTTTTTAGTCTTTCTCCCCCCATTTCAGTCTCTTCCTATTCTCTGTTGCTCAAACTCCATAGATTTTTATGTGTGTCTATATGATGATCGTAAATGGGGATTATGTATTAATTGGAAATCAAACAACAAACATTGGTTGTAAATCTCTTATAGGTCGAGCAGAGTACTAGGCACTGCTGGGGAGGCAGAAAACATAGATCTCCCTGCCCTTGGAGAGCTTGGAGACACAAAAGAACAGTAGGAGGAGAGCAATTTGTCTTCACACTATCTCCATCTGAATTCTATCAGATATGAGGAGGAGGAAGATAACAATAATAATATATGTTATTTATTATATTAATAATAATCTATCACAATATATAGCACTTGAAAATGCTTCCCTCATAAATGGTATGAGCCAGGTATTGCAAGTATTATTATTCCATTTTGCAGATGAAGAAACAGAGTAAGAAAGTGTAAGTGGCTTGTCCAGGATTGCACAGATAGAAGGACTGGAGCTGGAACTTAAATCCAGGTCTTCAGATTTCAAGTCTATTGCTCTCTTTCCAAGGATTTTTCCTTACTGGGTTCCTAAGATTTCTTCCCTTGAGCTTCAGATCTTGTGCTTTCATCATCCTCCTATGGAGATCTCAATGCTCTAGCTCCTGAAGATTCTCTCTGTGTCTTTTTGTCTCTGTGTCTCTGTGCTTCTTTGTCTTTCTCTATCTCTCTATCTCTGTTTCTCCTTGTCTATGTCTTTGTCTGTCTGTCTTGTGTGTGTGTGTGTGTGTGTGTGTGTGTGTGTGTCTCTTTCTCTCCCTCTCTCTCTCCCATTCCCCCCCCCCTTTCCTTTTCCCTTTCTCTCTGTCTCCCCCCAATTCTTGGACATTCTCATATTCACCCAGGGAGAAAATATTCCAGAGGACAGAACAAAGGAGAGGAGGATGACAAATTAACTATGAGGAGGGTGACAGAAAGAGGACTGTCCCTCAGAAAGTCTGATCTATAATGCCCCCCAGAGGTGCTGGGAAATTAGGGAGAGGCAGGCCCCCAAAGAATGATGTTATGATGGTTGAACTATGGTGGGGAAGTTGACCTGGAGTTGGTAGCAAAAGATCACAAGACAAGATATAGCAATGGTAATCACTGCAGGGAGGAAGGGCTCTGTCTTGCAAGGGAAAATTGTCTCACCTATTTACCTACTGCTCTGTGCAGACCATCAGACATCAAAAGATAAGACTAAACTTTCATTACTTACTATTCTGAATCAGGACCCCTCATGCTATTCCCAGGCTCCCTCCAGACTGAGTCTGTTCTATTTCTTACCCTGTGTTGCCCAGGTGCTCTACCCCTAATATCCCGTTCATCATCAGAACTGAGGTAACTCATCCTAGGCACCTAACCCTGCCAGAGACAATGGGACTCTGAACACGAGTCCTTCCTCTCAGCTATTGACTCCAACTATTCCCTTCTTTCAGGCAAAACAATGTGGTTCGTGTCCTCATTCCTACCTTAGAGAAATGGTTCACTAACACTGAGGATTTTAAAAATAGGAGGAAAAATCCCTCAATACAGTTCACATGCATAGAAACATCTCTCCACCCATAAGGACAAGGCTTATATGGGCACATATAGTTAAAATCATAGTAGAAATTGAATATTCTAGAATGCCAGAGAAGGATGAGATCACTATGAACTGAACTGATCATAGAGGTTTTACATGGAGGGTAGGCTTTGAAATGTACAAGGTAAAGAGAGGGAAGTTAATATTGGCAGAGAGAGCAGCATTTAGGGGGAAGTGAGCATTCCTGTCAGACGGGTTAGGGAGAGGGAGTGGGCGGTAACGTGACCAATTTGACTGCAACAGTAGGATGACAGGACCCAAAATAGATAAATGCTTTTTTTTTTTTTTTATAAAAAGCTGAAATATGTTAAGAGCATGGAGAAGAAGAAAAAAGGGATACTCCTGCTGCATGGGGCAGATGGTATAATGTTAGCAGATGATAGGGAGAAATCAGAACTACTCAACTGTGGCTTTGCTTCCATGCTCTCTGACGAGGAGGATGAATCTCCAAAATGGAAAGGGTAGAATAAATGTAAATAAGAAGAAATCCATATGTACTGGATGTCCCATGTGATAAGAGAACTGAGTCTACTGTCAGAGAACCTAGGTTCAAATCCTGCCTCTGACATCTATTTCCTGTGTGTTCTTGGGTAATTTGCACACTCTCCGCGGTCCTCAGTTTCCTTATCTGGAAAATGATTATGCTTAAAAGCATAGAAGAGACTGACTCTGCTAGGATACCAGACAAGGAAGAGATCCCCATGGGCTGAAATAGTCAGATTGGCTTCATATAAGGGCTAGGCTTTGAAATGTATGAGGTGAAAAGGGTGGATAAGATGGCCATCCAATTATAGACCTATGACTGATCATATTATACACTGAGGCAACAGTAAGAAAAAGAGGCAATGTTATGTCGTGAAATTTCAGAAGAATTTCATTTAAATTACCCTATGTTGCCCAGGTGAGCCACCCCTAATTTCCCATTCATTATCAAAACTGAGATAACTCATCCTACCCACCTAACCCTGCCAGAGACAATGGAACTCTCAACAGGAGCCCTTGCTCTCAGCTACTGGCTCCAACTATTCCTTTCTTTCAGGCAAAAGAATATGGTTCGTGTCCTCATTCCTTTAATTCAGAAGAGCAGAATTCAACCTCAGTATATGCTACCTTGGACAAATCTCTTCATTTTTCTGTGTCTCAGTTTCCTCATCTATAAAATAAAGATTATAACACTTGTACCACCTTTCACACAGGATTGTTGTAAAGATCAAGTCGGACAGCATGTGTGACTTACTCTGTAAACTTTAAGTGATATACGAGGCAGCTAGGTGGTGCAGTGGATAGAGTGCCAGGCCTGGAATAAGGAATAACTGAGTTCAAATCTGGCCTCAGACATTTGCTAGCTGTGTGACCTTGGGCAAGTCACCTTTCCCTGTTCGTCTCAGTTTCCTGATCTGTAAAATGAGCTGGAGAAGAAAATGGCAAACCACTCTAGTATCTTTAGCAAGAAAACCTCAAATCCAGGTTGCAAACAGTCAGACATTACTGGAATTACCAAACAACAACAAAAATTATATATAAATGTAAGATATTATGATCAAGAGAGCACTGAAATACTAAAAACAGATCTGTGATTTCATCTATCTGTGTTCCCTGCAATGACACAGCTCATAACAATCCATACCTACTTTCTGTGCAAGTTTGGTCCATTTCCTCCTATAAGCTCCACTTCCAAAGGTTGGTCAAATAAGATGATGTTTGCACATTGCCTGGCCCATAGTAGGTGTTATATAAATGCTTATTCCCTTCCCTCCTTTCCAAAGTAGGGCTACCCACCTTTTGGGGTGAGTGCTGGGGACCTTCCTCATATTCTCTGGCTTTGATGATACCAGTAACGCACAGGGGCAGAGCATGGAAGGGACCTTAGAAATGATGCAGCCACCTTGTTTTATGGATGAGGACCCTGAGGGTCAGAGAACAAAGCTCACTAAGGCATTGAAACTGGAACCTTGGCCTCATTAGCACGACACTCTTGCTCTCCTGTACCTCCCTGGGCTCACTTCATGAGGACTTTGTCCAACAGATTCTGAATGTGTTCCTACCAAACAGAGAGAAAAAAACTCTTCAGAGGGGAGAGTTGTACTCCCCTGAGTGGCAAAATTCTAGATTAATCAGGCCAGCCACCACCTGGAACAGATCCACTGAACTGAGGCTTCACAGATGTAACAGTGGAGGAAAAGAAAGGTTTTTTGGAACCGCCCTGGAACGTTAAAAGGAAAATGTCAGGAAACTTTTTAAATCATTTTCAATCTGTTTCATATTCCCCATTACTCTAGCTGCCTTCTATAATGTCTTCACTTACTTTTTGGTCACTTAATAATCAATGAATCATCATTTTGAAAATAAAAAAGCACAGTGTTTACTGTTGCAGCCTCAGTAATAAGAAACCGCATGGTATTGTAGAAAAATGTCATACCTAAGGTTTTGAAGATCTGGGTTTGAATTCTGGCTCTGGCATTTACTAGCTATAGAACCATGGGAAATTGACTTAACCTATCTGAAACTCAGTTTCTATACGTATCAAATGAGAACAATAATCCTCCCCCTTTACACTTTGCAATGTTGTTGTGAGGGAATATTTTGTAAACCCAGTAGAGTTAGTCTGGGATCATAAATCCATGAGCCTTGGGAATTTTAGTGCTGCTCAGACCAATGACCTTACTTCTCCAACCCAGACCACAAAGCCATTATTGTGAAAAAGAGGCTCACCTTCCTTGCCACTAGCAATATCAACTGCCAACCAAATGCCATCCACTGGCATATAAGTCCAGGAAATCCCAGAGAGTCCATACCCCTCCAACATACCTACTTCTAGCCTAGTCCCCAAAGCCATCAACCCAAGAATCGTATCTCTATGGAGATGTGACCTGAAACTACTTCCATGGATGTGGCAGCTACCAAAGAAAGCTCTCACTACCAAAGTCCTTGGCAAAGTCAAATGATTCAGTATAAAAAAATTGATATGATTTTATCTCTGGAAATGACATGAAAGAAGAGACATCACCATTTGTTTTTTCATCTTTGAAGAACTGTAAGGACCATTGGATGTTTCCATCTTACTTGCTACTAAGACCTCCTTTCTGTGGCTTCTACCCTTGGAATATGAGTTCCTGGAGATCAGAGGCTGTCTTACAGGTGACATGTTTATTTGAATCCCAGGCACCTAGTATGGTGCTTTGCACATAGTAAGAGCTTAATAAATGCTTTTGAATTCATTTCTTCATAAAATTTCAAGAGCTATGTAAACATGCTATTATTAATAATCATATCACTTTATATTTATTTGCATGACCCTTTACAATTAGAATCAGAAAGATGTGGATGTAAACTACTCCCTGTGTGACCTTGGAAAAGTCATTTCACTTCTATAGGTCTCTAGTTTCCTGCCTTTTCAAAAGAAAGTACTGGGCTATATTTAGAGTCAGAGAAATTGTACAGATTCCACCTCTGTTACTTAATTTTCTGAGCAAATCACTTAACCTTTTTGGGTTTTTCAGTTTCCTCATCTGCAAAAAAAAGGGGCCAGTTCCCTTCCAGCTCCAAATCTATGATTCTCTGACCTCCAAGGTTCCTTCCAATCCTAGATCCTATGTTCTTTTATTTTAATTTTATAGAATAAAACAAGCATTTCTGTAACATAGAATAATTTTTTTAAAAACATAATTGAACATGAAACTGCAAATGTATTATGTATGTACAACTCGCTATTGCTTTTAAATATATAATAAAGTTATCGTGTAAATTTTTTAAAATTTTCTTTTTCTTTCTTCTCTCTACCCCCACCTAATTGTGGCTAATGACTACCATTAGACACAAATAAGCATATACCTGAAAAATCATTCTATACATACTTTTATCAGTTCTTTCTCTGGGTGCAGATAGCATCCTCCTTCATAGGACCTTTGTAGTTCGCTTGGATATTTATAATAGTCAAAATTATTTAGTCAATCAAAGTTGTTCTTAAAACAATACTGCTGTTACTGCATACAACATTCTCTTGGTTCTGTTCATTTCACTCTTCATTATTTCATGTGAGTGTATTCATGTTTTTCTAAGGTCATCAAGTTCTATTTTCTAATGCATACTTGGACACTTATTCCTCTCAAAACTTCTATGAGGTATGTATATGTGTGTATACATATATATATGTATATATATATATATAAAACTGCATATGTGCAAATATTATTTGCATATACCCATTTTACAAATTGAGAAACTATGACTTAAGTGACTAATATAACTTAATGACACAGACACAGAGTTCTCTTGCCTCCCAAGTTTGGGGATATTTTTATTGCTTTTCATAGGATACATATTATTTCATAAGGTTAACAATAAACATCATAACCCTTGAAATACACATCCTAATCTCAAAATCATGTAACTGAGAACAACACCAAAATAAGAAAATGAAAACTGATGTCTTCCTTGGGAACCAAAAGAGCAAGAGTAGGAGGTGTAAAAGGGTTGTTGAAACAAGCAAAAATTTAAAAAGCCTAAAGAGGAAGAAAGGTATTCTCACTCACCTAAGAGGGAATTATGAGGACAGAGATTAAAAACACATTTGAATTTTAGACCACAGAATTGGCAATGCCCCTGGAAACCCAAGCATATTATATATATAATGAGCTGCTAAGAATGCAATACTTCTCCTGCTAAATCTAGAGTTACAGTAGGCCCTACTTTAATTAAAACTAAGTTTGTTATTAAAATTGCACATGCTCAAGTGTAACAACTGCCACCTAATTGCAAGCTCTCAGTAGGGGTTTTTATAATCAGAATTTAAAGTGATATCTCCAACTTCCAGCACCTTTCAAAAAAGAGGCTTAGAGATCTTTAGCAACATTAATTAATGTCACTCCAGGAGGTATAGAGCATGGCAGGTTTTGAAGTCCTTGTCAAAATTTGGGAACTTTTCCAAAAGAAAATATGTGCCTTCAGAAATCCAATGCATGTGTACATGCATGTGGGGTGTGTGTGTGTGTGTGTGTGTGTGTGTGTGTGTGTGCGTATGTGTGTGCAGAGCATTACAATTCCCAAGACTCTTGGATTCATGATCCTGGACTATCTCCACTGGGCTTAGAAAATACTTTCCTGATAACAACCTTGTAAGGTATAAAGAGCAAAAATCATTGTTTATATGTAGAAGAAAACGCTGTAGTCAAAAATCATACAGTTTTTTAGTTTGTAAATAACCTCAGTGTTTATCTAGTCCAACCCATATCTGAATGACAGTGCCCTCTACAACGTCCTAGACAGGGTATCGTCCAGCCTCTAAGTGAAGAACTCCAATGACCACAACCCACAGAGCTCCTCTGATGTGGTCAACGTGACCTTCGGTGATCTTTGGCAGATCACTCAACGGCCCAGGGCCTCAGTTTCATCATCTATAAAATAAGGGGGTTGGACCATGTGGCTTCTAGTGTCCCTTTTAGCTCTGTTTCTAGAACCTTCTGCACACATCATTGGCCTCCAAATTTACTTCTTTGTAATTTCACCTGTAGCTCTTATGCCAGAAAAGGGATAAGAAGCATATTCCATTTTCCATTTAATATCCCTTGAAATATTTGAAAAACAGATATCATGTAACTCCTAAATCTTCTATTCTTCATGCTAAATATCCCCAGTTCCTTTCATCTATATACATATAACTTAATCTCAAGGCTCATTACCATTCTGGTTGCCCTCCTCTGAACATTCCCCACCTTATCAATATCCTTCCTGAAATCGGGGTGTCCTAGAACAAAACATGATCCCCCAGAGGTCATCAGGTAATCTGACCCATGAAGAAAGGAAAGAAGGAAGGAAGGAAGGAAAGAAGGAAGGAAGGAAGGAAGGAAGGAAGGAAGGAAGGAAGGAAGGAAGGAAGGAAGGAAGAAAGGAAGGAAAGAAGGAAGGAAAGAAGGGAAGGAAGGAAGGAAGAAGGGAAGGAAGGAAGGAAGGAAATAAGCATTTATTAAACACCTACTATGTCAGACACTGTGCTAAGCATTTTACAAATATTCTCTCATTTGATCCTCACAGCAACCCTGGGACTAAAGTACTGTTATGATTTTACAGTTGAGAAAAACTGAAGCTTACAAAAGTTAAGTGACATGCCCAGGGTCACACAGCTAGCAAACGTCTGAGGTCAGATTTTAATTCAGGACTACCCAACTGCAAGACTAGTGGTCTATCCATTATTCTACAAAGCTGCCTCTGTCCAGGATCTAGTAAAAGTTGGGAGCAAATTATTAGAGTTAGTTGTAGAGATTTTTCAATAGGAAGGGTCAGATATCTGTTTTGAGACTGGTCTTTGAAATCAAGACCATCACTTTTAAAAGCTGGGTTATATAATAAATAGAGTAATGAGCTGAGAATCCTTATGGAGGCCCAGGTTATTCTACCTTCTACTACTAGCTAGTTGTGCGGCCTCATCCAAGCCAAGGTCAAATACCCAGTAAGCAGACTAGGCATATGCCGAAGGGTCCCTAAAGTTAGTGGAAGTAAAGAGGTTAGCCTAGAGCCTTTCCTTCCTGGAAAGGCAATTCCTCTTTTATGGTCTGAGGAATTGAGAGGACAATCAACTATGGACCTCTGAGAGGCAGCTCTTTCCTCCATTCCTGCCCTAGAGTTCAGACTCAGTCATTACAGGGGGAAAGCATCTAACCACTGAAGGCTCATGGAGGCTAGTTACAAGGGGACTAACTATATAAATTGTCTTCGATATTCATAATGTTGAGTTTTAGGGGTTAGGGGTGCTCGAGACCCTAAAATACCAACATACTGGGTCCTACTGAATGAATTTAACTCAAGCCTTCTCTCAACCAAAGGAAAACAAAAGTTTTTTAAAGATTCCCTATAATGGGTAGACTCTTAAGGAGTGTTAAGAGTTTGTGACACTTGTATTGACAAGTGGAGCCCAGAACAATCTGACACAGACTGAGCCTGAGCTAGACTGAATCTGCCCCCTTCATGGAGGCAAGATGGATCTTATATACAGAAAGATTGTGGGAGGGATCTAGGGGTGATCTAGAGGAGGGGTTTGGGGAAGGTCTTGAGGAAGAGTCTAAGGAGCATCTTGAGGAACTGGGGTCAGGCTCTAGGAATGGGATTAAGGGTAGGAAATAGCTGAAGGCTACCTGGAGACGACAGACAATGGAGGGCTAGGCTAGGTTAAGAGTAACAAAGATTTGGGCCTAGCAATAATGAAAGGCTTCTGACCTCAGGGAAATGCCTCATCAAGTGGGAAGACTCAATCAGAGTTCAAGGGGATTCCCAGAGCCTGTATCCCACCAATAAGAGCCTTGACTAGAAGGGAAAAGAATGAATGGGAAAAGTTAAACTTCTCAGCCCATAAGTTTTGTGGGAGCAAGTTGGAGTTCAGCTTCCCCCTTCCCCCTTCTTCCCTCCCCCCCTACTCTTTGTTGCTGCCATATCAGCATTAGGCCTCTTCAGGAGTCTTTAGACAACCACCTTTGTTTGCCATACCCTTATCAGCATTAGGCCCTTTAGAAGTTTTCAACCTCCAACCTTGTTGGTGACCTTTTCCCCTCCCCCTCCCTCACTTTAGCATTTACCAAATAAGGGCATGAACAGTACCCTGGTTCTCTGCTCACCTCCCAGCCAATGGGGGATAGTGGTGGGTTTCCTTGTTATTTGCCATTGGGGTTACTGGAGGGCTTCTTTGTTCCTTATCTTTGGGTGAGATTTTCCCCCCTCAGATTGTAAACCCACCTCCTGGCCAATGGGAGAAGGGACAGCAGGGGGCAGGGGGGGCTTGACTGCATTAGGGTATAAATTCTCATTCTGTGTTCTGTAACATGTGATCCACCATGGAGAGGACCACCCTCTTCCAGAAGAGAATAAAAACTTCCTGTTCCTTCCTCAAGATACCTCTGACTTGTAATTTTTCTGGGTAGGAGATTTTTGGGTTCCCCGTACCCCACACAAAAAGTACACATAGGAATGTACTGATTCCACAAGATACTTCCAGCAGCTTTAAAGGACCCAGGAAAGATTATCATTATACAAATGGGAAGGGGGAAAGAGAACAAGAAAGGGAAAATTAGTTGGTTTTTCAGTGCCTATGGGGCCACAGAATTCTTAATATTGCCAGTTTACGAACTTTTCTGTACCTCAGTATCCTTACCTATAAAATGGGGGCAATCCCTGTCCTCCTCTTCCCTCCTCACAAGGTTGTTGTAAAGTTTCACTAAGATCATGGATAAAATCATGAATGTGATCATTTGAAATCATGAGGCACAAAAGGCAGCAGGAGTATTGGACTTAGAGTTAGACCTGGGTTTGAACACTTCCTGATTGGGTAACTATTAACAAATCACTTAACCGTTATGAACCTCAGTTTTATCATCTACAAAATGGGAATAAAACAGCTAGGGTACCTACCCCACATAGTTGGTGAAGATCAAATAAAGTAATGGATACACAGTGCTTCCCAAACTTTAAAGTGCTCTGTAAATTCCAGGTTTTTAACACATTTTTTAAAATGTCTCCAGGGAAATGCCACGGGACCTGTCTCTGCCCTGTGTGTTTAGCCTTTTATTCAGTGAATTAAATAAGGATGTAAAGGGCATCCTTATCAAATCTTCAGATGACCCAAAGTTTGGAAGGACAGGTAGCACACTGGCTGACAGCCAAGATAAAAAAAGAACTTAACAGGTCAAATCAAATCAGATGAAATTTAATAGAGGTCAATGGAAAGTCTTCCACTTGGATTTTTAAGTCAACTTTCTATGGACAAGGTATGGCCAGACAAAAGCGAATCTGAAAAAGATCTTGAGGTTTTAGCGGATAGCGAACTCAACACAGCAGCCAAAAGAGTTAATGTTGTCTGAGGCTGCCTTAAGAGAGATTTGGTATTATAGGAGGGGTTTTTGGGGGAGGGAGGGAAATGAGGGAGTTAGATGACTTGCCCAGGTCAGATAGCTAGTAAGTGTCTGAGGCCACATTTGAACTCAGGTCCTCCTGACTCCAGGGCCAGTGCTCTTTCCACTTTGCCACCTAACTGCACCTGGTATACAGGACTTTGAAAATCAGCATGAGTACCAGACTGAGAGTTAGCCTGGGGTTCAGATCCTACCTCTGTGGCATACTAGTGGTGTGATCCTGGACAAGTCACTTAACTACAGAGTCTTCCCACTCTACCCCCCCAAAAAAAAAAACTCTCTAGAACTAAAAGTTGCAAAATAATCATCAATTTGAGTTTAAAAAATAGGGACACCTCTCAGTGCCCCCAGAAAACTCTCTAAAAATAGAAGTTCCAGAATAGTTGCCAACCAGATGATACAGTGGATAGAGTACTGGGTCTAGAGTCAAAAGTCTGAATTCAAATCTGTCCTCAGACCCCTCCTAGCTGTGTGACCCTGCGCAAGTCACTTAACCTCTGCCTCACTATAAAATGGGTATCCTAATAGCACCTACCTCCCAGTGTCATTGTGAGGATCAAATCAGATAATAATTGTTAAGTGCTTAATACAATTTCTGATACATAGTAGACATTTAGCAAATCTTTGTTCCCTTCGCCTAATCTTCTCTTATAAATGAGCGCTTTATACCAATTAAACCATAGGTACAAATAAAAAAAAAAAAGTCCAGAACTAAGAAGCTGATAATAACTGCCCTAATAAGTCAACATCTGGGGTCTGACATTTAGTTCCAGATGCTTTTAGGAAGGACATTGAAAAGATGGAAAATGTTTAATAAATGGCAACCAGAATGGTGAAGTGTCTTGAGCTCATGGCATATAGGAATAGGCTGAATGGACTTAGGATGGTTAGCCTGGCGAAGAGAAAGATGGGTTGACATGATAGTTGTCTTCAAGTGTTTGGAAGAGCTGACAGATAGACTTGTTCACCTCAGCCCCAAAAGGCAGAATCGGGAGCAGTGGGTGGAAGGTGAAAAGAGGAAATTTTAAGTAAGGAAAAAATGTCCTCCCAATAAGAGTTTCCAAAATGCCCCTTCCTGGAAAGTTCAAAAGTCAAAGCTGGATGAAGTTTAAACTTCAGATTCCAAAAAACCCCTATGCTATAAGACACAGTCCCAAATAGCACAAATAATGAATCTCATGAAATGGTCCCATGTACTCAAATTTGCATTATTTGAAGTTGTGATTATAAAAAAAAAAAGTTTGGTCATTGGTTCCTGCAGTACAAATTAAAATAATTCAACCACTTTATAGGATTCATTATTCACACTAATCAAGACCTTGTTATATTCAAATTTCTTTGAACAACTTCCTTCCCCACTCCCACCCTCCAAAATGAATTGTGATTTAGTCATTTGGTTCTGGAATGCAGTTGCTAAGGCAATGTTTGGCTGAGATGCCACAACACTGTGAGTGAAGTGGTCTAAGGACTTTCAATGTTATCTTTAAGAAATTGGGTCAAGATTCCCAGAGTCCAGACTAGATCTCCCACCCCAGTCACTGTCTACAGGAAATAACATAATTTCTCAGAACTCTGGGGGGATTGACCAGTACCTTCTTACCTGTGGAGCAGGAGTCTCAGATTTTCACAAGAGTGATCCTTGCTCATTCATCCTTCATGTGTGGATGTTAACCCTCTTCAAGAGGAAACTAGTACTTGATAAATCTGCTGAATCCTCACATACCTCCTCACTGACAGGCTTTAAGCAAAATAGCACTTACGCAACCACTGTGTATCTCCAGCCAACAAACTCCACAAAACAATCCCATCAGCTAACCAGAACCACAAATGTGTTTCCACCATATGCTGGCTTTCTACCTCCCCAAAGGGAAAGGACATCAGTGGGAGAAAGTCATCTACTGTATCCATCTCCCTCGGTAGCTATCACAAACTTTAGTAGCCATCCAAAGCAGCATCATTGCCCTAGACAATCTTTGGGGCCCAGACAGGGAGAAGACTTTGGCCCTTTGGAATGATAGTCTCTCTCGGGCCTAATTAGCCCTGGAAGGAAACCATCAGTGCTATAGGAGTTGCTGATGGTCACCACCCAAAGGTGCTTTGTGAATGTACCAGATGCCAAGAATACAAAGGGAAGAAAAATTGATTGCCACTGCCCTCAAAAGGGCTTGCTTTATTTAGGGGCAAGCCTGTAAGTGATGTTTTAGCATGGGAGGGGGATTTTTGGTACTTTTCCCCACACAACAGGGAGATAAGAATTTATACATTCTACCTCTTCCCTGAATTTATGATTTGTAACTTATCATTCTGTCTTTAATTATATGCTATCTTGATCTATTTCCCAATGATTTCATGTGATAAAACCATAACTGGTTTCCCCAACTAAACACTTAACCAGCACTTCTCAAACTCTTTAGTCTCTGAACTCCTTTATACACTTAAGGATTATTAAGTTACCCCAACCAAAGAGCTTTTGTTTATGTGAGTTTTATCTAGCAATATTTACCCAATTAGAAATTAAAATGTCTGTATTATTATAAAAATAGTTTTGACCTTGCAGACCACCTGAAAACTCTTAAGTATTCCCCACAGTACTCCTCTGGAAAAGATAGAGAAATGAGGGTTAAATGAGAATATAATTGGATTGAGGACAAGTTGAACGACCCAATCCAAAAGGGTGTCAGGGACCCCAAAGATACCCAGACCACACTTTGAGAACTTCTGCTCAAGACTGTCACCTGAGGGTAGGGATTGAGTCTTATCCTTTTAATAAGGTTTATCCTTTAAGCATGATCTGAGCCATAGCTCTTAACTTAGGGCTGGGCACATAGTAGGAATGCAGGGAATTCATTTTGATTGACTGATCAAAGTCACTGATCAAAATTGGAAGTCCTTCTGTTTGGGATTTTCCAAGAATCACATAAGCTTTGGTGACAGATTGGTCAGCTCCTGAAATCCCTCAGTCAGCAACATCTGCCTCCTGGCAGCTTCCCAAGCCCAGTGGCCAGATATACTTTGATAGCTTGGCCTGCTGGAATTAAGGCATTCCCTGGATCCTATGATCTTCTAAAGGAGGCCGTGAGTTGTAAATAGAAAAGAATGATAATTCTGTTCAACGTCTCAGGGCTAAATGTAAGGGCCAGTAGTGAGGGAAGTCAACATTCAGAATTCAACAAACAGTTCTAAGTGTTGTATAAGGCACAAAGCACTGGAGGAGGCACAAAGATAACTAAGACCTATTACAACTTTCAAATTCAGTGAAGAAGATAATAGATGAACCACAAATAATATAATGAGCAATATGCCCAATATACGCTCCAGCTATCTGGTTAGGAGATAGGAAAATGTGCAGGTAGAAGAGAGAGAAGCAGAAAAAAATATTGACCAAAGGCATGGAGAAGGAAGTGAACATGATGTATTCAGGGCACTTTAACAAGAATGACATGGTGCTTAATAAATGCATGTTGATATTGACTGCTCTTTGGGTACTGAAAGATCTGATGGAAGTGACTGCTGAGTCACTTCTCAACAATATGAGAAAGGTTGGGAAGAACTTGAGGTGTAAGTTGGGAATGGAAACAGGCAAACCCATTGATTTTCTAAAAAGGGAAGAGAATTTAATCTGTATCCTCTAGGTCATGAGATTGACTTTTGTTCCTGGGGGGAAAAAATCTGGTATTTATTAGTAAAGAAATGATTAGTGAA
>CM053588.1:177244617-177258130 GCA_028646515.1 Pseudochirops corinnae
TACTAAGCTGGTACATCAGGGGAATGACTTGTATATAGTTTTCTTTAGAAAAGAGTTTGATAAAGTATTCCCCACATTACTCTTCTGGAAAAGATAGAGAAATGAGGGCTAAATGAGGATATAATTGGATTGAGGACAAGTTGAATATCCAGATCCAAAAAAACAGCCCTTGATCATTCAATATAGCATCTAAGTGGTACAGTGAACACAGGACTAAGCCTACATACTCAAAAAATCCAATATGGTTCTGATACCAAAACCAGAAAGAGTAAAAACAGAGAAGAAAACTTTATACCAATTTTAACAATGAATATCGATGAAAAAATTTTAAATAAAACATTATGAAGGAAATTACAACAATATATCACAAAGATCATACACTATGAGAAGGTAGGATTTATACCCAAAATGTAGGGCTTGTATAATATTAGGAGCACTATCAGTATAACTGACCATATTAATAATATATAAATATTATTATAATATTATATATAAATTATATATATAAATATATAATAATATAATTATAATAAATGTATTAATAATATAAATAAGAAAAACAACAAAAAACATATAATTATATCAATAGGTCTAGAAAAGGCTTTTGACAAAATAGAACACTCATTCCTGCTCAAAACTCTAGAAAGTATTTTCTTCTTCTGAGTTTGTGTCTTGATCTTCCTTGACATCGTAGTAGTTTTTTATGCACAAGTACCATTTTTACTGTTTGCTCCTTTTTCCAGTCTATTTCTTGACTTTTAACTTTATGTTAAAGCTGCAATCTGTTTGGTTGGGGGCAGAGAAGGGATTGGCAGTGCCCCAAATTTCAGATTTTTTATGGTGTTGTTTTCAGAGCTAGTTCTGAGTCTGTAGGTTCTTGATATTTCAGGTATGGTATAATCCAAGGAGAAGTGTGGTATATGCACTCCTGGCCTATGCTCTGGTTTTTGCCCGGGAAGAGACCTTGCTCCTCAGCAGCTGCAAGTGCTCACACCATTCTTGGCTCTGGAACTATGACCAGTTTCACTGTTCCCCTGTGGTCACAAGCACTGGTGCTCTTCTTCACTCTGGAACTGAGAATTTAAACTTCATATGGGCAATACAACAGGGTCCTGTGTTCAGTGGCAGCAAAGTCTCCCCTGTGATCTCTTTCTGATTAGTTGACTGACTCCCTTACCATCTCTGGCTGAGAGCTTCCTGAAGCAACTGCTGCTGCTGTTGCAGCCTCCTCCAAGCCCTGTTGGTGGTGTTGCTGCTGCCTCCAAAGCCCACTGGTGGTGTTGCTGCTTAGTGTAGTGTAGGCCAGTCTCTGCCTCAGTGTCACAGACTTCTAAGAACTCCTAAGTTGTCTTAGGCTGGAAGAATGTCTCAACTTGACCTTTTGTTAGTTCTGCCACCCCAGAATTCTATTTGAGGCATTCTTTTTAAGTTGTTTGGAGGGGACTGTTGGAAGAATTCAACTGAGTTCCCACCTCTACTCATCCATCTTTCTTGGTTCTTTGGCAGCCTGTTAATGACCAACTGGGCATCTTCCCATTACCTTCTGTGTGACACTAATGCTTAATTTTTCAATGAGTATAGTTTTCCAAGACTTGCCTTGATACAAAATCATCATTACTGGGATTAGAAAGAGGAGTCATTTTTTTTAAAAGACTGACCTTTGTTTCTAAGAGAAGTTTTGAGTTCATAAACAATTAGAAAACAGGAGCAGAACAGATATCCTTCTTACTCTAAGCACAACAGAAATTCAGAGACAGGAAAGATATTTATGAAGGGTGCTCAATAGAAGCTTGATTGAATAATTGATTAGTTGAGCCAACATTGATTTGAAAAGACAGACAAACAGGACAAAACAAATAGAAGTTGTACAGATAGATGCCCATTTTGGAAAAGGCTTTCTTGAATGAGGGCATGAGTCCAGAAACTCTTTCCCCTCTCTTCCAGACCACTTCCTGTGGCCTCGGAGCATCTCATTGCTGAATTACAAAATAGGCCAGTTCTGAAAATTACATAGAAAAATAAACCAAAAAAAACTCATGAAGCAGACCCATGTGGGAAGGAGGTAAAGAGCTATGCTTGCAATTTAAAGACTATGCCCCTTTCTCACCATGCCTGATATTTTGCCATTGACATTGGAGAGAAAGTGGGTACCTAAACAGTCTTTCCCATCAGGCCTCCTTGGAGCAGGGGAAAGGAGCAACATTCCCACCTTCTAGCCTGTACCCTTCCCTGTACATCTCTGGATACAAGAAAATCTCATTGTTCTTTCACCATTTAGTCCCATCTGAGGTGCTATTGACTCAAGTTCTGACATGCAGACTCTGCTCTCAAAGGACTTCCTGAGAAAGCATTAAATATTTGGAAGGAAGTATAAGACTGCTGTTTTCAGAAGATTCCAGCAAATTATAGGCCGTTAGCACCAGCTTCTTAGATCATCACAGCCTCACACTGGCCTGGGTCCACTAAATTATGTTTAAAAATATTTCTCCTTCACTGGACCAGCTCCTGTCACTTCCAGGAAGTCCAAACTTTTATTCTCAAACATGAGAAGAGCTGAGCTTAAAAATGGCAAAGAAAGTGTATCTGCCTTCAAGGCCTTATGAACCCTGGTCCACTTTGTCTTATCTTATCTAAATTCTCTTAACTCTCTAACTCACTCTATCTCCTCTAGCCAGTGCTATGTGCATAAATAGGAATTTTGGTAGCTAAAGCAAATATGACTGAGAAAAAAGGTGGGTTGGGAAATTGAGAAGAGCCTGACTATGGCTGCAGTCAAGCTGGGAGGAAGGCATTCTACCCTCTTACTCCACAAAGAATCCATTCCTACCCTTAGTAGTTGGTGGAGGGGGAGGGGGAGAGAATATGTGGCCTGGGATGCCATGGTGGCAGGACCTTGGACATAATGACACAAGAGTGGCTCTGCCTTTCTTTCAGCAATCCAGCCACATGTGGTACAACAAATAACCATTAGGCAAGGCATATGGATAGTGGTCACTGTGTGCAGGGAGCCCTGCCTCATCCCCCTGCCCTAAGACACTGGCATCCTGGAACAAACCCCTATTCACTCCAAGCTTGAGTGTGGGACTCAAGAAAAGTTCTCAAAGAGTCAACACTCAAACATGAGATGAACTAAACTCAAAAATGGCAAAGAAAGTATATCTGCCTTCACAGCCTTATATAACCTGGTTCAGTTGATCTTATCTGATCTAATTTCCCATGAGTCTCTAATACACACTATCTCTTCCAGCCAGCCTGGTCCTCTCACTAGGCCCAGAATACAGCATGTTCACAAATTCCTCTGGGCTTTAGCTCAAGATAGGAACATAGATTTGGAACCTGAAAGGACTTTAGGGACCATTAAGTTAATCCTCTCCCCTCATTTTGCATAGATAGATCACATAACTAGTGTCTATTCAACTTCCTGGGCTCCATCTCCACTCTATAATGTTTCCAATTTCCTATCCAAACACTGCCCATTTTTTCAGCTAATCATATATATTTTGGGGTCTGGACTCATGATTTCATTGGTGTGAGGAACTACCAGTGTGGGAAAAATCCTCCTCTGATGTAGCTTGGCAAACTGTCCGTTATTTATAGCCTTATAGTGCTTCCTGGGGCACTAAGAAATTAAGGTGCATGCCACTTTTATGTGTCAAAGGCAAAAATTAAGCCCTGGTCTTTCTGTCTCCAAGGCAGGCACTCTATCTACTGCACTATATTGCCTCTCCATTTAATCACATACTACCTCGTATTGGTATTTCAATCAATCAAATCAACAAACATTGATACGTATCTATGATGTGAAAGGCATTGTGCT
This sequence comes from Pseudochirops corinnae, assembly GCA_028646515.1. Classification (NCBI taxonomy): domain Eukaryota; kingdom Metazoa; phylum Chordata; class Mammalia; order Diprotodontia; family Pseudocheiridae; genus Pseudochirops; species Pseudochirops corinnae. The sequence goes on from CM053588.1 coordinate 177,248,435, forward strand.
AAGCACTGGGGATACAAAAAGAGATGAAAGACAGTCCCTGCTCTCAAGGATTTGCATTTTCCCTTGAGGGAAAGTATAATGGTACAAATGAGCATAGCTTGGAAGAGACAGAGTAAAAATGCTCTCAACTGGAGCAAGGATTTCATATCAAAGAATAATTGGAGATAAGACTGTTAAGGTGAAATAGGACTAGGTTGTGGTGGGCTTTGAATATTAGGCTAAGGCATGTGAACTTTGTCTATACAAAGTTTATACTCTCATTAGGAAGACAAAATAAACACATTGGGAAGGAATAGAAAAATTATTAAGGGGTAAATTGTATGGGACAGACACAAAGTGCATTCAGAATTTAGCGGCTGTATAAACTTTACCAGAGTAGAAAGAGCACTGGGCTAGGAGGCAGAAGACCTGAGTTTGAATCCCTCCTCAGTCATTTACTTGCTACATTAGGCAAATAAATGGGCAATTTACTTGACCTCTCTGAACATCAGTTTCTCCATCCATAAAATGGATCTTCCAATCCATAGCAATAGCCTTGGATTTTAAGCCAGAGTGTCTCAGAAGGATCAGACCATCTATTCAATAAGGAAACCTATGAGCTTTTATTTGGGACGTTTTTTAGGAAAGATTATGTGACTACTCTAGAGACACCCAAGACTGGGAGCATAAAGGGAGGGGGAGGCAGCCAATGACAAGAGCTAGACAACAAAGCATCATACAACACACACACACACACACACACACACACACACACACACACACACACACACACCAGGATAGCAGCCAACCTCTTCTGACATCGGAAAGAAGGAAAAATTTATGATGGTCATATGAGAACCAATCCCACAGTCACCTCTTGAGCTTGGAGAATACTTACATAAAATTTTCCCTGCTCTATATGAGCAGAGAATATATGTTTTGCTCCCCCGTATATCCCCAATGCTTAGCACTGTGCCTGACACATTTTTTTGTTGTCATTGTTCAATCATTCACTCCTGTCACTCTTAATGACCCTGTCCACCATGCAGTCCATGGGGTTTTCTTGGCAAAGATACTGGGATGGTTTACCATTTCCTTCTCCAGTGGATTAAGGTGAACAGAGGTTAGGTGACTTGCCCAAGGTCACAGCTAGTGACTGTCTGAGACCAGTTTTGAACTCAGATTTTCCTGACTCCAAGTCTCACACTCTATTCACTGCCTGACACACATAGTAAGTGCTTAATAAATGATTGTTGACAGACTGATTGATAGTTTGGAATATTGGGTCCGGTGTCAGGACAATTTGAGAATTATAAAGAGGGATGGGTTTTGAGGGCTGAAGTAGTCTCAGTCACATCTAATTGGCTTCCCCCTCTGATGTCAAAAGGAAGGAGGAACTAAGATGGTACCTTGGGGCACTGAAGATAGAAGTTTTTTGCATGAAAGTTTCCATACATGGAAATGTCCAAAGAGGATGTGTCTAAAGGCAGCCTGTCACACACACACACACACACACACACACACACACACACACACACACAAGTTTAGGCCCAAAAACCTGAGGGTTTTTTCCAAACGATCATAATGGGAATAATACAATTTCTGCTACCTACCTCAGGGTTGTGGTAACTGTTGTACCCTATAATTGTAAGATCCTATTATTAACTGATCTAAAATTTTACCAGGATCAAAATCAAACTCCCCAGTCTGAGGTTCCCAGAGCCCTCCTCTTTTCTCTTTTTTTTTTTGAAAACAGGAAATATTTGCCAAGTTCCTGCAGTCCAGAGTGGTCTTTACCTTCTTAGACCCCCTTCGTTTTCCACTTACGTTCAATATCACAAAATCCATCCTTGATTATATGTCATTTTATATTATCCACTCATGATTTTACATGTTGGATTTGGCTCCCATTACAAGATAAGTTGCTTGAGGGCAGGAACTACCTTACAGGAAACATGGACTTTTAGAGTTGCGAGGTGATCGTCTAGTCCAATGGTTCTCAACCTTCCTAATGCCACGACCCTTTAATACAGTTCCTCATGTTGTGGTGACCCCCAACCATAAAATTATTTTTGTTGCTACTTCATAACTGTAATTTTGCTACTGTTATGAATCATAATATAAATATTTGACATGCAGGATGTATTTAAATTGAACATAATCCACAGATTGAGAACCACTGTTCTAGTCCAAAGTTCTTAATGTTTGTGTTATGGACTCCTCTGGCAGCCTGGCAAAGCCTATGGACCTGTTGGCATAATAATGTTTTAAAATGTATAAAATAAAATAGGTATATAAAACAAAACAACTATATTGAAATATCATTATCACAATATTTTCTTAAATACAGTTCATGGACCCAGATTTAAAAAAACCTTGATCTAGTCTAATACCTTCATTTTACAAATGAGGAGTTATTGTCTCAACCACAATCATAACCAGTGGTAAATACCACATTCAAGATCCTAACCCAGATTCTCTGACTTCACATCTAGTGTTCATTCTGCTGCACCATCCAGTGTCCCTCGCACCAAGCTGACTTCCCTATTCTTTGCATCTCCAACAGTGACCCAGTATCCTCCAGGGCCAGGAACCCTCTTGGTGCTGAATAAATATCTATGGATTGATCCAACATTGGGTCTAGTTAAGTTTCCATGTTTTTAAACTAGGGAACTACCAACTTGAAGGCCGCTAGGGAAACTATGTCCCTTTCTTTTCAGCTACTCAATAACAGTCTTCTGCTTCCCTGAAAACCTATGCCAATAAGGTTGGTTGTATGCTAGGCCAATATTTAAGAAGCATTCCAAAGATGAAAAACTTTCAACCTTTTCAACCCATGGACAGGCACATATTTGCTAAATAGTTGCTCTTAGAGGTCTGGAATGTGGGGAGAGCACATGGTGAGAGGAGGGGATGTCTGCTAAAAGCTGTTGCTATGGATGAACTTCAGTCCCAAGCCTCTTGTTTGAGTCCTTGTCTCTAAAGTGAGCTCAATTCCAGAAGTCAAGCATTCCAACCCTCCCACCTCCCAGCTTGGTCATTTTCCTAACAGACAGAGAGCAACCTATTGTCCAGATGTGGCCTCACTAAGTGGTATTCCATTGGGCTATTTTTTTTTAACGGGATGATTTGTACTTTTAACTTCTTTTAACAGATGCCTCAGGAAAGCAGCTGGTTTAGGCCCAAGTCTTTAGGCTGGCAGACATCATTTTGGGAGGGGCATTTCAGCCTCATGGACTGTTCTAAGTACAGTACATCATTCTTCCTGAGTTTCTTCCTTTAAAATGGCTGATTTTCAAATGGGTGGGAAAGAGGGGAAGGAAAGGAGAAATAGAACTATTAGTTATTTCTGACTCTTTTAAGTAAGAGGAAAAGCCCCAAGGGTTAAAACTGCCCCCTGAATGATTGATTGGATGAATGAAGGAATGAAGGAAGGAAGGAAGGAAGGAAAAAGTATTATTACTGTATGGACCAAGCCCTGTACTAAACACTGGGGATATAAATAAAAAAGCATGACAGTGACTTCCTTTAAGGAGTTTATATTCCAACAGGGGGAAGACAAGACATAAAGTGGAGTGATGGCCAGGGAAGCCTGTCTGGGTCAGGGAAGTCACCAGGGTGAGGAGTGGAACAATACGTCACTCATCTGACACACCCTTTCTACCTAGGGTAATGTTGATTTGAATACAATTGTCAGATATTTGGGGGTTGATAGGGGAAGGGGAAAGATAACTCAGTCTGGAAATGTAGAAAATGGTCAGAATAAAGAAACGTGGTTTTAGGGAGAAATTTAGAGCTGAGTGGTTTGGGGTTTAGAATTAAAGAGGCACCCAGCCTGGAACAAGCTCCAGCTTTGTAATTCAGTAATTTTTTCAGTCATGTCCAACTCTTCATGACCCCATTTGGGGTTTTCTTGGCAAAGATACTGGAGTGGTTTGCCATTTCCTTCTCTAGCTCATTTTACCGATGAGGAAACTGAGGTGAACAGGGTTAAGTGACTTACCCAGGGTCACACAGCTAGTAAGTATCTGAGGCTGGGTGTGGACTCATAAAAATGAGTCCTCCTGACTCCAGGCTCAGCTCTCTATCCACTATACCACCCAGCTGCCCTAGGCTCCAGTTTTAGCAGTTCGAATTTACCTGCAATCCTGACTACCTAGGCATCTCCAATAAAAAGGATCATCTTCATGAGGCCTTCCATAACTAAGTAGAAGGAAGATAGCTGTTGGTCCTCTCACAGATGCATTTACCTTTATATTTGGGGCCACTTTAAACTTCTTCTAAAGATCAGATTAAAACCTTGAACTAAAAGCCGGGGGACCTGGTTTTTAGCCCTGGCTTAACCCTTGCATAGCCACAGGACCTTCAATAAACTCTTTTAACATTTTTTTCTTTTATATAGTGTTTTTCATGTAGTAGTTGCTGTTGTTTAAATTGTTTTCCAAGGAGTAGAAAGAAGCTGCAAAGAGCCATACACAAACTCCCATTTTACACAGTGGTGTAGCAAAAAGAGCATTGGATTTGAAATCAAAGAGGGTGAGACTGGGTGAGATTTCTACCTCTGCCATTTACTATATACGTGACACTGGGCAAGTCCCTTCACCTCTCAGAAGCTCCGTTCCCTCTTCTGCAAAATGAGGGGTTCAGACAAGATGATCTCTAAGGTTCCTGCCAGTTCCCACTTCCCCTGATTCTTCCCTGCTGGCAGGTGGCCCATCACTCAGTAACAAGACTTGAGCCAAAACTCATCAGCTGGTTTTTTGTGTGGCCATCAGCCCCATGGAAAAATGAAGGTCTGGCAATACTGGCAGAGATGGACTTTCAGATGCTGGCATTCAAGTTACAGCTGGTTTCCTCCCACAGCACAGGCCACAAATAGTACATAATCTCAATCTCAGGGCAGGAAGTAAACGATGCCATTTGCAAGAAAGAAGAAAACATCCACTCACATTCCCCTTCTGCAGGGAGCCAAAGCCTCTCTTGGAGGTAAAAATCTATCTGACAATTAGTGTATCTTTATGTTCACCCATTCCCGCTGCCCCATAGGACCGCCACCTCACCCAACTACTATAAGTGAACACTTGGATATCTCTCTCTCTCTCTCTCTCTCTCTCTCTCTCTCTCTCTCTCTCTCTCTCTCTTTCTCTCTCTCTCTCTTTCTCCCCCTCTCCCTTCCCTCCCTCTCTGTCTCTGTCTCTCTCTGTCTCTCTCTCCCTCTTCCTCTCCCTCTCTTCTTTGTCCCTTTCCCTCACCCTTCCTCCCTCCCTCCCTTTCATTCTCCCTCCCTTCCTCCCCCCTTCCTCTTTCTCTTCCTCTCTCCTTTTACTTCCCTCTTTCTCAGAAGAAGAGACGCTATAATCTCTAGCTTTCTTCTAGTCTCAGCTAAAATCTCACCTTCCACAAGAAGCCTTTCCCAGGTCCCCCTCCATGCTAATCCCTTCCCTCTGAGATTATCTCCAATTAATTTTCTATATTTCTTGCTTGTACAAAGTTGTTTGCATCTATCTCCCCCAATAGATCATAAACTCCTTGAGGGCAGGGACTATTTTTGCCTTTCTTTGTATTCCCAGCAGTTAGCACAGTGCCTGAAACAAAGTGGACACTTAATAAATGTCTGTTGACTTGACTTCCATTTCTGTTTTCCAGTAATGCCACTGAACAACTGTCCCTCAGACCTGCTTCATCCCTCTGCAAACCTTGTAGAGGTTTTCAAGAAGCTTAGGGGAGGTCTTGGCCATGGCCCACCCCCTTCACTTATGACAGTGCCTGGAATTTCATTATCAGAGTCCCATTAGTTTAGAAGGCTTTGGTGCTTCTACTACTAACTCTGGGAGAGGTCCCACTCTGCCCTGCTCTCATGACTTGCCATCTGAGAGTGAATGAAACTGTAGGAGCGATTTGGAAGAGCAACAGAAGCTAAGCACATACAGGCCCTAGGTACCTGGGGACTGGAGGGGGCACTTTTCATGAGGAACGAAAACAGGAAAGAGGAGGTTGGGGGCCCCAAAGACAGACTTTGCCAACTTGACAGTTTCACTGAGAATCAGTTCTAGTTATTCTCTAGATATGAGAAATAACATTCAGATTTTTCAAAAGCTTTAAAATTCAGAATTATTGGGCAGCTAGGTGGCGAAGAGGATAGAGTGCCAGGCCTAGAGTCAGGAAGACTCATCTTTCTGAGTTTAAGCCTGACCTCAGACACTTAGTAAGTGTATGACCCTGGACAAGTCACTTAACCTCATTTGCCTCAATTGTTCATCTGTAAAATGAGCTACAGAAGGAAATGGCAATCCACTCTAGTATCTTTGCCAAGAAAACCTGAAATGGGGTCACAAAGAGTCAGACATGACTGAAACAACTCAACAATAACAATGGACCATCTATCCCAGGACCTTCATTTTACCGAGGAGAGAATTGAAGCCCACTAAGTGAGGCTGTTTAGTTGTTTTAGTCGGGTCTAACTCTTTGTGACCACATTGGGGTCTTCTTGGCAAAAGCCACTGAAGTTGTTTGCCATTTATTTTTCCAATTCATTTTACAGATGAAGAAACAGAGGCAAACAGAATTAATGACTTGCCCAGGGTCACACTGCTAGTAAGTGTCTGAACTAGATTTGAACCCAGGTCTCCCTGACTCCAGGCCCTGCTCTCTATCCACTGTGCCACCTGCCTGCCCTAGCCCCTTCCCAAGTAAGTAGCAGATCTGGAAATCAAATTCAAGTCTGATTCTAAATCCAACAAGTCCTGTTAACACATTCTCTCTCTCTCCCTCCCTCCTTCTTCTTCCCTCTCTCTTTCTCTCTGTCTCACACACACACACACACACAAGCACACACACACTCTCTTACACACACTCATACACACACTCTCACATACTCTCTCACACACTCATACGCACATACTCTCTCCCTCTCTCTCTTACACACACGTACACATACTCTCTCACACATACACTCTCTCTCTCCCTCTCTCTCACTCACACACACACACACACACACACGATCATAATGCCATATAATCTCAGTAAGAAAAGCTTAGTAACTAGACCAACCTCCAAAGGGTTTTCCTTTCTCTGAGTCACTTGTGCTTGTCATTTTCTATTATTCCTTGCAGACATCTCCCAGTGGTTTTATTTTTAGGATCTCATCCATTCCCAATGTTTCCAAGCTTGCCCACAGTTAACGGTAAAGAAGTTTAAGCAGGTTTAAAATGGTTGCTGCCAATAGACAGGACTCACCTAGCAATCTCAGACTATTTGAAATCCTGTCTGCCAACCTCTCAGTCATCAGACATTGTCTTTGGTTCTCCCTTCACCTCCCTTGTTCATTGGTTTTGCTAGGAAAGTAATTATCTGTGAAAAATTATTATTCTCCCTTCTCTTTTCCCTCCTTGCCCCCTACTTAAGATCACCCTGAGCAATGAGAGCAGAGTCATAGCGCCCCATCTGAAGATGTAGAGTCAGACCTCAAATAAAACAAAAGACTAAGCCAGGCCATGCATCCAGTCGCTGTTTGATCATTTTACTCTTGTTCAACTCTTTGTAACCCATTTGGGGTTTTCTTGGCAAAGATTCTGGAGTGATTTGCTATTTCCTTCTCGAGCTCATTTTACAGATAAGGAAACTCAGGCAAACAAGGGTAAGTGACTGGCCCTGGTTAACACAGCTAGTAAATATCTGAGGCCAAATTTGATGAAGATGAGTCTTCCTGATTCAAAGCCCAGTGTTCTGTTCACTGTGGCATCTAGTTACCTATGAGTAGAGTAGATCAGGATTGCTGAATTCCAAGATATCTGTATGAGTTGATGAAATTTAATAAGAATGGGGGGAGGGAAGAGATGTTGGAAATGACACCAGAGTCATTTGTCATGTCATTGTCCCTTACCCATTTTTGTAGAATTAAGCCCATCCTCCTTCCATTCTCAAAAACCAGTATAAAAGTATCACAAAACAAAAATAATTCAATTAACATCTCTGGCCAAGAATATGTTCTATAGAAGACATTATCACTGATAAATCTGTGGAAGTTACAAACTGTGATTCTCTAGGTCTGAAGAGCTATTCTACAACAGAACTTCCAGCTCCACCTACTTATTTACTGTGTGACCTTGGGCAAGTCACCTAATTGTCTCAGCCTCATTCATGAAATGAGGGCTAGAGGGGAAAGGAAGGGGTTGAAAATTACAGTCTCTAGGAGCCATTCCAGCTTTATCCTAGGGACTTCAGTATGGTCCAGAATACACAGAACCAATTTGTCTCAGAGATGGATTAATCACCTGCTTAGTTGGTGGGATTTCAAGAGCACTGAAGAATCAAATATTTTCCAGATTTTTGCCAATTGTCCAAGAGATTCTGTTGCAAAGAACAGGAGGGGAAAAGGTCATACATTCAATTCTTCTCTTTCTTATGCCCTTAATGGAATCATTTTGGATTAATGGAATGGAATTTATTTATTATTTTTTTATTATTTATTATTTTTATATATTTATTATTTATTTTATTATATATTTTATTATATATATTTATTAATGGAAGAAAATGGAATCATTTTATCAGATTCTTTCTTCATTGGGTTTCAAGAGTGGTGAAGAGGGCACAGAACTTGGTGATTGGGACACAGAAGAAAAATTTTGGAGATTTCACTCAAATCACTTATTCTAAATGAAGAAAAATCAATGTTTAGAGTAAGGAGGACAAAAATAGAAGAGTAACAGAAATGAGCCCTCCGAAGTACACATACTGAGGTATATTAAGTGAATGGTACAGTAGTGGGAGAAGGGGGGAGCAATTAGGTGGTGCGAGGGATTGAGTGCTGGGCCTGGAGGTAGAGAAACTCATCTTCCTGAGTTAAAATCTGGCCCAGATACTTACTAACTGTGACCCTGGGCAAGTCACTTAACCCTGGTTGCCTCAGTTTTCTCATCTTTAATAAAATTAGTTGGAGAAGGAAGTGGCAAACCACTCCAGTATCTTTGCCAAGAAAACCCCAAATGTAGTCACAAAAAGTCAGACACAACTGAACAAAAACAATAGTAGTCTGGGAGTTAGAAGACTCTGGGTTCAAGTCTCAGCTCTGTCATTAATTAGTTTTCTAACCTTAGGTAAATCATTACAATCTTCTGTGCCCTCAGTTTACTTATCTGTAATATTAGTAAACTGCAGGACAGAAAGAAATTAGAATGGAATTATTAGTATGAAATTAAATAATATATACATGAAAGGGCAATATAGGCTTTATTTCTCAAATATATAAGGAACTGAAGTCATGTTTATAAAAATAAGAGCTGTTGTCCAATTGATAAACTGCCAAAAAATATAACAAGGCATTTTGCAGAAAAAGAAAACAAAGCTATGTGCATTCATATGAAATAATGCTCTAAAATCACTATTGATTAGAGAAATGCAAATTAAAACAACTCTACCACCTGACACCTATCAAATTGACTAACAAGACGGAAAAGGAAAATGACAAATGCTGGAGGGAATATGGAAAAGCAAGGACATTAATGAACTTTTGGTGGAATTATGAACCAGTCCAACTATTCTCCAGACTAATTTGAAACTATGCCCAAAGGGTTACAAAATTGTACACACCCTTTGATTCAGCAATACCATTAAGTTTGTATCACAAAGAGATTTTTTTAAAAAGGTAAAGGACTTATATGTACAAAAATATTTATAACAGCTCTTTTTTATGCAAACAAGCACATAACTGAGTAT
>CM053588.1:177258630-177322184 GCA_028646515.1 Pseudochirops corinnae
TCTATATATATGCTATTATTATTATTAACTACATCCAACTGGAACTTGAAATACACAGGCACTGTGGTTGGGAGATCCATCCTGCCCTACCGAAAAGTCAGAGGGGTAAGAGAGGAAGACATAGGAGAGAATAGATTGGGGCAGGGGGGATACACTGGGATGGCTGTTTTGGGGTGGTGGGTAGGGGAAAGATGGGGAGAAACTATGTAACTCAAAATCTCGTGGAAATGAATGATGCAAACTAAACTAAAATTTAAAAAAATAAAATACAATAAAAAGTACTGCTATGTATAAATAAAAAGAAAAGAAAAGAAACAAAATAACAGCTCTGTTTGTGGTGGTAACAAATTGGAAATTGAGGGGATGCCTGAATGATGAGGAATGGCTGAACAAGTTGTGGTATGTGATTGTGGTAGGAATGACAAGGGGGATGGTTTAAGGAAAACTTGGAAAGACCTATATGAATTGATGCAAAGTGAAGTGAGCAGAACTAGCAAATCAATGTACACAGAAATAGCAGTATTATAATGATGATCAACCATAAAAGACTTAACTACTCTGATCAATACAATCCAAGACAATGCCAAAGGACTAATTCTGAAAAAATACTATCCACCTCCAGAGAGCTGAGGAACCCTGAGTGCAAATTGAAGTAAGATTTTTCATTTTCTTTCTTTTATTTACTTTTTTTGCTACATGGATAACATGGATATGTTTTACCTGATTTCACATGTATAATTGATATATTTCTTGCCTTCTCAATGGATAGGTAAGAGGCTAGTGGGAAGGAGAGAATTTTCAAGAAAAAAAATTTAAGAATGTGAATAGTTTTTAAGAAACAAAAAGGACTTTATAAAATTAAGTAACACTATACAGGTACAGTTATTTTTCCTCTCCTTTCATTATTTTATGCTTCCATGAGGTACCCTACTGATTTTGTCCCCTAAGAGGTCCTCAGAGCTAGTAAGATTACTGAAACTTGAATAAAAAGGTAGGGGATTCAAATTGCATTTGTGGTAAGGTTTACTCGTTCTCAGTGCCAGGAGACCTGAATTCTAGAGCAGCACTGAAACTAATTAACTAGGTTACCTTGGGCAAATCATTTAACCTCTCTGAGGCTCTGTTTCCTCATCTATCAGGCATGGATAAAAATACACGACATTTCTACCTTAAAGGGGTGTTTTGAAGATCAAAAGGGATCATGGATAGGAAGGTACTTTGAAAAGTTAAAGTTGTCACATATATAATGAATATCATATTGCTCACTTTCTCAATGGGTGGAGGGAGAGAATTTAAAATTCAAAATTTCAAACAAAGAATGTCCAAAAAAAAAAATGTAAAGAAAAATAGTTTTAAGTTAAAGTTGGACATAACAGGCATGGCCAATATAGAAAAGGATTACTTTACCAGAATGTTGAGCCCCAGAATATTAATGCTCATTAGAAGAAAGCAAAACTCCATTTCACATGTGGCTCTATGCCCACAACAGAGCTGTTGATTGATGAAAAGTGGACTGTAGGAAAGCTGTAGGAATAATAGAAAGCTCAGTTCAGTTTGTAATGCCAGGAGTAGAGTGTCATGATCAATGCAAGCCGAGAGAGAGATGGATTCCAAATTAACCAACCACATGTAGAAATGATAGCAAGGGAACGAATGTTGGGTAGACACAGGCTTGCCCCTTCAGTGAAGTCTCCAGCCCCTAGGATCCATCTTACAGTATGCTCTAGCTCAAGAATGATCGTGTACCAATGGCTTCCTCATCAGAGTCATGAGCTTTCAAGGAGTTTCTGCCCCAGATTGCTCTTGAAGGAAAAGGAATTAAATTGTTCTAATAGCAGAATGGGATGAAGATTTTTTTTTTTTTTGGGTTGCTTTACTGTTCATTTTTCTCTTGACTAAGTGTCCTACTGCTTTAATACCGTTCCTTGTCTGGATTTATTAGCATAACTAGCAACTAAATACCTAGACACTTAAGTTAACTTCAGAAATTATTAATTGAGAAGGAGCAAAACAAGCCAGATTTACCAATGAGAATCCCCTACAATTTGAACCCCAGTCTGTGAAGGATCCAGAACTGCGTATACCATGAGCTACATATGTGATTTAAGTCATTACTGTTGTTGTTATTATACAGAATATTTTAATATAATGTTCTCATACATCTGTTGTTGTTATCCAATAGTTTCAGTCACATCCAACTCTTTGTGACCCTTTTGGGGTTTTCTTGGCAAAGATACTGGAGTGATTTGCCATTTCCTAATTCAGCTCATTTTATAGATGAGAAAACTGAGGTAAACAGGATTAAGAGACTTGTCCAGGGTCACACAGAAGTGTCTGAGGCCAGATTTAAACTTGGGAAGATAAGTCTTCTTGCTTCTAAGACCAATGCTCTGCCCCTTTGGACCTCTCTGCCCTGCTTCGAGACCAATATATTTATTTGTGATGAAAATGTTTTTTACATGACTTTCAGATCAATCACTTACCTGGAACTTAAGCCCTAGAGAGTTGTCTGGGGCTCTAAGAGGTCCCCAGTTACACAATTAGAACGAGCTAGAAGCAGGCCTTCAACTCAGTTCTTCCTGACTTTAAGACTCAGTGTCATTTTATAGATGAAGAAACAGGAGCTCAGAAATGTAAAATGATTTGCCCAAGGCCACAGAGCTAAGATACGGCTGAGCCAGGATTCAAATCTAGAACTTCTTACAGTGAATCTATTGTGCTTTCTGCTGCAACATGGCTATCTTTCTATCTGGACTCAAAAATATTTTACCAACAAACTCTTTTTAATGTTTATTTTATGTGGCATCGGACTAGTCAGTTCAGTCTCCTCCTTTCTTGCTCCCCCAGATTGCCGATTGACCCCAAGTCTTACAGAGCAGAGATATTTGGTATTAAAATCCATAACACTGAAATGCCTCTTCTGCAATGCACCCTAATGGAAGGAGAGATGGTGAGAGAATCCAGAGGCATTCAGTGGAGTCTTTGGAGCAACCCATTTCAGAATCTACTGCTGTTGGGTGTTGCCTCCATTTCTCTCTGCTCAGGGATCAGGCACCGAAGAATGAATGAACAGAACTATGGAAGTCTCACTGTGAAATTGGATTGCTAGTGGTAATGGATTATCACCAAAGTGCTGTTGGCCCAGAACAGCCTTTTATGAATAGGTAGAAGAGGCCTATGATGCATGTGAGTATTTTCTTTCTTTTACAGTTCCCAAGATCTTCCCGTCCCCAAACATATCAATCATTAATTTAATCAATCAGTGAGCATTTATTGAGTATCTACTGTAGCAGGTACTGTGGGAGATACAAGAGAAGGAGACAGCAAGGTCACTACCCTCTCAGTTTATAATCTCCTGAGGGAAACAAAACTAATATGCATGAAACAGGGAATAAGTAAAGGTCAAATCATATGCTACAGACAACAAATGCTATTGGATTCCAGAGAAAGGACAGATCTCTGTGGGCTAGAGCTGTTAGGGAAGGTTTCATGGAGGAGCTTGGGCAAACTAAACCTTGAAGAATGGGCAGGATTTAGGGAAGCAAAAAGGAAGGAAGAAGGCATTCCTGTTGGAACAAACATCAGGCGCAAGTATGCAGAGATGGGAATACAATTGTCACATTCTAGGTAACAAGAGGAGGGAGGCCTGACTAAAACACACAATGCACAAAAGGGAGTAGGTAGACGATTTGGTTGGAAATTAGGGTGGGGATAGCCTGAAGAGTCTTCTTCCCTTTCTTGGGGCCAGTGCCAAGGGTATCCCCAAATAAAGTACTGCACCCCCCTTGTCAAAGGTAAAGACACAGAGGAAAGTGGCTGTCATGAAGGTGGTATCAATCGGCTTAAAATCAAGCCCCACCACAGCATGCTAAATTGTCTCTGTGATTACTCTCTCTAAAATATGAGTGAGTGCTTGGAGAGGTTTTGCAAGCCGGCAGAATGGAAATGTGCTTCTAAATGCACATTTGAAATGTGGTGTTGGACTCTTTCCTTGAACCAGCAGCCAATACTCCTCCTCCTTCCCTTCCCTCTAGCTAACCCATAAATCAGCCTGCTTTTCTCTCCATCTGCAGGTTCCCTCCCGCCACCTCAGCTGGGCTGCTGGGACTGAATTTTTTGGTCTTCTGTGTGTTGAGACTGACAAGGCATTTGGTCTGGTCAAAATATTTAGGATGCCTGGGTTGTTGTAACAAATTCTGAAATTACCTTTTAGCAAGAACAGGGGCAACCAGACCCCTGTAATTTAACACATTTGTTATAACCTCCCTTTTCTCTGTCCACGATCCTTATTTTGCTCTTTCCTTCTTCCCTTGGGGTGCCCAGTATCTTCATGCTGTAGTGGTTGCTTCCCACCAGGGGAAAATCATCTGTCAAAAATTCCTGCCTTGGGTAGAAAGTTGTCCTAAGGTTTCTTTCAATTCTAAGATGCTATGATTATAAGATAAACTCCATTTCCCCAAGTTGTTTGAAGTTTAATGGCTCGAGTCTAGGTCATACTTCCAGTCTTTTCCCTTGTCTATCCATCAGACCACACAGATGCCAAATCGATATTCTTAAAACAGAGATCTAATCATTTCCCCCCCACCAAACATCTTCATTGACTTCATATCTTCTCTAGGATGAAATATAAAGTCTGCTCATTAGACCCCTATACAATATGGTTTTTACCTACTTTTTTGGTCCTACTTTATACCACTCCCTTCAGTATACTGTTTTCTGACCCAAAAGCCTGCTAGAAGTTCTGGAGGCAGCATTCAACAGGATGTATGTGGAATGTACTCATTGATGACCAACACTTAGAATGTCTACTTTTGTTTAAAACATAACTTAGGTACCAACTCCTATTATGACCCTTTTTCTCTTCCTCAAATTCCCTAAGTGTTTATTACTTCTTTCAAGACCTCACTAAAAATTCCCCTCCTCCAGGGAGCTTTCCTTGATGAGCACCAGGGGCTTGTAGTCCTTTTTCAATTAGCAAAGAGATAGAATAGGATATCTGATCTGCTATCTCTCTTCTCTTTGATCACTTTTTAAATTCAGTATGTCTTCAATATTTATTTGTATGACTATGTCATTACTGTTCACTAACATGTTGCTCATTCCCATGCTCTTTGGTTAATGCAATAAACTTACTGAAGGCAAGCCTTACAAGTCCTATAACTTATTCTTTAGATCCTCTCTCTCACACACACAATCACTAACACAGGATTGACATACAGTAATTTTCCAATGAATATGTGAACAAACAAATGAATGAATCATCCTCTGACCTGAGAACTGCCCGTAGAATCCACATCTGCATCTAGCTTCCTTTGCTCTTTTATGACCCCTTGTTGTTGTTTTTCAGTAGTGCCTGACTAGTTGTGACCCCATTGAGGTTTTTTTTGGCAAAAATACTCAGGTGGTTTTCATTCCTTTTCCAGTTCATTTTACAGTTGAGGAAACCAAGGCAAATGGGGCTAAGTAATTTGCCCAGGGTTACACAGCTAGTAAGTACTTGAGATCAAATTTGAACTCAGGTTTTCCTGACTCCAGGTTCAGTGTTCTATCTACTGCACAGCCTAACTACCCCCTTAATGACACTTACCGCTTAATTATCTGCATACTTGTACAAAATCTTAAAATGCTATCTTAGCGTCAACTACTGATTCTATTATTTACGTTTATATCTCTGTCACATTCTCAAAGAAGGTTCTCTACTGATGTGTTATCATGGCACAGAGGAGAATGGATGTTTGAAGACCATGTCAGGAGACCACAAGCTCTGACAGGTCCTCCCAAGCTGGAAAGGCTGTTAAGAATAGGCCCAGAAATGTTGTGTGAGGAGCAACCTAGATAATTTGGGGAGAAACTCATCACTATGTGGGTCACACTGTGATGATTATATTTTTCACCCATGATGACTCTTCAACACTAAGGCTGAGGGGATTACAATCTACATCAGTGGAGGGTATGTCTATAACAACAAAATCCCATTGTGATAGACTGAACTGGAACTCTGGCCCTTTGAAATAAGGCTCTGCCTCTTACTACTTGTGTAAACATAGGCAAGTTCCTTAATCTCTCTGAGTCTCAGTTTCCTCATCTGCAGAAGGGGGGATTTGGACCAAATGACCTCTTAAGATTCTTTTTAGATCTAAGATCTAGGATACTTGAAATATGAAAACATGCAAGTTCAGGAGCTCAGCCACTGCATTACACGCAGTAAACTCAATTAAATTCATGAGAATAGAAAATGATGTCATCTATCCTCTTCTAAAAATTTTCTCTTGGTGCTGTCAACAACTGAGATCAGACTTCCAAGTTCTGCATTTCTGGAACACTGGATTCAATTCAATTTAATTTGACAAGTATGGAATTCATCTAACTGCACCAGACCATCATCCATGCTTATTTCACTTCCACTCTATTTTGATTCTCCAGACTTTTCCACTTCTTTTCATACTTGGGACCCTTCCTTCCACTACTGTGGCCCACTACGCTGATTGATGAGTGCTGGCCTAGATCACCATTTCATGACCAGCTCTACTCCTGACTCAATACTTTTCCATATCCTTTGCAGAATTCTTGCACTCAGCTCTAGTGGGTGCCCTTCTCTGCTTTCTAATCCCCTTTTATGTGTTATCTTCTCCCATTAGAATGGAAGTTCCTTCAGGGTAGATATTGTCTTTTTTTGTTTGCATTTATATTCTCAGTGCTTAGTACACAGTAAGCACTTAATAAATGCTCTCTCTTATCTATCTATCTGTCTGCTAAATGACAGACACTGTGCTAAGCTCTGGAGAAACAGACAATAAAGACAATCTCCATTCAGAAATAACTTACATTCTACTGGGGAAAACAGGTGTATGGGTAAGTAAATTCCAAATATGCCCCACTAAATACAAAATAGCTTCAGGGAACAAGGCACTAATTAGAGCCATCAGGAAAGTCTTTTGTAGAAGGGAGGACCTGAGCTGATGTTTGAATGAATCTGGGGATTCAAAGATGTGTTAGGTGAAGAGGAGGAGCATTCCAAGCATGGGGGGCAGCTCTTCCAAAGGCACAAAGGTGACAGAGGCACTTACTGAGTTATTCACAGCTCCTTGGTCAGCAGTAACCAAACCAAAGTGGGCCAGGCCTGAGGTGATCAGAAATTAAGCTTCAAGAACATGCAACAGGAACATAGATTTTCTATCACCTGCAGCACCATCTTGATACCAGACTTTTAGTCTAATTAAGAGCCAAGATATCCACCTGGAAAGCTAATATTTTAAGGCAACAAAAGTACATGGCAGTATAGGAAAAGGGGTTAAATGAGACAGGAAATGCATTAAGAGGTGAGAGAAGGGAAGGATACTGTGGGGCCGGGTGATGAGAGAAGGTTTCATGGAAGAGAAGCTGGGCTTTGAATGATGGGATGCCAAGATGAAGGTGGTATAGAGGAAGTCTGAGCAATGAATGGGAAACCTAGAGGTGATATCTAGACATGTAGCTGCCAAAACAAAGAGGAAAGGGATACTATTACAGTTTTGCCAGAAGCTTGACTTGCCCAAGCACATATGTCCTTGGTTAAGCTTCTGTTCAGAGCCACTGTAGTGAAACTGGAGACCTCTGAGTGGGCAGAATGCTCTTATACTCTCGTGAATATCATCTTACTTAGAATATCCATGGTTTCCTCTGAGTAGATCAAAGACCTGATGGGGTAGCAACTTGAGGAAGCCTAAGAGTATGTAGAAATCAATGAAATTCAATAAACTTAATGTAAACAGCATCAATAAAACTTTTTTTAATACACAGAAAAGAGTAGAAGGAAGTTTCAGAAGGGAACACAGATAAGTAGAACAGTTTGTTTACTGTCATAGTAAATGAAATATACCTCTAAAAGTAATACATATCAGAAATTAGTCACTTCATATCCAATCCCTTTTTCAATTTTTTGTGTATTGAAATATTTACGATCTGTTGATGACTGTTAAGTTCATAATAAAAAAATAAACTTCATTTTTAAAAATCATCATTTGTTCAAGAAAAAAAAGATGTATGGGAAGTGTGAAAGAAGCCATCTAGAAGCCTTAGGTCTTCATGAACCGAATCAGCTTCCTAGAGTATCAGATGTTCCTGGGACTGGCCCAATGCTACTCTTGTTCCACTAGAAGATGTTGATTTGCCACTACTTTCCAAATTTCTTCATGGATTGA
The DNA here is from genome assembly GCA_028646515.1 of Pseudochirops corinnae. Taxonomy (NCBI): domain Eukaryota; kingdom Metazoa; phylum Chordata; class Mammalia; order Diprotodontia; family Pseudocheiridae; genus Pseudochirops; species Pseudochirops corinnae. The sequence continues at coordinate 177,266,811 of CM053588.1, forward strand.
ATTCTAACTCAATACACAGAATTGACAGGATTTACTTTGGTCCCTGAGTATAGAGGTTTTCCATTCTTGACCCTGTTTACCTTCCTTACCTTATTCAGTCACTGTCACCATAACCAGGTATCTTGTTCTGGTGACCTTTTTCTCCTTGGTCTAGTTCTTGTTGGACCACAAGAGTGTACTTTTTATAGTTTCTTTACAAGGGAAAAGAACATATACATGTAGCTATGGCATGATAGTGTGGGACTGTGCTAGAGTAACATTGTCAGAGCTGGTCACTCTTACTTGCCCCAATACTAATGTGGACCTGACTACTCCTCTCAACAACTTGGTCACTTCCGTCCAAAAGGTTTTTCCTTTCAAACTGAACCCAGGTAGAGAAAAAGGGAAGCATAACAATACCTCCAATGCCAGTCCAGCTCTTCAGCGTCCCCTTTTCTCCTTCCCCAGCCCTCCCCACCTTGGCCAGACTGCTGATTCATTCACTTCCTAGGAAAAAAAATCTAGGTATTAGTATTCTCTCTCTGCTCTGGGAAGTTGAAAAAAAAAATAATCAATAACAATTTTTTTTCTAGCTCTGAGCACCCAGCCAGAGCCATGTGGGCAAAAAACCATTGTAAATCTATCTCTCTCAACTCCCAGGTACTCCCTTATGACTCCTCTGTATTACATTTGAATGTCATACATAGATTAGCAATGCAATGGTTAACCATGTTTAACAGACTAGCCCAACTTAAAAGACTAAGTAATCAGAAAGGTAAACCACATTTTAAAAAACAGAGATAAGCTTCCAGAAACTGTAACATGCCCTCTGGGGAGAAAAGGAGAACGTAATATGGAGAAATCACATACGCTATGTAAAATCTATCCATGAAGCTTTGGGCCCAAAGTCCAGTGCTGAGGATCTCATGGCTCTATTGCCTGATATATGGATATAGATATAGATGTGGGTAGGAGTGAAAATCCTCACCCTTACATGTGAATAAGAAAAGGGAGATGGAAAATCCAATAGATATAGATATACATACAGAGAGAGATATAGATATATCAGGTGAACATAGATTTTCTTTCTATATATATGTATATAAGACATATATATGCATATATACTTCATATATATATATACACATACACATACACATAGACACATATAGATACAGATATATGTATATATACACACACATATATACATCTATTGACATATAGTGGTCCCCACACCTCTCCCACTTCCATATGCTGGCCTGGTGCTGGCACACTTTCTGCTCATGTGACTTCAGCAGTCCCCAATCCCTTAGGCTATGAAGGAGTAGCTTGTCAATCATGATCCAAACTGACAATCACAGAATCCAGGCAAACTCTCCAGGGTGAAGGAGAAGGATGCTGGAGTGGTTTCTGTTCAAACCAGCAGGAATCCATCTCCAGTATCCTGATCTTCTTGGCGACACCAAGATAATTCTACATACAAATTCAGAAGTGAGGAAATTAACTCTCACTGAGTTAATTTTAACCAGATTTACTAGTCCTTTTCCTTCTTCTATTTCCAAGTGACATTCTCATTTTCCTCCCGAAGCATGTGTTCATTAGGGCAGTCAAGGACCACGAGAGAACACGAAAAGTACAAGTTCTTCTTCTTACAGTTGAAAATTTTGTTAATTTGGTTTCACGCTCAGCACAATGGAAAGTGCACTGGACACGGAATCAGGAAAAATAGGTTCAAGCCCGGGCTATGACAAGGAGAAGCAATACAACTATTAAGAAAGCATTTATTCTCTCTCTACCTCAGTTCTATCATCTGTAAAATGGGGATGTGAATACTTTCACTAGCTATCTAATAAGGTTGTTGTAAAGAAAGGGTTTTCTAAACTTTTAAGTGCTATATGAATACAAATTGTTATTATTTTTACTCTGCTTCAAAGAAGTAACAGTATCAAATGAGACATTTGAATATAACTCCTAAATCCTTATTTCTAATTTATGATACCTGGATGGGGAATGATTTGCACTGATAGAAGAAATATGCCAAATAAATCATGGACTTTTCAAAGTAGCACCAGTTACTGCTACATCACCTTCATTAAAGAGACTGTGTACTCATTTTTCTCATGAAAGGACAATGTTTCTGCTGTAACTTCATGTTAAGGCTTCATATTTATGGTTTCTTCGTGGTTTGGAATACTGGCTTTTCTGTCACACTTTTCCCATTCACATGTAAGAGTAAGGACTTTTCTCCCTACCCCAGTTAATGCATTGAACCAATGGATCCATCGAGGGTGTAAACTATTTATGAATAAATCCTTAATCAGTACTTAAGATGAAAGTAGATAATATTTCCTACCTGGTTGAAGAGAATCAGTTACTCTCTGCAAGGCAAATGGATAAAACAGCAAGCCAATCAGAGAATTTGGTCATTCTATTAGTGAAGCAGTCAAACTTTGGGAACCTCCAAGCTCAGGAGCACCTAAACTCCTAAGTATTTTAGACTTTACCTCAAGGAAAATTCCCAGAGTCTTTCTGTGTTAGACCCTTAAGGGATTGGGTAGGTAGAAAAAAAAAACCAACCAAATGTAATGGGAGAAGCAGAAGGACAGGAAAAATAATGTGATCAGACAGATGCTGGAGCTACATCACAAAACAATAAATTTTAGAGCTGGAAAAGACTGTCTAACCTCCCTCACTTAACAAATGAGGAAACTGAGGTCCAGTTAGGTAAAGTTACTTGTCTAGTCAACCAGTTAATAAATAGCAAAGTCAGAGATTTGAACAAAGATTTAAACCCCAGTCCTCTAAGTCTATATCCCACTGCACCAAGCAGCAATCCAGCTTGAATCTATATGCAGAACTCTGTCCTTGTGGACAGAGTTCAGCACAGTCAGGTATCCTCCAGGGAATGGGGACAAGCAGTGAGGAGTCAGGAATAGAATCCTAGAACCAGCCAATGACCATCCAATACAGATAAACAGGGTGGGGTGAGTATGACTCTGTGATTTTCCTCTCTCTGCTTCTGTGTTGTACATTTTCTTGTCTTTTCTTCTAGACACATTCCCTCTTCAAGGTCAGGATCAAACAAAAAGCATTAGGAGTGGCTTAGAAACCACAAGAAAAGAGGCTGGATCAGAAGTTATCTCTGCTCTTGCTCCATGTCCAAATCCATTTTGATGAAATCCCAAAAAGTCAACTACATGTCTAGTTTTTTTTCTATATCTCTAAGCATCCCAACCCATTCATCCTTGATTGTAATTGGCTTGCACTCTTTCCTGCTCCCTTGAATTTAGTGTTTTTGGCTCCCTCCCTTGATCTCAGTCTACTTCACTTGACCTCCCACTGAAATCACAGCATACAATAGTTTCCTAAAGGAACTCTTGCCCAGTCTTGAACTCACCTACAGTTACTAGCCATTAATGCTTTACCGCCTGCCATATATTAGCAGGTTTCTGAGAAGAACAAGAGTCAGATAAATGAGGTGGTAAGAATCTAGGCAGACAGAAAAAAACCTGAAAATTTGCAAGAAGGGCAGAATTAGACAAGAAGTCCAAAATCCAGGGAGTCAAGAACTAGGATATCTGCAGAAGCCCAAAGAGCAAGAACAAAGGTGGACCTGGATAAAGAAGAAAATGGGTTGCCTCAATCATGGGGTTTTTTATACTCCTCCTGTTAGGAAAGTAACCAATCACCAACCATGGCTCCTAGTAGGAGGGAAGAAGGGGAGGGCAGAAAAAGGTTGAGGGGGACTGCTACTGGTGGGCAGTTCCTTTCACAAGCAGTGTCTGACACCTGGACTTTCCCAGACACTATAATTTACCATTAAGCCAACTCTGGGACTGTTTAAGAGTGTAACTGAATAAGAGGTCTTTGGGGTGTCAATGGAGCTGTGATAGCCCTGTGATTTGAAAAATGATTAATGAAGAAAGAGTTGTTCTTCAAGTGAAGTAGAATGGACTGAACAAGACCATCTAGAGTTTATTGTTTTTACTGAGAGCTGTCGACTAAATTTGAACAGGGTTGGAATGCCAGGGGAGCTGGAACAAAATAAGCACTATGATTCACTTGATCCTATAGATGGAGAATAATCAAAGGAATGGAAATTCCCTGAGCTTAAATTCTTTCCATTCACAGCTTGGCTAGATCACCACCTGCTCAGGTTTCCAGTTTCATCAGAGACCAGATTAACCTGTAGTTATCCTTTGCTAAAGAACCCAGTACAGCTAAAATCCAATTTTGGAAAACATACAAGCTAGAGGGTGTAATGGTGAGCCTCCCTGGTGCATTTATGTGGTAGTTTTTATAGATCTGTAAGTATTTGACCAAAAGGCTGAAAGCAGAGAAATTGGAAGCTAAGGTATGAGGATCCACTGCTTGTGGAAGAGATCAGACATAAAGATAAGAACACCTCTGAAAAAAGAAAGAAGAAAAAAATAAGTTTCTAAACCACCTCTGGAATAATGAGAGGGGGAAATAGGATTACCTATTTTTTTTAAAGTTGATTGAGAGCAATTTCTCATAAACCATCTGTTATGTCAAAGGAGTCATTCTCAAATACCAGTTCAATTCAATTAAACACATATTTTGTACCTACTGGGTACAAAATTCAACTAGATAAATTTAGATAAGGCACAGTTCCATATTTAAAATCTGGTTAGAAGGAATATGACATTTACATAAATATCTGGCCCTATAGCAATCCTGAAGATATTTTATGGTTTTGAGTGTTATAAAGATGGCAGACTAAGATCAATCACTCAGTCAACAAGCATTCGTTAATCACCTGATATAGGCAGGCTGCTGTGTTGGGTCCTGGGAATGCAAAAACAAAAATCAAAGTACCTTGCCCCAAGGAGCATATATATTTCGTGTGTGTGTGTGTGTGTGTGTGTGTATGAAAGTCTATACAAATTATAGGGATAGGACTTGTGACTTGATTAGCATAAAATGAGGAAATTAAGTAAGAATAAGAAAACAATCTCTACTAATGTATCTTAGCACATTCTCTGCAATCTATCATCTTAGAGGACTAATGAAGACAGTCAGGACCCTGAGCACAAAAGCCTCAGGAACAGCAGTGCCCTCCCCTCCAAACCACCAAACTCATTTCCAGCCCAGGTTCCAAAGCCATCATTGAAGGTTGAAATTATTGAGGGGAGGGGGAGCCTACTTTATTCATCAGCACAAGCAAAAACTGCTGACCAACTGCCACCAATAGTCAAACAGGTACAGCACCCCTGAGAACAGCAGCACCTCACAGAAGATCAGTCCTGCTTCTAGCCCAGCCCTCGCAGTCATTATCTGAGGAGGCAACTCCTGTGGAGAAGCCACCAGCCCTCTCTACCAACTGCCACACACAGGGCAGAGAAGCCAGCCTAACTGAAGCAGCAAAGCTCCCTGAGAGAGAGGAGGCACCATATCCCAGGCAAATCAAACCACCACCACTACTTGACCACCATCTTCCAATACACCTCAATGGAGACAGCCCAGTACTCTAAACCCAAGAGCTTTGCAGATAGCAATGCTTCCAGACCAGCATCCTTAGTCATCACTTGAGAAGCAAACCTTATGAAGATACAGCCTGGCAACTGCTCCTGCAAGTATGACAACCACAGTTACTGTAGACCCAGAAAAGAGGATTCTTGATGCCAAAGTCCTTGGCATTGTGAAATGATTCAGCAACAGAAAAATCATAATTTTATCAGTGGAGATGACATTAAAGAAGAGATATCAACATCTGCTTTACTGCTACACTCTAAGGACCATGGGACTTTCCCATATGATTTGCAGCTAAAACCTATTTGTTTTGTCTCTCCTATTAGAATGTGAACTCCTTGAGAACTGTGACTGTCTAGATTTTCTATTTGTTTCCCCAACAATTAGCACAGTGCTAAATGCTAGGGATAGTATATGCTTTGTACATAATGAGAACTTAATGAGTGCTTCCTTCCTTCATTCCTTAGAGAGTTGCCTAGAGCACAGAAAGTTTCAATGACTTGACCAAAGTCACATAGTCATTATATATTAGAGATAGGATTAGAACCCAGATCTTGCTGCCAACTCTCTCCCCACCATATCATACTACCTCTGATATGCAAAATATCTGTAACTATGTATAGACTATTTGCTACTGCTGAGGATTTTAATTATTTTTCTAGAAATAGAAAAGAGATCCCTGACTGGGATAAGGTAATTGGGGGTAAGAGAAAGAGGTTCTAGTATCTGAGGAGCCTTAGATAAGTAGAAGATAGCATTTGAACCATGTTTTGAAGGAAACTCAGGATTTTTTTAATATTATATTTTATCATATCTTCTAATTACATGTAAAAAATTTTAACATTTTTTAAAATTTTGAGTTCCAAATTCTTTCCTTCCTTCCCTACCTTCCCCACCTCCCTGAGACAACAAGCAATTTGACATAAGTGATACTTGTGTAGTCATCTAAAACATGTTTCCACATTAGTCATGTTGTGAAAAAAAACACAGGCCTCTCCCCCTAAAAAAATCAAGAAAATTTTTTTAAAAATTTAAGTATGCTTTGATCTGCTTTCAGACTCCATCCGTTCTTTGTCTAAAGATGGATAGCATTTTTCATCATAAGTCATTCAGAACTGTCTTAGATCATTGTATTGCTGAGAATGACTATCATTCACAGTGGATCATCCTATAATATTGCTGTTACTGTGCACAATGATCTCCTGGTTCTACCCACTTCACTTTGCATCAGTTCATCTAAGTCTTTCCAGATTTTTCTGAAAACCTCCTGCTTGTCATTTCTTATAGCACGATAATATTCCATCACAGTCATATAACACAATTTGTTCAGCCATTCCTCAATTGAGGAAAATAGGGATTCTAAGAAGCAGAGGCAAAAGAGAGAAATTTAACTGACCCCAGGCTAATGTTATTTTTAGGACAGCAGCTCCAGGCCCATGGTAGTATTACAGTCACTGCTTCTTGTATCTGGACAATAACTAAAGGAAGCAATTTATGGAAAGGAAGTAAAGAAGAAAGAGGAAGAGGAAAAAGAGGACACTCCATAATATGTTGTTAAAAAAAAAAAAAGGACTTGAGCCACATATACACAGCTAACCCATAAAGACCTCCTTCTTCACCACTATCAATAAAGCAAAACTAAGAGGACTGCCCTCTCTCCCCACTTCAATGATTTCTTGTATCTTGAGAACAGATACTATTGTTCAGTTTAACCTGATTCAATCTGCATTAAATCAGGAAAGAAAGGAATAAAGGAAAGAAGGTGGTGAGACCAATACCACTCTTGAAATGACCTGCAGGTACCGAAGGACATGTTGTTCAATTTTATGAATTGATAAAGCTCTGGGTGCCACTCCTTTGAGAGTCTGAAGTCCCCTTAAAGTAATTAGGTGATACAGTAATGCAGGACCTAGAATCTGAAAGACCTGAGTTCAAATCTAGCCTGAGGCACTTACTAGCTGTGTGACCCTCAGCAAGTCACAACTTCTGTCTGCCTCAGTTTCCTCAATTGTAAAAAGAGATAGTAGCAGCAGCACCTACTTCCCAAGGTCATTGTGAGGATCAAATGAGGTAATATTTGTAAAGCCCTATATAAATGCTTACTATTATTAGCATTCTACCAGAATTGGTACAGTATGCTTTTTCCGATGCTTTGAGTTAGAGTTGCATGTTTTCAGTCAACCCAGTGCCAGAACAGTAAATGATGATAATTTACCCGATATTCTTCCTGAAGATCAGAACATGAGCCAGAGTTAGAGAAGGGATCAGAGAACTGGTTATCTGGCTATTTTGTTGGGACCACTAAAGAAGGATGCCTTCCACTCAGATTTTCAAACCAGGGAGAAAGTATGCAGTTGAACTATGTCTCACTAAACACTGTTTAGGGATTTATGTCTGCCTGTAGTTTATATTTACAAATACCAGCAAAAAGCACCATTTTCAGAGCTTCATCTCTCACTTTTGATGTCCCACCCATCCACAAACTCCTTTCCTGAATCCTATGATCTGAGGTCCTTGTTATTAGCTGTCTGAGGGACTGATGTGTAGAAGAGTGCTCTGCAATTGCAGAGGGACAGATTTAGCCTCAGTGTAAGAAAAAAAAATCCTAACAATTAGAGCCAAGGGCTCTTACAGGTTTCAAATTTTACCTGGGAACAAAACTACCCAAAATTCTTTGTGTTTGACTCTGATCTCGAAGGCTGTGGATGGGTAGAAAAACAGCCACATAAGTGAAACAGGCCTCAGGAAATAGTGAATTCCCCATGACTTGGGGTCTTTAAGTAGAGTCACATTTAAGTAGTATTATAGAGGGGTTACCAATTCAAGTACCAGATTGATTAGAATGAGAAGAGAGCACTGAAGTCTCTTTTCTGTGATTCTGAAGTTCCAGGTTAAGACATTAGTAAGTAGGTAGAAGATTGAAATCTTACCCCTTCCAGGAGTTTTTATACTTTAATTGGGGATATTTTGAAAAGATGAAAAACTTTCAAGAACCAAAGGATTAAATCTGATCTCTAAGGTCTCTTCCAGGCTAAAAATCTTAGGTCTATGACTTAGATGCCATTTCAGACACTTTGGCAATGCAATGGAAAACAGATCATTTAGGGCAGCACGACTATTTATCAGAGATGACAGGGAAAGGATTCTGTCCTTAAGAAGATGGGTTAGCTAGATGAGCTCTAAAGGCAAAGCAAGTCAACAATTATTTATTAAGTATCTACTATTTGCCAAGCACTGTGCTAAGCAATGGGAATACAAGACAAAGGCAAAAACAACCCCTGCCCTCAAGGAGATCTCAATCTGATGGGGCGATAATAAGATAATATACAGGATGACTTGGAGGTGCTCTCAGAGCAAAGGCACTTGCATTAAGGGGGCCAGGAAAGCCTTTTTGCAGAAGATGGGATTTTAGCAAACACTAGACAGAAGCCAGCAAAGCATGACTTTCTGAGTATTCTGCAGTCCAATGAAAACAAAAGGTTCCGTTTACTATGCCTACAACATAAAGCAATTCTTGTTTTGGACCGCAAACCCTACACACAGCTCCTGGCTCCTTGTAGACATTGCCACCTAATTCAGTTGGTTCTTTGGAGAGGACTGTATGCCCACATTTTGTTGTTTATTTTGCCAAGCTTGGCAGCAAGGTATAGGATTATCCCTAGCGATTGTAGAGTGAAAGTATCTCCCCTTGCCAGACTATGCTTCAACGAGAATTACACGTTTGGAATCAGTGAACTTGGGTTCAAATCCCAGCTCTGACACTTACCATCTGCAGGAACTTGGGCAAATCACTTAACATAAAGATGAGGGAATTGCCTTAGATGACCTGTAAGGCTCCTTCCATCTCTAAATTTGTTATCAAATGAGTCTGCAACATTATTGTGCAGGTGAAATCCCTTTTAAATTAATATTCAGGGCAGCCTTGGAGGGGAAATTTTATCAAGAAAGGTCAATGTTCAGCTTGAGAGTTAATGTGGAAGAAGTGAAGGGGTGCTGTTGCCAGGCAACCAGCCCTAATCTCTCCTTCTGTCAATCAACAAACATTCTTTAAGTCTTCATGATAGCGTATTTAAGTTTCAGATCTTCCCTGACTCCATACACTCAGCAGGGCAAGAACTCAAAATACTTATTTCTATGGGAAGATAAGGTTCCCACCTCCAAAGAGGTCACATTCTCATTTGGAACATATGAATGTTCAGTGGTTACCTATTATCTACTGGATAAAGTTCAAACTCCCCAACCCAGTGTTTGAGGCCTTCCGTGGTATGGTCCCAGAACATCTTTCTAGCCTTATCTTCTCTCCCCAGCACACAGTGACAGCAGCCTGGACATTCATTTCTATCTACCACACATTCCATGCTTATTTGTTTGCACCATTCCTCAAAGCTAGAATGACCTTGTTACTCACCTTTGTCCATCCACATCTAACCCATACTTCAGGACAAAACTCTTCTTCAGTGCCTTGAACAGTGCTGTGAACACAGTAGGTGCTTAATAAATGTTTGCCATTGTTGAATCTGACTTTTTCTTTGAGGCTTCCTCTGGCCATTCCACATCTATAAAGTGAGGGGATTGAACTAAATGGCCCCTGAGTTCCTTCCAGCCCAGGATGGATGATCCTGTCATCTTTCTCTTGTCTGAACCCTGAGGTCTTATAGTCTCTACACATAATCTATCCCTCAGTTCTACTGTTTTCTAATTATTTCATGTCTGTATGTCATTTTTTTCCCCTGACTAAGCTGTAAAATCATTGAAAGCAAAGACTTGGTTTTCTCTTTTGTGTCCTCCATGGTGTTTAGCACATAGAAAATGTTCTATGAAGACCTACTGAATGAATGAATGGGTTCTCAGGTACCCTGAGGGGACTGAACTATCTCTTCTCTCTGCCATCCACTTCAATGCCCACTGGCTCTGTTCCCTCCATTTGTGAGGGGTCTGTGACTAGCACCATAGATCCATTTAACCACTTAATATTATTTGGCTTTTACAAAGACCAATCTTTACTTCAAAGCTATAGCAAAAGCAAGCACAAATATTTTCCCCAATATCTTGAGGGCATAATTCTCCCTCTGCTCACTTTGTCTCAGGGAGAGTGAAAATTAGGCTCAAACTCCTACATAACAATGGTCCCACCATGCTGATGTCCAGATGCAACATGACTGCCAGGTAAGCCTGTGATTCAGCTACTCCCAGGTTGGGTTCCTGAAGGTAATTCCCAAAATTTGCTTCTTACTTCTTAAGGCATCAATGCTTCATTGACTGAAAATCTGAATTCCAGAAAAATGGATTTGGAGGAATCCCCTGGATCTCTCAAATCCACAAAGTCATAGGTTCTACTTCCACCCAAAACTCCCCCAAGAGCAATGAAGGAAAAAAAAAAATTACCAAAAGCTGAGTAGATTTAAAAAAAAAAAATTTGGAGGGGGGAAGGCAAGGCAACTGTGGTTAAATGACTTGCCCAAGGTCACACAGCTAATAGGGTGTGTCCAGTGTGTGAGGCCAAATTTGAACTCAGGTCCTCCTGACTCCAGGGCCCATGCTCTATTCACTGTGCTACCTAGCTGTCCATGAGTAGATTTTTAAAATAATTTCATAACTAATCAAAAAGTCTCTCCTCCAATCTATGATTAGAGGAACAGAAGCATTTATCAAATGTCTATGATTGCACTGCAGTTGATCTTTCCAAAGCTCTTCCCTTACAAGTCAGCATGATTGTCCCAGAAGCAGCTCTCCAGCCTCTTCCATGTGGAACTGCCATCTTAGCAAGCTGATAGACTCTGTAAATGCACCAGTCCCATTATGATAGTGTTGAAGATCCAATGTCAGGAATTTCAAGACTTGAGATAAAGAGGAACAGGATCCCCATGGGATGATCTGAAAAAGTTAGAAAGTACCACCTGCCCAAGAGTATCTCTATTTTTGTCATTGTTTGTCTCCATAAGGCAGCTAGGAGAGAGAAGATAAAACACTGGACTTGGAATTAGGAAGACCTGAGTTACAATCTGGCCTCAGATATGTATTAGCTGTGTGACCTTGGGCAAGTCACTTAACCTCTACCTCAGCTTCCTCAACTATAAATGGAGATAATAATGAAACCTACTTGTCAGAGTTCTAAGAATCAAAGATATTTGTAAAGCACTTAGTACAGTGCCTGGCACATAGTGGGTGCTTCATAAACATGTGTTTCTTTCCTCTCCCTCCTGTTAAAAGTATACTTACGTCCTCTGGAAGAAGTAACATGTTAGACACCTATTAATTTCATTTGTGACACAATGTTTTGAGAAGAACACTAACAAACTGGAGATCATGAAGGAAAAGATGACCAGAACAATAATGGGACAGGAAACCATGCCATAGAAAAATATAGTAAAAGCATTTAGAATTCTTAGCCTAAAGAAGAGAAAATTTAGGGGTGACAGGATTGCCTTCAAGCAGTAAATGAGCAGTTAGGTGGAAGAGGGTTATGCTTGTCCTTTGTAGCTCCACTGAACCAAACCAGTAATAAGGAGTGGAAATTTCAAGGAGCTAGATTTTAGCTCCACATGAGGAAAAACTTCTGATGATCAGAACTGTTCCAAAGTGAAATGGGCTGCAGTGTTAGATAATGGGTTCCCCATCGCTAGATCTATTCTCCATATCTTCAGGAGGAAGCTAGATGACTGCTTGTCAAGGATGGGTTGTCAGGACTGGGCTTCTGCCAAGATCAGGCTAGAACTCCATCCTTGAGATTTTATAATCATAGTATCTGGCTATCTGATGACAAAGAGCAAGGCCCTAGGACCACAGTGTGTGCAGGTGTGCTAATTTTTTTAGAGGAAAGAGAGGAAAAGCCCTGGGGCATGGGAAGGCAGGCTTGAAGGAATGATGAGCAAGAAGAGGACATTATGAGAAAACTGAATAGGGGACACTGAAAACAAAACAGGGGCATTACAAAGCCAGATTTCACCAGGTCTCCCTGTTTTGCTAGGATCAGGTCCCCAAGAGGACCCTTAGGGAAACCCAGGAGGATACAAGAAGTACAGATGGTGCCAACTCTATCACTAGGATTGTAGGACCAAGGCATGAAGTTAGAGAACCAGCTGGCCCATGGCTTTCTCTTGGGCAGCCCCAAACTCAGGGTGAACTGACACTGTTCTCCCATATGAGCTGCATGAATTGCTCTGATCCACATTTTTCAAAGTTTTTCCCTTGGTGGGAGCCTAGTCACAAGATTCCTACAAGAGCCAGGAATGCTGGGGTTTTTAAGTTTTTCTGGGATTTTTCTTCCCTCCCCCTCAGCTTTTTGGCTGAGCCTTCTCTTTTTCTTGGCCCCACTTTGCCGGGGGAAAAAAATGCAGTGGCAATTGGGATCCATTTGGGATACATCTGCAGACAGTGGCTTGGATACAGTTTGAATGGGAGGGAGGGGAGAAAGAGAAATTCTTGCCTCTGTTCTCCAAATCTGAGGTAGTCTCTTCTGCTCTCCAGTCAGAATCATGTCTTTTTTCACTGATTAGGCAGCAATAGATAGACAAGAATAAGGAGCAGCCTGAGTAAGAAAACAGCCTTACTGAGGACTCATTCATTGGGATTTTTGGTTGCTATATGTTTGTGTGTGTCTGTGTCTGTGTCTGTGTGTCTGTGTGTCTCTGTGTCTGTGTGTGTATGAAGCAGGCAGCAAAGGAAGGGAAAGAGAGAGGGAATTAGAGAGGGAGAAAAGGAAGATGCATTTATGTAATTACATAAATGCATCTATGAATTACATAAATGCATCTGCTAAAACAGAATAATTAGGACTTTGCCTAAGATGCCCAATGTCTAAAGTACATACTTCTTCCCAACATCAGTCTTCTAGCCCATCAGACCTATACCTTCCATCCTTCACTGGTCTTATTCTCTATAGATCATAACAATGCTTGTGTTCCTCTCCTGGTTTGTGCCTTTAACCGTGAGTTGTTGTTGCTCATTCATTCAGTCATGTCTGACTCCATGATTCCATGTACCATAGCCCTTCTATCCTCCATTATCTCTCAAAGTCTGTCCAAGTATATTCATTGTTTCCATGACGCTATCAGCTCATCCCATCCTCTGTCATTCCCTCATCCTTTTGCCTTCCATCTTTCCCAACATCAGGGTCTTTTCCAACTCTTTTCCAAGTCCCATCTTCTTATTATATGGCCAAAGTATTTAAGCTTCAGCTTCAGTATTTGACCTTTCAGTGAACAGTCTGAATTAATTTCTTTAAGTATTTATGGCTTTAATCTCCTTGTTGTCCAAGGGAGTCTCAAAAGTCTTCTCCAGAACCACAGTTTAAAAGTGTCAATTCTGCAGTACCTGGCTTTCCTTATAGTTCAACTCTCCCATTCATTGCTACTGGAAAAACTATAGCTTTGAGTATATGCACCTTTGTTGGCAAGGTCATGTCTCTGCTTTTTAGTATGCTGACCAGATTTGCTATAGTTTCCTTCTAGGAAACAAGTGTCTTTTAATTTCATGGCCGCAGTCACTGTGATCTTTGAGCCCAAGAATATAAAATCTGGCACTGCTTCCATTTCTTCTCCTTCTCTTTGCCATGAAGTGATGGGGCCAGTTGCCAGGATCTGAGTATTTTTTACGTTAAGCTTCAAGCCAGCTTTTACACTGTAATCTTTCACCCTCATTAAGAGACTTCTTAATTCCTCTTCACTTTCTGCCATCAGAGTGGTATCATCTGCATATCTGAGATTGTTGATTTTTCTCCTGGCAGCCTTAATTCCAGCTTCTGATTCATCCAGCCTGGCACTTGGGATGATATACTCTGCAAATAAGTTCAATACATAAGGTGACAATATGCAGCCTTGTTGTACTCCTTTTCCAATGTTAAACCAATCAGTTGTTCTACACTTGGTTCTAACTGTTGCTTTTGACCCACATACAGGTTCCACAGGAGACAAGTAAAATGATCTGGGAATAGCAGAGGACTTGCTACATTTTGGTGTGATCCACACAAAGACTTTAGTGTAGTCAATGAAACAGAAGTAGATGCTTATCTAGAACTCCTTTGCTTTCTCCATAATCCAGCAAACGTTGGCAATTTGGTCTCTAGTTCCTCTGCCTCTTTGAATACCGGCCTGATGTTCTGGTAATTCTTGGTCCACACTTTGAGGAAACATAGTTTGCAGAAACTTAAGCTTAACTTTACCAGCATGTAAAATAAGCATAATCATTTGGTAATTTGAACATTCATTGGCATTGCCCTTCTCCTCTGCAATATAGTGGCCACTATTTAGTTTTCCAAATCTGCTGACATATTAAGTGCCACACTTCAACAGCATCACCTTAGGATTTTGAATAACTCAGCTGGAATTCCATCACATACACCAGCTTTATTGTTAGCAATGCTTTCTAAGGCCCACTTGCCTTTGTCCTCTAGGATGTCTGACTCTAGATCATTAGCCGCATCTTCATGGTTATTGGCAATGTTAAAAGCTTTCTTGTGTAGTTATTTTGTATATTCTTGCCACCTCCTCTTATTTTCTTCTGCTTCTGTTAAGTCCCTACAATTTTTGTCTCTTATTATGCCCATTTTTGCATGAAACTTTTCCTTGATATCTCTAATTTTCTTAAGGACCTCTTGTCTTTCTCTTTTATTGTTTTCTTCCATTTCTTTGCATTTGCATTGCTCATTTAAGAAATTCTACCTATCTCTCCTTAATATTTTCTGGAATTCTGTTTTCAGTTGGGTATATCTTTCCCTTTTTCCTTTATTTTTAATTGTCTTTTTTTTCCTCAGCTATTTGTAAAACCTCATCAAACAGTCCTTTTGCTTTCTTGCTCTTCTTTTTCTTTGGAATGTTTTTTGTTGCTGCCTCCCATACAATATCACAAATCTCTGTCCATAGTTCTTCAGGTACTCTACCAAGCACTCTATTTACCAAAATGGATTCACTATCTCCAACCCCCCAAAATTATAACTTCCTACCTTGTCACCTAACATCCTTTCCTCCTTTGCCTCTAAGCTGCCTAGAGAAATTGCCCCAGTCCTGGACATCATCTTCCCTTCATCTCCCACACTCAAGTAAATTAGACCTTGGCACTAAAATTTTTTAGTTATAATTCTGTGTATGTTTACATGTGTGACTAATTGTAAATTGGGTAAGGTGTTCTCATGACATTATGTATATTTTTCTTTCCTCAAACCACTTTCTGCCTCAATTTCTCTACATTTTCTCTCGTCCAAGTCCTTATTATGATTTTTTTATGGTCTACCCCAGGGGTTCTTAATCTGGGGTCCATGGACCCCCACAGATATATTTCAGGGATTCTGTAAACTTGGATGGAAAAAAATTCTATGTTTATTTTCATTAACCTCTAACTAAAATTCAGTATTTCCTTTGGTTATGAATGTGGGTGATAAAACATTATTCTGAGCTAAGGTCTATAGGCTTCACCATATTCACAAAAGAATTCTATGACACATACAAAAATGGCCAAGAATTTGTGATCTATCCTTTCCTCTGCTACCAGTTGGCCAAAATCATTGTATATACCTCATTTTTAGGGCACGGTGTTCTGAGTAGAGCAGATGCTTAGCAAATATCTGATAAAAATGGTCTCACCTCATCTATGAAGTTTTATCTGATGCTTCTCGGTCTATAGAAAGAGAGCATCAAACTAGAAAGCATTTGAGTTCTTCTAGCCTTAAATTCATGATCCTATGTTCCTTCGCCTTTCTAAATTACCACAATTTTTACATTGAAGGGTATGCTGGTAAATGTTTAATAACCAGCTTCTTGCGGGGGGTGGGAGGGAGAGTGAAGGAAATGTGTGTAATACATTTGTAAATTAATCTGTATTATTAGTATTTTCTCTATCACCTTTGAAGTCTAGACAATCAACAACAAAAAAAATTGGGAGGGAAGTGTAAATGATCACACCAAAAATTTAACAATTGGCTCTTGTGAACTGATTCAAATAGTTTGAATCTCCATCATAGAGACTGACAAATACTCTCTATCATATGACCCATTCCTTGATTCTCTATTGTCTTGAAATCTGAGGCACCAATACTTATCTAGCAACCTGCACCCTGCTTAAATAGGTTTCACATTATCTGGAAATTAACAACACTGGGAAGATCAATGCTGAAAATGGAAGATGTAGAGACATGAGGAATTTTCAAGCAAAAAAATTCAAGAAGAGCCTTAAGGTTTGCAAAGTTCTTTAAATTTATTATATCATTTGATGAGAACACTGGGAAGAAAGGACAAGGGAAGAGATGAAAGGGTGTCAATGGACAAAGAAAGATTAAGCAAGGACATCAGAAACAAACTCAACATTTATTCTCAAAGCCATCCCAGTACCAAGATTAAATTCAATTAGTTCAACAAACATCAAGTACCTACTGTATGCCAGGCATTGTGCTAAGCACTGGAGATATTGTAGTTGTTGTTGTTCAGTTATTTCAGTCATGTCCAACTCTTTGTGACTCTATTTTGGGTTTTCTTGGAAGAGATACTGGAGTGGTTTTCCATTTCCTTCTCCAGCTCATTTTATAGATGAGAAAACTGAGGCAAACAAGGTTAAGAGATTTGTACAGGGTCACATAGCCAGTAAGTATCTGAAGCCAGATTTGAAATCAGGTCTTCTCAGCATTCTATCCACTGCACCACCTGGCTGTCCATAGCACCGGGGATACAAAGAAGAAGAAGAAAGACAGTCCTTTCCCTCAAGAAGCTTATTATCTAATAGAAGACAACATACAAAAGGAAGCAGGAAAAGCTGAGTAGTCAGAGGATACTCAACACCTTGTTCTGTGTACTTGAAACCAAGCAGAGTTGCAGATGGAAAGTGAATAGTGAGCTTAAAAAAGACCTCCCACCCTCCAATCAGAGAAGAAAGGAGGCTGAGGGAATTAGGAAGATGTTGAGTATCCAAGACTAAGTTAAACAGCAGATGAGGAATTTTCAAGTGATCATTTCATCCAATGATGCTAAGGAAAGCTGGTGCCAATTTTTCAGAAACAAACTTCCTAATTTTTAAAGAGAATAAAAATCATTTGTCAAGTCTCCTTATTTCGGTGTAATCCAGGGGAGGGAAACCTGTGACCTCAAGGACACATGTGACCCTCTAGGTCCTCAAGTGCAGCATCCAAACTTCACAGAACAAATCCCAGGTCCCTAAGTATACTGGGACATTTGGAAGCACTGTACCATTTGGGAAAGCCCTGATTCTCATTGTAATGGTACTATGAAGATAGTAGAGTTGAGTGGAAAGAGCATTGATCTAAAGAGGTCAGAATATTTGAGTTTGGGTCCTGGCTTTACTGTGGAATATTTGTATGACTTAGCATGAGGTCCCTTCTCCTCTTTGGGCCTTAAAGTGCTTCTAGCTTTAAAATTCTATGATTCTATATCAGAATTCTAACATTATAAAATTCTTTTAATAGAATATAAGCTTCTTGAGGGTAGAGATTTTTTGAAATTTTAACTTTATATCTTCAGTGACTCCCTCCCCCCAAAGGAACGAGTATCTTCAACAACAAGCACAGTTCCTTGCAGATAGCAGGCACTAAATAATGAGTCAATAAGCACTTTAAAAAACAGGCACTTATTAAGCATCTACTGTGTGCCAGTTATTGAAAACAATATAATTAATCATGTTTAAAATAAAAATAACCCAAACCACAATAGGAAAAATACAGAAAAAGCCTTTGACAAAGTATAATACTCATTTATGCTTTAAAAAAATCCTCCCAAGTATAAGCACAGAAAGGTCATTCATATATTCATATATATATATATACATGCACATACATGCATGTGTGAATATGTATATATGTATATATGTATATATGTATATATTTATGTGTATATATATATATGCATATATCCCAAAGCTGGCATTATTTTTAATGGGGAAACAAAAGAAGCTCTTCCAATAAACACAGGGGAAAGGGCAAAATATAACCTCATTCCACTATTATTTGACATAGTTTTAGAGATCCTATTAATAGAAGTAAAACAAGATGAAGAAATTAAAGACATAAACATTAGCATGGAGGACACAAAATTGTCCCAATTTGTAGATGATTTTTTGGTTTTCATAGAAAAACCTAGAAAGTCAGCAACGAAACTAATTAAGACAAATATTACTTTCAGTTAAGTTTCAGGATATAAAATACTACCACAAGAATCATCAGCATCTCTAAATAGCAACAACAAATTCAGGAGAAATAATAAAAAGGGAAATCTTAACTATAAAATGCAAAACATCTTATAATTAGTCTTCAAGACTTCCATCAATATAATTACAAAATAATATTTAAAGAAACAGAATAAATTCAATATTTGGAAGGATATTCACTGTTAGTGATTGGGCTACACACATATAATTTAAAAGGCAATAGAATCTGAATTGATTTAATATTATATCAATTAAACTATTAAGGAGATTTTTATGGAACTAGATAAAATAGTAAAAAAAAAAAAATTCATTTAGAAAAACAAAGTTTCTAAAATCCAAGGTCATAAAAAAAAGTCAGAAGGAAAGGATAGCCCTCCCAGATGCTAAGCTAATATATATTTCAAAATAGTGATGACCAAAACTATCTGGTGATATATTTGCTCTAAAAATAGAAAAATAGGTCAGTGGAACAAACTACATAAGCAAGGATCAGAAACAAAATATTCAGTAGCATGTTGTTTGGCCATTTTTCAGCCATGTCCAATTTTTCATGACTCCATTCAGGGTTTTCTTGGCAAAGATACTAGAGCAGTTTGCCATTTTCTTCCTCTGTAGCTCATTTTACAAATGAGGAAACTGAGATAAACAAGGTTAAGTGACTTGCCCAGGGTAACACAGCCAGTAAGTGTCTGAGGTCAGATTTGAACTTAGGAAGATGAGTCTTCCTAACTCCAGAACTGGTACTCTATCTACTGTACCACCTAGCAGTTCCATTTAATATCCTAGTATTCAATATACTGGAGAATATATACTATGCAGGGAAGGTCTCCTGATTTGACAAGAACTCCTAGAGAAACTAGAAACCAGTTTGGGTAAAGACCAAAAGCAAGTTTACACCATGTGCCACAATAACTTCCAAATGGACACTCAATTTAAGAGGGAGGAAATGGAAGGAGTCAACTGGGTAAGTGGGAGGGGAGGGGATCCTTCACCAAATAAATATTAGGGGCGCCAGTATGGCACAGGAGAAAAACGCTGATTATAATCAGAGGATCTGTCTGGGTTTGAATCTGGACGCTGCCACTTAACTGCTGCTGCTACCTTAGGCAAATCAATTGATCTCTGAGCTTCCATTTTCTCATTTGCATAATGAGGGTTCCTTCTAGCTCTAATTCAATAATTTAAATCTTATGAAATTGAAACACTTTCAGAAGAACAAAATCAATGTGCCTAGGATAAGGCAAACTTTTAACTGAGGAGAGATCTTTGTATCAAATATTTCCGATAAAAACCTGATATCCAAGGTATGTAAGGAATGAACACAAATATATAGAACCTGGGCAGCTAGATGACTCCCAGTGGATAGAAAGTCAGGAAGACTTGAGCTTAAATCTGTCTTCAGACATTTACTGGCTGTGTGACTCTGGGCAAGTCACTTAACCCTGTTTGCCTCAGTTTCCTCAACTGTAAATTGAGCTGGAGAAAGAAATGACAAACCACTCCAATGTCTTTGCCAAGAAAATGCCAAAGCAGATCATGAAGAGTCAGACACAACTGAAAACAACCGAACAATGAATATAAAATCTCAATGGACAAGTACTCAAAGGACACAAGAAAACAATTCTCAAAAGAAAAATTGTAATCGAACAATAACCATATGAAAAATTGCTCTAAATCACTAATAATGAGGGAAATACAAATTAAAACAACTCTGAGTTTTGATCTCTTGCTTATGAAATAGGCAAAGGTGAAAAAAGATGGAAACAATAGATGCCAGAGAGGCTGAGATAAGAGAGATACACTCATAAACTGTTAGTACAGCTCTGAAATAGTCTAACCATTATTTGAAATCATGCTTTTTAAAAAAATTGGGGGCAGCTAGGTGGGGCAGTGAATAGAGCACTGGCCCTGGAGTCAGGAGGACCTGAGTTCAAATCTGGCCTCAGACACTTGACACGCTTACTAGCCATGTGACTTTGGGCAAGTCACTTAACCCCAATTGCCCTCCAAAAAAAAAAAAAAGGCAAAAAAAAATTTTGACTAAAATGTCCATGTCTTTTGATGCAGAGATTCCTCTGCTGTGCATATAGCCTATAGAGGTCAAATATAGAAAGAAAGGTCTCATGCATGTAAAAATATTCATTGAAGAATTTTTATAATAGGACAGAACTAGAAACAAAGTAAATGTCCATCAATTGGGACATGATTAAGTTTGGTATATGAAAGTAATGAAATATCATTGTACTACAAGAAATGCTGAAGCAGAATATGAAGAAGAGAGACATGAAAAGACTTTTATGAACTAGATACAGAATGAAGTAACCAGAAACAGGAAAATAACCAGTCACTACAATGATGTAAATAGAAAGAAGACAAAAAATAACTACCCAAAACAAAATGCTACACAATTAATAATGATCAAACTTGAATTGGGAAAAAATTAAGAATATGGACCCTACCCCATTCTTTCATTTCAGTGGTAGGAGACTATGAGTATAGAATCCTACAGGTCATGAGAGCCCAAGTAGGTCAGCACACACTGGCTTTGTTCTGTGCACAGCTACAAGTGGAATATTGTATACACCAGAGACAGTCACTGTGTTGGATGGTTAACTGAACTGTGAGGTTTTTTCCAGGAAAAAAAAAAAAAGATCCTTATAAAAAGGAGCTAGGGCAGGAAGAAGGCTATATGAATGTGATCTAAAAATGAAACACAGCATAATGAAAACTTTATAAAGAAATTAAAAAGAAAAACATTTTGCCTCTGCCCAGCAATGTACAGATATCTGGCCAAAGAGAGAGTTCTCCCATATGAATTGGCACCTACGCCTGTGCTATTTTGAGATACAAATGTGATTATAGCACATTTGTAAGGCAAGAAGAGGGGTTATAAGAGGCTCCTGCTTTTGAAAGAAGGGAAATTAATGAGCCAAATGTGTGGTGACAGGTGCATGTCAATTTGTGTGTTGGGGAAAGAAAGAGGAAGAAAATGGCATTGGGAAAGCAACAATTTAACGATGTCCCTGGGTGGGGGGGGGGGGGGGGGAAGGCCATTTGTGTCCAGGAAGTTTAGTCTCTATCGCTTTGTCTCCACATCTCTTTAAGATGCTTCTGCTTTCCTAAATTCTTTATCTAGAAAGAATAGTGGAGTGAAAAGAGTATTAAATTTGCATTTGGAGAGATCTGATTTCTAGTCTGGTCTCTACCACTCGCTAGCCATGTGTCCCTCAGTCAGTTGCTGAATTTCATGTAAGGTGAATGTCTATAAAATGTCATTTCCCTCAACGTTTAGAGCTGAGAAAAGATTACTCAGAGGTGGGTGTATGTGAGAGCCTACAGACTTATGACTCAGGTGAGCACTCTACTGGACCAGAAACCCCGACAATGAAAGACATTTGCACAGCAGGGTTGATTAGAGAAAACAAAAAGCACTGCCTGGGAAAACAGACCACATGTTGTATGTCCATGCATAATATCGTGGCTAGGAATTGATAATTGCCGAACCGAAAGAGGAGAGAGACTTCAGCATTTGCCAGCAGCCCAAAATATCAGCTACTTTCTGGTCCTAACTGGCCTTCAAGAGAACTGAGAGACATTCAAAGAAAGAAGTATATAGCACTGCATTTTAATTATGTTACACTGGAACTGTGAGTTCTAAAGTCACTTTGTTGGAGACTTAGAGAAATTGAAAGGGAATTAGACTATAACTCCCATAGAGATATAAACCTTGCATCCCTTTAGGCATGGATACAGAGAATGTTTTACTACTAGATTCCTTCCTTTGCTATTTATGCTGCTTAGTGCCTTAATTAAATGTTTGTGCAATTGGATTTATGTGTCTCTGGTAAGAATAACAAAAACAATGACTAGAGCTAACATTTATGTTATACATTAAGGTTTTCAAAGTGCTTTATAAATATCTCATTTTATCTTCACAATAACACCAAGAAGTAGGTGCTATTATTATCCCCATTTTACAGATGGGGAAACTGAGGCAAACAGCTTTTAAGTGACTTGACCAGAATTTGAACTCAGATCTTCCTTACCCTAAATCCAGTGATCTACCTATTTTTCCACCTGGCTGCCTACCTCTGGTATGGTTTCATAACAGATATACCCAATGGATGTCTGGGCCATGGGCTGACTACTTAGTATGCCCCCAAAACTGGCATGCTGAAGGAAAAAGTAATTAAGAGGGGGTGGTGTTATCTTTTTTTTCCTCAGCTATAACATGGGAGTCATAATATCTGCACCACCTACTTCACAGGCTTGTTGCAAAAATCCAATGAGATTATGGATGGGAAAATTCTAAACAAACCAAAGAGATCATCATAATTCAGCATACAAACACTCCCCTGAGTGTTAGTACCTTCCCTCTGAGAATCATCATAATTCAGCATACAAAATCCCACCCAGACCAGTTTTAAGAACAGAGTATGCAACTGCCTTTATACTATTATTTGAGGGATATCAAACTCTACCTGTTAAAAAAAAATATCTCCCACAGAACCTGAAATCCCAACCTTCAAGATTTGTTCCTTTGAGTTTGAAGTTCCAGTATCCAAAGATAATAATCATAATCCAGCAGAAAATAGAGACTGGAAGTATATGACAGAAAAGGAAAGCTAGTTCTATTCCTACCTGTCTGATAATACAGTTTGCTTTATTAGATACTCATCTAGATCAGGCTTACTAGCCATGAGTGTCTTCCAAGGCTCTGGCCTGAGTCCTCTTCTCTTCTTCCTCAATGCCATGACACTGAGTGATTTCATCAGCTTCCATGGAGTCCAGTATCAACTTATATGATTCTCAGAACTATTTATCCAGTTCTGACCTCTCTGACCTCCAGTCTCATATCTCTCACTCCTTCATGGATATCTCAAAATAAATATCAAACAGACACCTTCAACTGTACACGTCCAAAACTGAACTCGTTATGTTTCCCACCAATCACTAACCTCCCTTTCAAACTTTCCTGTTATCGTTGAGAACATCACCATCTTCCTAGTCACATCTGGACTATTGCCACAGTCTCCTGATTGGTTTCCCTGCCTCAAGTCTCTTCCCACTCCAATCCATCCTCCTCCATTCAACTTTTAAATCTTCTGGTTCAATTGTTTCATTCATATCTGACTCTTTGCAACTCCATTTGGGGTTTACTTGACAAAGATACCTGGAGTAGTTTGTCATTTCCTTCTCCAGTTCATTTTATAGATAAGGAAACTGAGGCAAACGGGGTTAAGTGACTTGCCCAGGTCACACAGCTAGTAAGTGTCTGAGACCAGATTTGAACTCTGGAAAATAAGCGTTCTTGATTCCAAGCCAAGTGCTCTATCTACTGTACCACCTATCTGCCCTGCAATGACCCTGGCTTCCTAGTAATTCCTCATATGAGAACTTCCATCTCCCAACTCCCAATTCTTTTCATTGATCATCTTCCATACCTGGAATACTTTTTCTCCATATCTCCACCTACTTACTTCCCTAGATTATTTTTCAACTCCCTGCTCAAATTTTGTCTTTTTGAGAAGACTTTCCTGGTCCCCTGAGTGTTAGTACCTTCCCTCTGAGATCACTTCCAATTCACCCTGTTTATTTCTTATATGTATAATGGGGCCAGGAACATCCACACCAGAGACACTAGGGACCTGCTTGGGGAGAATCATGGAAAAAAGAACCATGTGTGGACCTTCTGGCTGATGCTACCATGTGTTTGGGAGCAGCCTTTTTCCATTAGCTCTTTAATTATCAGATCAGTGCAGCAAAAGCCATGCCCATTACTAAGTTAGGTTATTTTGGAAATTTTGACAGTTCCCACTGGACAGCTCATAGGTAAAACTGCTCCCAACCATGTACTAGGCCAATGCAGAATGTCCCTGCATCCTTCTGTCCTCCATGATTTCCCCCAGGAACAGATGATCCCTATTGTCTTTAACATTGTTGATGCCATCTTAGCAAATTGATGGTGTCTGCATATGCACCTGACTCCCATTATATATGTGTATAGTTGTTTTAATGTTATCTCCACCTTTCGAATGTGAACTCTTTCAGAGCAGGGATCATTTTCACTTTTTTTTTTCTATTCCCAGCTTAGCACATTGTAAGCACTTGATATATGCTTGTTGACTTGACTTGGCTTTCTGGCCTATACCCTAGTGTAGAAAGAACCAGTCTGTTCCCAACTCCTCCCTGAGGCATGGATTTCTAGTCACTGTCCTCAGTTCCAACCCATGCAGGGAGAGTTTTCCTCAAACCTGCCTTGAACAGGGCGGGGAAAGTAGGGAAGAAGGAGAGAAATGTCCCAAGGACACTAAGGTAATTGCCTGATGAAAATTATTCCAGGTTCCTACTTACTAAAGCCTTTTCTTCCTATGAAACTATTGACTCATTCTTCCTTACCCAAGGAAATCCACAAATGATGGAAGTTCATTCTTGATTTCTGCTGTGGGAGAGTTAGAATATTTATTATAATTCTTATCAATAATAGTCCTTTAGTTCTAACTGGAAAAAATGCACCAATGATATGGAAAGACAATTTGTGTGTGTGTGTGTGTGTGTGTGTATGTGTCTCAGAGCAGCCACAGCCCCTTGATCTGTTGCTTCTTTAATTCCCCACAAAGACACACCCTTACATGGAGAATGATGTCTTAAGAAACCAGTTTCTTTCTGAGCACATTTGGCCAATACAAAAATCAAACAGACTGTTTAAAAGAAATAAGGAATGGGAAGCAGGCTCAGTATGAGAGCCAGAACAAAGTAGGACACCATGGAGGTGAGGGGGAGGAGGAGCTTAACATTGTGCAGCCAACAAAGAACAGCTACGCCCTTACTTTCACCATGTTCTCTCACAAGTGCAGTCATGGCATTGGCTGCTGGTGCTGTAAGAGATCCAACTCTTCTGTCCTCTTTCCCTCCCAGTCTGTGTGTATCACTTGAGATATAGTCTCACCCTATTAGGGAGTACCTTGGTCCCCTCTCACCTCTCATAAGATTCCAGTTTCCTACTTCTTTTCAGATGAGAGGAGACTAAAACTTTCTTTTCAAACATGTTCACAGTCTCATGATGGCTGAAAGCCAGGTAGGAGAGATGCTGAAATTTTCTGTCTGCCTGTGAGTTGTGACCTGCTACAGTAGAATTACAGAAAGTTGGACCTAGAAAATAATTTAGGGATCACTTTGTCTATCTCCCTTATTTTTACAAATAATAAAACAGGACCCACTCCCTTTTCAATCAATCAAACAGTTCAAAATTTCATGTTTCTGTGTTTATGAGTACATTGTATCCAATGCATGGTTACTCTTCTCTTTTGGCTTCCATAGCACTACTCTCTCCTAGTTCTCCTACCTCTATGACCATTGCTCAATCTCTTTTGCTGAAATATCATCCATCTTCCATCTTTAAAGAACACGTATTCTCCAAGGCTCAGTTCTGAGCCCTCCTATTTTAAAGGATTTTTTTCTCCTGATCATCTCCTAACCACCAGTGGTCTGAATTATTTCTGTGGAGATGACTCCAAAATTTATATATTCTACTTTAATCTCTCTCCTGAATTCCCCCTCAACGTCATCTGTCTGCTGGGCATGTCCATCTGAAATATCCGATTGGCACCTCAAACTCATTATGGTCAAAAATAAACTAACCATCTTCCCTCTTAACCTGGCCCCTTCCAAACGTCCCGTTATTTTTGTGAAAGGCATCACCATCATCACTCTGGTTACCCATGTTGACAATCTCAGTTTCATCCTTGGCTGGTCCCCCGCTCTTGCCTTCCATAGTCAATCAGTTGTCAGGTCATCAACTGTTGCTCCACAAAACCTCTTCCATCTAGCTCTTTCTTTCCACTCAGTTGTCACTACTCTTGTTCAGACTCTCATCACCTCTCATGAAGACCATCACAATAGCTTCCTAATTAGTCTGCCTTCTTCTGCTCTCCCTTTTCTCTAACCCAGTGGTTCTCAACCTTCCTAATGCCGTGACCCTTTAATACGCATATGGGGGCATATCTGCATGTGGGCAGACCCGCCTGGAGACAGATAGAGGAACAGTGTCTCGGTTCCTAAGACCATGGGAAATATGTGTTTTCCAATGGTCTTAGGCAACCTCTGTGACCTCTGTGAAAGGGTCGTTCGACCCCCAAAGGGGTCGCAACCCACAGGTTGAGAACCACTGCTCTAACCCATTCTCCACACGACTTCCAAAGTAATCATCCTAATGCACAAGCATGGCCATGTTATAACTCTTTTTAAAAATATCCAGGGGCTCCATATTACTTCAACGATAAAATAAGCATAAATGATAGCCTATACCCTACAGGCAGCTAAGTGGCACAATGGATAGAGAAGTGGGCCTAGAGACAGGAAGCCTCAATTTCAAATCCGACCTCTGATACTTACTAGCTGTGTGACCCTGGGCAGGTCACTTGACCTCTGCCTGCCTTGATTTCTTCACCGGTAAATGGAGGTCATGACAGCACCTCCCTCCCAGGGTTGTTATGAGGATCAAATGAGATAATATCTGAAAAGCACTTAGATCACTGCCTGACACATAGTAGGCACTTAAATGGTCGTTCCCCTTCCCCTATAGCAATTGGCTAAGCTTTATTCTTTCTGTTTTCTTTCCTTCCCTCTGGGAGCAGTGAGAGGAAGAAGCAGGACACTGCAAACATTAGTAGGAAAGACATTCATTGATTCCTTATTTTTCCCTTTCTACTTCTCTCCTCTCTTCTTTGTTGTTTTCAGTCTTATAAATATCAGAGTTGGGATTTTAATTCAGATCCTATTCTCTCCTCCCACCCCCGACCCCTCACCTGAAAATATAAGGTCCTTGAGGCCTAGGAATCCTGTTTGTGAAGAATTGTGATGGTGTGTAATTAAAGTGACTTGGAGAGACTTTGGAGCATGCATAGACATTCTGTAACCAATCTACCTACCGTGTGATGAAGAGTGTCCTTTTTGATCAGCTTAATAGTTGGAAGTGAAAGTGCATGCAGAAAACTCTAGCTGACCAGGGCATCAGATCTTCTCTTCCACTGATTTCTCCCTAACCTGTGGCATTCTGAATAGAGAAGAAAAACAAAGTTGTGAGTGGAGAGATCTTCAGCCAAGATCAAGATGTGACCCATGAATATGGGCTCTGGTTCTTCGCTTAGTGTTTACTCTTTCATTTTAGGTGAAGGAGATTGGAGATGATTTCAATCTTGTGAACTTCGAGAGGTCAGGAGAGCAAGCCACCAGAGGTCTGAGAGTCAAATTTATGCTGGACTTTGAATTCAGTCTAGCTTTGAGGCCCCATGGAGCCACCTGACTTTCAGGACCCAGTTTAGTAGAAGCTGAGACATGAACTCATCCAGCACCAGTACAGGATTTGTACATGAACTTGGTGGGACCAATGCAAATAGAAAACGTGAGCCTTCTCTCTGAGTCTACTCTTCCCAGAGACTGAGACAAAATAGGGAGATTATGCCCCTCTAGGTATTGTTGGAAATGATTGTACTTCTATTCTTGCTAAATCTTGAAAGTAAATACACCACTGTAAAAGTTAATTGATGTTAATTAGTTAACTAGAACTAAGGTTCTAAGTAATGGTCACTAATGGTAGGAGAATCACATCAGAAGGGTGCTCAGATTGATTGTACTAGAGGAAAGATACCCCCAAACGCTAGAACTTTGAAAAAGAAGAGAGCGAGGACAGAATTTTTGTTGCAATGATCTTCAATCTCTTATCTCCACGACTTTGCTCAAGCTGTTCCCCATGCCTGCAATGTCCTCACCTCAGGCTCTAAGACTCCCTGGCTCCCTTCAAAGCTCAGACCAAATGCCACCTATCACATGAGTCTTTTCCTAATATACCCAGGTAGTAATGCCACTCTCAGAATTTCTTTTTATTAATTTTGTATATACTTCATATTTATTTATAGGTGAATGAGTTGTTTCTCCAGATACAAAGTAAGCTCTTTGAAGACAGGAATTATTTCCTTTTTGGTTTTACATTCCAGTAGCTAACATAATGCCAGGCACATAGTAAGAACTTACTGAATAAATGCATGTTAATTGTTGTTCTTCAGTTTATATTGTTATAGAGTTGTCGAGGGCATTGAGAGGTTAAGAATCATGTCCAGGCTCACACAGCCAGTATCAAAGGTGGACCTTGAACTCAGGTCTTTCTGGCTTTCTCTGTACTTTATCATGCTGTGATTTATCACAGTCCTTGTGGGTAAGGATTATTTCATTTATTATATTTTTATCCACAAAGCCTAGCTCATAGTGGGTATTTAACCAGTGCATAGTGATTAATTAATAAATGCGTGCTGGATTGAATTGAATCAGTATATGCTTATAGATACTGGAGAAGTAAATATGGGCTCTGGGAAATAACACCACGGTTGAAAACTTTCACTTTTTTAAAAATCCTGATCTCTCCATCAGCCTTAAAACTTAAATCTCTTAGATTTCCTGGCAGCCTGAACATCCTCACTGAAAGCAGCGATTCACACAGCCTTGAGCTGGAAGAGAGTGGTTTTTAAAATACTTAGGGGCTATAATTAGCTGCCGATCTAACTCAAAGAAAAAAAAATGGATAAATGCCATCTTTGGCAAGACTTTGGTCCTCCTGAAACTCCTACAGGGCTGTTTTCAAACAGTGAATACAGTGGGCTCTTAGAGACTCCCCTGGCTTTGGCTCCCTCTGGAAAGGGAGCAGAGAGAAAGTGAGGAGAGAGTTAGCCCTATGAGGAGCTTGGTTGTGAAGGTCCAGTTTCAAGCCTGACCTCAAATAAGTCTCTGGTACTGCTGATGAGCAACTTTTCAGGAGAGTATAGAAGTGTTATGTGCAGAGCTTTAGGCCTGTAGCCTGTCTCCTATGCTAGTCAACAGGGGTGAGTTTATGGGTGACCTAATTTGCCAGAACTGACCTTTAACAAATTCAGAAGATGACTTCTGTTCCCTTCCTCCCAGACTCCAGCCCTGCTGTGCCCCAGGCATTTTAGGCTATTTCCCAATTTTTCCCTGAGAACCAGACCTGAATGAAGCTGTCACTGCTGACTTCTTCCTACAGGACCTAAATGCATTGTTACTATAGATTGCAGAGCCAGTTCAAGTAAGATTTTTTTTTATCTAATTTTTTTTTCAATTAACAAATTCTATTTTCTCTCATTCCTGCCTACTTCTCCCACTAAAAAAGAGAAAAAGAAAAAATAAAAGACCCTTATAACAAATAATCATAATCAAGCAAAACAATTTCCTACATTGACCATGTTCAAAAATTGTGCTGTTTGGATCTACTATTAATTTATGCTACATAATCTTCACTGTGCCCTCACCATGACAAGGCAATCCTTTTGTACTTCTCTAATTAATTCACTATCCCACTCATCATAGCAACTCTTCTAAACCTTTTCATCCCTTCTCAAATCTCCAATGGCTCCTCCTCACTAGGCTAAGAACTTTGCCTCATATTTCACTGACAAAATTGAGGCCATTCACCAAGAGATCTCTCTTTTCTTCTACTCACCTCACATCACCCAGTTGCCTTCTGCCACTGTATTCTCTTTCAACCCATTTTACATGAAGAGGTACTCCTTCTCTTTGCCAATGCAAACCTCTTTATGTGCACAAGAGATCTCATTCATTCCTTTTTACTATAGCAGATTGCCCTCCCTCATCCCTACTCTCTCACTTATCCTCAGTCTTTCCTTATATAATGGCTGCTTCCCTGATGTCTACAAACATGCCCATTTCTCCCTCATCCTCAAAAAACTTTCATTTAATCCATCCCCTGTAGCTATTGCCTCATATCCCTTCTCCCTTTAGCTCCCTAAAGAAGCTAGGCTTCTTTAGAAGGTCATCTACAATAGGTGCCTTCAATTCCTTTCTTCTTGTTCTTTTTTTTAACTCTATAGTCTAGCTTCTGACCTCATCATTCAATTGAACCCGCACTTTCCAAAGTTACCAGTGATTTCTTCTTTGCCAAATCTAGTAGCCTTTTCTCAGTCTCCATTTCTCTTGACCTTTTTGCATCCTTTGACACTGGCAATGACTCTCTTCACTTTGAACCCCTCTTCTCTCTAGGTTTCTGTGGCACTACTCTATCCTGGTTCTCTTCCTACCTATCTGACCACTCTTCAGTGTCTTTTGCTAGTTCTTCAAGGATGTCTCCAAGATTGTATCCTAATCATCTTCTCTTCTTCCACTATACTACTTCACCTGGTGATCTTATTAGCTCCCATGCTTTCAATTTTTTGTGTCTATGCTGATGATTCTCAGACCTACTTATCCAGCCCCAACCTCTCTGTTGACTTCCAGTCTCACATCCCCACGTGCCTGTTAGATATCTTGAACTAGATGTCATTTAAACATCTTAAATTTAACATGTCTAAAACTGAACTCATTTTTCATCCCAAATCTTCCCCCTTGCTTTCCTTTCCCTTCCCTTCCTTTATCCTTCCCTTGTTACATTCTAAGTACTGGGAATAAAAAACGACAAGGCAAAAACAGTCACTGCCCTCAAGGAGCTTCCTTTCTAATGAAGGAGACAACATGTAAGTAACTAAGTACATAAAACTATGCAGATTAAATGGGATGCAATCTGAGAGGGAACTGCATTAGCAGCTGAGGCAATTAGGATAAGCCTCTCATTGAAGCTGAGATTTAAGGTAAGACTTGAAGGGAGCCAGGTGAGGGGAGATGAGCATTCCAGATATGGGGCTACCATATACAATGCCCTCAGATACTAAGGAAGCTACAAGGATATAAGTAAGACACAGTGACTGTCAATAAGGGAGTTTAAGAGACAGTCTCTATCATCTGATCTCATATTGCTTAGTATTCCTCTTATGCACTTAGGATTTTCTTATTTTTATTACATTTGGATATTTTTTTCTGCCCTTGCTTCTCTCTCTTTTTTATAGTAAGGGTAATAATAGTAGTCCTGCTTACTTCACAGAGATGTTGTGAGGTTCTTCTGGGACAGCAGATATTAATGATGCACATAAGAATACATATGTATTAAAAGTAAGAATAATAGATGGATGGAAAGATAGACAGACAGATAGGTCTTTAGATAGACAAACACAGACAGATAGATAGACAGACATAGGTATAGGTAGAGAGAGAGACAGAAAGATGATAGAGCATTAAGTGATTACTATGAAGTGCCTATAAATACAGGGAAGCAAAACAATCTCTACCTTCAAGAAGTTTGCATTCTAATGGAAGAAAACAGCACATAAAGGAAAGCTGGAAAGTGAGGTGGGGAAGACGAAGAAGGGGTATGCTGAAACTTGGATAGTTTAGAACTGGTAGCCAGAAAGTGAAGGGGAGATCTAGTCGTGGGCAAGTTAAGATGAAAGCTCACTTATCAAGGCTGAGTGTGGTTCTAGGGGTGGAGTACAAGGTTCCTCTGAGAAGGTGGGAATGATGGCAGGAGTGAAGGTTGTAATGGTTTGGGGCTGAATGTAGAACTAAGGAAAAGAGGAGACAAGAAAACTGTAAAAAAAAAAAAAAAAGTCCCTGAACTGGCAGCATGGAACCACCCTCTGCCATCGACTCCACTGAACAGTATGTCCCCTATATGCACTCATTCATTTCTATCCATTATTAATTTATCAAACATTTGTTCATTCAGCTAGCAATAATTTATTAAATGATCCCCTTCTCTTCCTTAGTTTGTAAAGACCAACATGTAAGTTATTGCTTGTAGAAATTGTTGGCTTACTTGGTAGTAAGAAATGGAATTACAAATATGTGTGCTATATAAATTGAATAATAGAGGGTAGGTTGAGTAGCACTGGGAAATTGCCTAGCGTGTTCTATGATCTCAAGTTGTGTTCTGCTGGAAAAGCTCATCTTTTTAACATTAATATTCTCCCAATTATATTCTATG
This sequence comes from Pseudochirops corinnae, assembly GCA_028646515.1. NCBI lineage: Eukaryota > Metazoa > Chordata > Mammalia > Diprotodontia > Pseudocheiridae > Pseudochirops > Pseudochirops corinnae. Next base: position 177,299,305 of record CM053588.1, read on the forward strand.
AATGCAAACCATGAAACTTCTTTATCCCAGAAGAATCAAAGTTGCAAGTGATCCAAAGGGTTATGGAAAGATGCATGATGGGCATTAGTAGGCTGTAACAAGTTACCCACAGAGATATGGCAGGAAATACTTGATCAAGTACATGTTTTTCAATTCAGCATGCATTTATTAAGGGCTCTCTATACAAAGGCATTATGCTACATTCTACATATACAAAAATATATGGACATATGCAAGTAAAAAAGACAGGAAAGAAGCAAGCATTTATTAAGTAACTAATAGGTACCAGGCACTGTGCTGAGCACTTTACAAATATCATCTCATTTGTCCCTCATAAGAATCCTGTGAAGTAGGTGCTATTATTGTTCCAGTTTTACAGTTAAAGAAACCAAGACAACCAGTGGCCAGAAAGTGAAGGGCAGTGACTTACCCAGGGTCACATGGCTAGTAAGCATTTGAGGCTAGATTTCACATCAGGTCTTGTTGACTCCAGCCCAATGCTCTATCCACTGTGCCACCTAGCACCACATCAAGAGATAACAGATGATAGCCACAAAAAAAAAAAAAAAAAAAAAGAACCACAAGTCCACCAGCATATTGGGTGAATATTCTTTGGAGAATTCATGGAATCCCCTGATCTAACCCTGTCATTTTCCTGCCAATAAATTCAGTGTCTCTCTTTTGCCTCTAGTACAAATTCTGTTTGGTATTTAAAGCCCTTCACAATCTAATTACAACACATATTTCCTCGCTTACTAAACACTATTCCCCTTAACACATTCTATAGTCAAATTGGTCTTCTTGCTGTTCACACACCAAACTCCATCTCTCATCTCCGTGCCTTTGCATAGGTTGTCTCGAATTCCTTCTTACCTCCAGTGTTTAGAATCCCTTAGCTTCCTTACTAGAAGGACCAGTCATATCAATTGACAGAAAAATCACATTATAGTTTTACTTTGAAATAAAAACTTTCATCTTGTCTCTATTTTCTTTACCCTATGGATAAAGAAGGTACTTCACCAATTGATACCACTTTGTCCTCTGAGATACTCTTAAATTCCAGTCTTTCTTAAAGCTCAGCTCAAATACTTCCTTTCGGAAGCCTTTCCTGAATCCCACAGATACAAGTAGGAAAGAGACTATATCTATTATTTTATTGGTATAGGGAACTCCCAGAGGAAAATTCCCTCTACCAGTATGAAGTCGGCACCTCCTTCGTAGTATATAATCTTAGAGTGTTGGCTCTCTCTCCAGTCATGGAGAGATTTCATGATTTGACCAGACTCACATAGCTAATATGTATCAGAGGTAGGATCTGAACCCAAGCCTTCCTGACTCCATCATTTTCCCACCTCCATGCATTCATACACACTATTCTTTGTATTTGGAAAGTCCTCCTTTCACTTCTTCATCTTTTGAATTCTTACCCATCCTATTAATCCCAATTTACATACCACAATTAACAGGAAGCTTTTCTTAATATTCTAAGTTGGTAACAACTTTTCATCTTAGACTTCACAGAACACTTTGTTTCATACTTCTTTAAAGCAATTCAATTTTTAGATGTGTGTTGATTTTTCACTCACGTCAATGGCACTTTAAAGTTTACAGAAACTCTTTCCCCAAAACACACTGTTGAATTAGGCAGCACAAAAATTATTGTATTATCCTTGTTCCAGAGATAACGATACTGGTGCTTATAAATGTTAAATAACTTGCCTGTGGTCACAGAGGCCCTGGTCAAAGACAAGATTCAAGCCCAGCACTTCAGAGTTCAAATACAACATTCTTTGCACCATACCATGCTGCTGATTTGGAAGCGGTTTACTTGCATCTTCTAGCCAATATTCTGATACTAGATTTTTGGGTAAAATTGCCTGCCATCATTAGCACTCCAAGTCCCCAGTGCTAAGATGCAATGTCTTAAAAACTCCTGTGCTGGAAATTGTCCTCAATTATGAAAATGCACCAGCTGCTGCCAAACAGTCACTTTGGCACTGGAGGAGGATTAACTGTTTATAGCCGTGTAAAACATTTCCCAGAACCTCGAAAGATATGGATAAGCAGACTTCCTGCTCTTCTAGAGAAGCCAAGTGAAACCATTTAACTCATGTTAGAGTGGGGGAAGGGAGCAAAGAAAGGAAGGGGAAAAAAAGAAAAAGAAAAAGAAAATGAAGGGAAGGAAAAGAGGTTCACAGAGGACAGATTCAATAGGAAATCCTTATCCATTTTAAATCAAAGAAAACTTGGCACAATGTATAAACAATATGAAGTACCTACCATGCAAGGCACTGAGCTAGGCACTGGAGATATAGTGACAAAAAAAAAATAGAACTGCCCTCAAGGAACTTGAATTCAGCTAGTGACCAAAGGACAGATTCAGAGAAATCTGGAAGGATTTATATGAACTGATGGCAGAGCAAAATGAGTAGCATCAGGAGTACAATTTGTACAATGACTACAGCATTGTAAAGAAAAACAACTATGAAAGACTTACAAACACTGATCAATTCAATGACCAATTATGACTCCAGAAAACTGATGATGAGTCAAGCTGCCCACCTCTTGACAAAACGGTTATGGACTAAAGGTGAAGAATGAGACAAACTTTTTGGACGCAGCCACAGTGTGGGTTTGACTTGTTTTACTTTACTTATTTGTTACAAAATAAAGGTTGTTTTCTTTTCTTTGGAGGGGGGAAGGTAGGGCAATTGGGGTTAAGTGAGTTGCCCAAGGTCACATGGCTAGTTTCTGTGTGTGTTAAGTGTCTGAGGCCGGATTTGAACTCAGGTCCTCCTGACTCTGGGGCCGGTGCTCTATTCACTGTGCCACCTAGCTGCCCCAGGTTGTTTTATTTTCTATGGTGAGAAGATAAGTTATAAAGGTTGTGGGGTGAGTGATAGTGACACAAAAAAAAGAAAATGAAGAAAAAAGTATCAATGAAACATTTTTAAAATATTCAGAAAAATAGTGAAGGAAAGTCAGAAGGGGAGGCAGACAAGCAAGGGAAATGCAGTATTGGAACTACCAGATTAAATTGAAAATTTTTCAGTCATGTCTAACTCTGAGACCCTGTTTTGGGTTTTCTTGGCAAAGATACTGAAATGGTTTGCCATTTCCTTCTTCAGATCATTTTACAGATGAGGAAACTGAGGCAAACAGGGTTAAGTGACTTGCCCAGGGTCACATAGCTAACAAGTGGCTAAGGCCAGATTTGAACTCAGGAAAAGGAGTCTTCCTGACTCCAGGCCCAGCACTCTATCCATTGTGCCCCACCTAGCTGTCCTAAACAAGTATATTTTCTTTAAATAAACTGTCCAAAATAGATATTCATGAGGTAGTATACGATCTTTTTCTGTTTGTTGTATAAGGAAAAGTTCACATTTGTCTATTTAGTCATATTTTTAAAAAAGAAATTTAAAAATCCTGAATGCTACAAAGTTATAATAACCAAAGTTATCACCAAAGAAGAGAAGGCATCTCTCCTCACTTTTCTGGAGAGATGGAGGGACTTTGGCTGTGGCACCCTACATATAATGTCAGACTTTGGGGAAATATGTTGGTTGCTTTTGCTAAACTGTCTTTTTCTTCTTTTTTTCTTCTTTATCATAAGGAATACCTCTTTAGGGGGAAGAGATTGAGGAGAAATACATTTGAAAACGGAGGTGATGAAAAAAATAACAATAAAAATTCATTTAAAAAACCCACAATATGATCCACTATTCCTCTCCTTAATCTCTTAGCCTTCAAGGGCAAATTGAAGCTTGATGTCAGGGAAAACTTTCTAACAATTAGAACCGTTCATTCAATAAATATGTGTTAAACACCAGCCGGAGGTAGTTAGATAACTCAGTGGATAGAAATTGGGCTCGGCCTCAGGAAGATCTGAGTTCAAATGTGGCCTCGCTCACTAGCTGTGTGACCCTGGGAAAGTCACTTAACTTTGGTTTGTCTTAATCCATTGGAGAAGGAAATGGCAAAACATTCCAGTATCTTTGCCAAGAAAACCCCAAAGACAGCACGGATGTGCTATGGTCCGTGGGGTCATAGAGAGTTAGACAAGACTGAATGACCAAACAATGACAAAATGCCAATCATGTTCAAGATACTGGTGTACAAATATAAAAATGACCAGTTCCTGCCCTCCAGGAGCTCCCGTTTTATGAGGTAGGATGGAGTGGAAAAGAAGCAGGGAGAACAACATAAACACAAAAAGGTAAATGCAAAATAGATACCGAATTATCGGAGTTATTTCAGAGAAGACCCCACGTAATAGCTGGCGCTTGAATGGAGACTGGAAGGAGCTTGGGATCCTATAAGGCAGAGAAAGGGCAACGAGGTGGCACAGCTGATGGAGCACTGGGGCCTGGAGTCAGCAGGACGTGAGTTGAAACCTGGCCTCAGACACTTGCTGCTTGATCCTAAGCAAGTTATTTAACCCTGTTTGCTTCAGTTTTCTCCCCTATAAAATGAGCTGGAGAAAGAAATGGCAAACCACTCCAGTACATTCGCCAAGAAAACCCCAAATGGGGTTACAAAATGTCAGACACAACTCAAAACCAATAACAACAATGCAAAACAGAGATGAAGAAAATATGCATTCCAGATATAGAAGACAACTCATGAAAAAGCCTGGCCTGCACCTGCCTTTCTGGGAAGAAGAAAAATGCCATTCCATCATGTTCCTTCCTGAGGCCTCCTGGCCTGCCCTGCCTTCAGGAGAAGGAAGGAAGCACCATGCTATCCACTCCCCTCTGGTCCCCTCATTTGAGCTGAATTACACCCTAAGAAAACTCCACTCAAAGACCAAACTCCTCAGGATTATGATGACCTTCCTGAACTCATGTCTTAGTGATTTACACACACACACACACACACACACACACACACACACACACACACACACAGCCAAACCTCCTCCATCACAATGATTCTGAACTCCAGGATGTCATTACTCAGATCCAATTCTCCATCCCCCAATGCTCACTTCCTCTTTCCCAACACTTCAGTGTCTTATTCTAAAGCTGCTTACCCTTCCCAGTGTGTTCTCTGGAATCCCTGCTCCGTGGATAACAAGTATACTTCCATCTATACTTTTTTTTACCACTACTTCTATCTTCTTGCTTTTGCTGAGACCTTGCTCCCTTCAGAGGACACAACCTTGATTGCCACCCTTTCCTGCCCTGGTTGAACTTTCACTCGCCTGATGGGTTTGTGTTGAGGCCAAAGAGTTAGAGTATTCCTTGCTCCCAATGCCACTTTCACACTTTCCCTCTACCACCAGCACTCAGTAACCTCTCCTCCTTTGAGGTTCACTCAATTCAAATTTACCACCTATTAAAAATTCTGGGCATTTATCTACAGATTCCAGGAAACTATCTTTCTTTCCTCAATGAACTCAGTGCTCTCTCATAGGCTTTCTTTGTTCCCCAATTACTGCCCCCTCCTTTGTCCAGGTTCACATGAAGAAGTGGCTCTCCTCTATGCCTATATAAATGCCTCCACATACAGACTGCCCCTTCCATGATCTCTGCTCTCTCGCTTAGCTTGCCTCTTCCTGTCTGCTGGCAGCTTGCTTACTGCCTAAAAACATGCCTACATCTACCCCATTCTCAACAAACTCTCCTTTGATCTGTCTATTCAGTCTGTCATCTCTCATAGATTAACTATGTCATCTTACTAGCTATCACCTCCCCTCTTTTTGTGGCTTTTTGTGGCTAAGTTCCTTGAGAAGGCCTCCCACAATTCATGCCTCCATGTCTTTTCCTCCCATTCTTTTCTTAACTCTCTATTGTCTGGCCTCACTGCCCAAGCTCCACTTAATGGCTGTATTTTGGGCCCTCCTGGCTTAGAATGAATGTCTATGATAACTGTTTCTCTTTGTAATCTTCCCCTCCCAGCTTATTTTTTTCTTTTTTTCTAATTAAAGATGCCGTCCCTTGACTCACTTCTTAAAGAGGCCTACTCACTGAATGAGTATTACCTCACCCTAAGTGAGTACATGAAAAGGCCTTATCCTAAAAGGACCAGGGTCTCCTCCCACTGCATCCTGGGTCATCTCCAGTTATCCTGATGAATATCAGGTCACTGGACCAAGATGGCTCTGGAGGAGAAAGTGAGGTTGGTGACCTTGAACAGTCCTCCCTCACTCAAATCAAAGTCAACTGCAAGGCATGTCATCATTTCCCTGATGCCATGGTCCTAGAAAACCAAGGACAAACACAGCACACAACAACAGAAATTGTCTGACCTCCAATCTCATCATTCAATGAAACTACTCTCACTAAAGTTACCAGTGATATCTTAGATGCCAAATTTAACTGTTGTTTCCCAACCCTCATCTTTCTTAACTTTGTTGTAGCCTTTAATGCAGTCAGTCACCCTCAGGGATGAACAGGGAGTGGCCAGAGATGATTTTAAATAAAGCTTAAACAGGCAACAGAATCCTGAGATCAGGGGAAAAAAATATATCCTCAGAGCATCATAGCATTTAGAGTAAGAAAAGACCTTAGAGACCTCAAACATCATTTCAGCCCTAAAATTCAAAACCCAGAAGTATTCTCTGACCCTACAGCCCTCCCTCTAATTAGATCATTCCCTCAGAACCTCCATAGAAGGAGGGCATCCAGGTCAGCTGTCTCTTCAGGCTGTGCTCTAGACCCTTCCAAGTATACCTGTACCTCTTTCCCTTTTCAATTTTTTTTATGTATTGTCTTCCTCCATTAGAATATAAGTAAGCTCTTTGAGGACAGGAACTTTATTTTTTTTGCTCATATTTCTATTCCCTGTACTTAGCACAGTGCCTGGCACATAGGAGGCAGTTAATAAATGTTTGTTGACTGACTATCTTGACATATATGATCTTAGCAACACCAGAAGAGTAGCCCTGAGCAGTCCATATAAAATCAATGTGTAAACTGAGGGGAAGAACACAGATCAAATTACTGTGATCAGTCTCAAAGAGATTCTTCCTTGATGCAGTTTGTACTGAGTCGGGGCAAATCCACAGGTCCTTGGAGACCTGAAAAGGTGAGATAGAAATACATTATGAACTCACCATCAGTTTCTGATGACATCCCTGGCCTCCCTTTCAATGTATACATACATAGGCACATCACAAACAAAGTGTCCAGGTTTCCAAGTTCCTGAGCTATAACAGGCAAATCAATGCCAGAAATGATAGATCAGCAGACCTTGCTTTTAAGCAAACCCAATCTGTGAAAATACAGATTTAGAACAGCTAAACAGGGAGATTGTTTGACTTAGAACATAATTCTTCACTTTACAAAAAGGCTCACCACAGAGTTTAAGTAATAGACTCCTCTGCTGTATTTATTATATGGTTTGATTTTAAAAAGCTTTATTTACCTTTCATGAACATATCTGTTTTTTAAACTGAACTGAACCTGTACTAAAATAAAAAGAGAATGGCTAGAAGGACAGAATCATAAATAATTTATATTTCTATCATGTTTTATGAGCACAAAGAACTTTATATAATTTGATCCTCATCAATACTCTGTGGGATAAGTTATTTTCTTCAATAGTTGAGGAAATTAGAATTGAATTGCCTTTCCAAAGCTACACTGACGTAAGTAGCAAGATCAAAATTTAAACCCAGTTGTTTATATGTCATTGAGAAAAAATAAAATGGAAAATCAATCAATTAAAAAAAAAGATTTAATCCCAGGTCTTCTGATCCCAAAATACCGTGCTACTTCTCTCATCACCATGCTGATTTCTCTTCTCCAGGGAAGATCTGGTGACCTCCTACTGTCATCCAAGTATCTTATATGACTGAAAACACACTTTCATGATTCTTTTCTTCTTTTTCCTTTTTTCTTTTCTTTTTTCCTTCTTTTCCTTCTTCTTTTCTCACCTCTCCCTTTCCATCCTTAACCTCATAGTGGAAAGAGTGCTGGATTTGGCATCAGAAAAGAGTGGAGTTCAAATCATACCTCTGAGGCTTACTAGCTAAGTAACCAGTGGCAAGTTATTTAACCTTTTTGAGTCTCAATTTCCTCATCTATAAGAAGGGGATAATAATAGCATCCACAACTGAGATAACATATATAAAATTCTGTATACAATCAAGTATTATTTCCCTTCTCTTCCTATACAGACCTCTCAGTTAATAAAACTAAATCTCATTTAGGTAGGCAGACAGGCAAGAAGCACTTTTTAAGCATTTACTTGATGTCAGGAACTGTGGTTAGAACTAAGTATACAAGTAAAAGCAAAATGAAAGAGAGCACCTGCCCTCAAAAAGCTTCCATTCTAATGGGGGAAGACAACCCATAGAGCTGAAAAGGGAGGGAGTAACAAAGTCTGAAGAATCAGAAATATAGCCAGGAGGGGCATGAAGCCTGGCCAGCCTGGGGCTATCCCCAAAATGGAAACAGATGGACATTGCTGAGTCAAAATTCTGGACCATTCAAGAAGAGGTGAGTCTTTATACCCAAGGCGGGGGTGGGGGAGGGGGGAAGTATTTTACTAAGCAAATGATTAGTGTTAAGTAAACTTGGGAGAAAATGTTTACTCAACTTCAGAAAACAAATTTTTCAAGAATATTAGCAGTTACCATTGGCATACAAACCATTAAAATGATGGCAATGATCCTTGTGCATTACTAAAGGGGAGCAGAGAGAATCCTACTTAGCAAGACTCCATTAGTCATGGCCTTGTATCATTTAATCATTACATTAAAAAACACATTAAGTACCTGCCACACTGTAACTACAATGAAAGATGTGAGGCTGGAGATGCAGAGATGAAATTACAGTCCCTACTCTCAAGCATCTTATAATCTATTAAAAGGAATAAAACACAAATAGCCAAGTACAGAGCAGAATGTGTGTATAGGAAGAGTACAAGCAGAATGGATTGAGAGATTTCTAACAATGATAAAAATTGCATTTCTCTTAAGAGAATCGACAGGTCAAATTGTCTGATGTTCAGCCTGAATCAAGCTGAATTAAGCAAATTTTGCTGTACCTATAGAAAATGTTGAAAAATTTGCTCAAATATTTCAACTCCAAAGCCCCACTTCCAGTTAGACTAGCCGATACAGCTAACAATTTGTCCGGGTCTTAAGCCTTATAGGAATTTTAGTTAAAAAATAAAATAAAGGCTATTTTGAGATGTGGTATGTTTAAGCAAGATGTCTTAAAGGACCTTGACTTTAAACCATTTGGTCATTTTTTTTTTTAAGTGTGATCTCTTACAGACCACATCCTTTGTCATAAGTGGAACAGGGCAAACTGGGTTCAAGGGGAAAATACATTATCTGCACATCTCATCAATCTGTTTGGGTAAGAAAAGACAAGTTAAATTTTTTTTAAAAAGAAAAAAAGATTGGTTTGCAAGCTTCATTCTGCTATTCTTACAAATTCTCTCTGTTTCAGTCTGCTTAAAAACACTGAATTTCAGTAGCATTCCAGTCTTTGACATTGTGTTAAATATCATTTGAATAATGTGGGACAATTAAGAAAATTATTCATAGTAGTAGTTTTTTGAAAGGGGGAAACAATGCTGCTTTCATTGCAGGAAGCCTGTGGTTACCAGCCTGGATTCCTAGGAAAATTGTAAATGTCTAGATGTATTTTTCAAATACTACACACAGTATCATGGTTTGTGGGTGATCCTAAGACCTAAGTATGTGGAGAGAAAAACAACACCACAATTCTTAAAAACTGAGCATGAGCTAAAGAAAATAATGTCACAATTCCACAGAACTCAGCATACACTGTACATAAAACTAAGTACCCCTAATCTTTTGGATGTGAGCAGCCCAAACTATCCCTGGGCAAATTTGTGAAGCAGGAGATACAAGAGAACCCTGGAGTAGAGGCTTCTAGTCACAGCCCTGCTACCACCTATTGTAAAGTACTCTCTGGCCTTTCAGTCTCTTATAAGTGAAATGAGAAGGTTGGCCTAAATGACCTCTAACATCAAGTCAATCAGGTCAAGAAACATTTCTTAAGTACCGCCTACGTGCCAGGCTCTGCACTAAGCAATGAGCATACCAAGTAAGCAATCCCAATAGTTGATCTCAAGGAGATCCCCATCTAAGTGAGGAGACAATATGCAAGTGACTTTGTACAATTCAAGAGAGAGTCAGGTTAAACTGTAGATAATCAACTGATTCATTAGCATTAAGGTGAATGAAGAAAGGCTTCTTACCAAAAGTAAGGATTTTGGCAAGGACTTGAAGAAAGTCAGGGAAGCCAGGAGGTCAAGAGGAGAGGAGAGAACATTCCAGGTATGAGACAACCATGAAAATACTCAGAGTCCTGTGATGGAATAGGTAGGAGGCCAGTGTTGCTGAATCTCAGAGTATGTACAGGTAAGTAAGGAAAAATGCAGAAAAGATAGGGAAGAACTAGTTATGAAGGGCTTTGAATGACAAACGAAAGACTTCATATTTGCTGCTGGAGAAAATAAAGAGTCCCTGGAGTTTATTAAATAGGAGAGAGGGAGGTGACTGTGCTTTAGGAAGATCTGTTTGACAACTGGGTAGAAGATGGGCTAGATGGGGGAGAGGTTTGAGGTAGAGAGACCAGCCAGAAGGCGACTGCAACAGTCCAGTGCCAAAGGAGAGGAGGTATATACAAGAGATGTCACAAAGGTAAAATCCAAAAGGCAAGGCAAAAGATTGGATATGGAGAGTGAGTAAGAGCAAGGAATTGAGGATTACACTAAGTTGGGAGCCAGGGATATTTGGTGAGGTTCTTAATAGCAAGAGGGAAGAGGGGAAACTAAGTGGCACAGTGGATAGAGCACCAGTCCTGAAGTCAGGAGGACCTGAGTTCAATTCCAGCCTCAAACACTTAATAGCTATGTGACCCTGGGCAAGTCACTCAATCCCAATTGCCTCAAAAAAACAAACAAGCAATAACAGAGAAATATAAAAGTAGGGAGATTGGGGAGAGGAGAGAAATAAAATCTTTAACTAAGGAAGAACTGCATTCAAGTGTCTGGGCCTAAGTTCCCCGTTATAAAGTGAAGATATAAAGATAAGACCTCTAAGGATAGTTCCAGCTCTGATATTCTATGTTCTAAAATCTTCAGTCCCCTCAATTCACCTTCTGCAGTGCAGAGCTCTCCACCTGTTTCTTTGCTCATTGTTATTCACCTTAGCTCCCCTTTGGGGACATACTGTCTTGAAGCTTTTCCCCCTCATTTAAGAAGGGAAAAAAAAGCCTACTTTCAGGAATAGATAAGAAAACCATTCTGTTATGAATGACTGATACAGCTTAAGCATTAACTCTCCCAGGGGTATTTGAATTTTTACGAAGAAGCAAAGCTTTAAACTTGGGAATTAAGCTCTAATGGAATTCTAGGCATTGGTGATAATCACCTGTTCAGGGATGGATTGGGAGTTAGGAATGAATCATCAGGACTTTGTATCCCCCATATCACACAGGATAGGTCTAACCCGAAATATGAGGAGAACCTATATAGGAAAGATACTTCCTTTAAGACACAAACTCCATAATTATTCCTTCCTTTCCCATTCATAACTTATCTCTCAAGGATCCCTTATCAGATGGCTATCTTTCAATTTTTACTTTCTTGAGTCACAATTTCAAGCACACTTAAGATAAATTATCACACAGATCCATAATTGGTGTGAGGATTGTGGCCTTTGCACCAAGATGCTGAAATTTAGAGGGAGCTAAGAATACTTGCATCCCCTTAGTAGTGCAGAAAAACATGGATTTAATACCTAGTTAGCAAGAATAACAAAAATAGGAAACTACCTAGTATCCTGCTTACTCCTTCCTGCCTTCTTTCCACCTCCAACTCTCACACCTACCTGCCCAACCCCACTCCAACCCCAAAAGTTAATTTACCCTTAAAAATTTAATCTGAAGGCACAATTAGTGTGCAGGATATAGTTTGGACTGCTTAGTGATACAGAATTTAGGATCATAGATCTAAAACTGAGAGGTTACCTAGTACAATCCTCTCATTTTACAAATGACAGCTCTCTTCCATGATTTTAGATGTGACAGGAGAAAAAAATGACAAAAGGGTTATATGTCAAAAATAGAAATGTAAGGTCTTGTGTATTTTAAATGTTTATAGGAAAATAACAAGGACTGTCCACTTGCAATAAATATGCCCATGTGTATTATTAATCCCTGGATGGGGATTTTATAAATAGGCTAGGGATTCAGTTTTTGCAAATCAGTTTTTCTGCTTACTCTTGGATCTCTGGGGATTGAGGAGGTAGGAGTAATATTAAGAAGCTAGTATAAGCTATTAGAAAAACCCAAGATCTCCATAGCCTAAATGAGGGGAGGAAGGGAAAAACCAGGGAGAGTTCCATTCATCCCATTAGAAATCACATTAGCTGAGATTGTGCCACTTGCCAACAGGAGCAATGATGAACAGGCTGTATGATCTCTCGGAGAAAAGTAGCAGCTGAAACGTCCTACACTAGCCCCTCAAAAATGGTTAATTTTCCATTACTACTGACAATAATTGGAAACAGAACAAATAGGAGAAATTGGACAATGGCGTGGCATCTGCAGTTGGAAATAAAATAAACATTGGGATGATGCGCATCTGATCAGAGGCTGTAACTGGCAAAATGAACTGGAAGCTTGCCCAGGACTGGCCTTTCTCTCCGTCCTTCCCACCCTTCCTGATATTTAAAGATCCCTGTAAAGGAGCACATAGCTCTTTTTCAGGAACTTTACAAGTCATATTTCCTTAACTAGATATTTTCACAGAATTGCCTTTGGACTATATTGATTAGGATGAGGAGATAGGCTTGGCGTTTAACCAGGGCCAAAGGGCAGATAGTTCCAGCATGTAATTTCACCTGATCACAAAACTTCATGGAACTTGAGAATTGGACAAAACTTCAAAGAATATCTAATCTGCTTGACAAGGGCCCCCTTCCACAGCTTTACCCACAATTTGAAAACCTTTAATGATGGTGGACTCATGACACTTTGGGATAGCTCTAATTGTTAAGAAGATTTTCTTGTACCAAGACTAATACTGATTCTCTGAAGCCTCTACACATGCCTCCTAGTTATGCTACCTGGGACCAAACACAAAAAGTCTACTCCCTCTGCCACATCTTCAAATCACAGGATCACTGGTCTACCTCAGAGGTCATCTAGAACAACCCTCTTATTTGAAAGGAGTGGAGTGATTTGCCTAAAGTCACATTGTCAGTGACAGAGTCAGGATTTGAACTCAGGACCTATGACTCCAAGTAACCTGGGATAACCCTGGAAACCACAGGAATTAGGGAGGTGGGGAAAAGCAGCTGTGAAAGTAAAGGGGAGTTATGGGGGAGGGGGGGAAGATCAGCATCTCCTATATCTTAAACTACTGTTGCAAAGTCTCATTCATCTAACTCAAAATCACATTAATCTAGATTCTGTCTTCTGCTGACAGGTCCTCTTTCCACAGCACCACAATGCTCCCTTGAAGATTGCTATCATGCTGATCAGAATCTTCTTTTCTGCAGACTAACCATCTCAAGTTCCTTCAATTAGTCCCTGTGTGACATGGTCTTCATTCCAAAGGGAGAGCAGTCATGCTCCTGAGTTCAAAGAGATATAGTTATTGATTGCCCCCATAAAGGATCTGTTAGGATTTTCTCTTTATACTAGAAACCAGTGGAGTCAGTTTGGAGCAAGTATGAATAGAAACCTAGCTGCTGGACACATATCTATGACAGAATATGCCAAGAGTTATTAAGGTTATGGACGTAATTTATATGGTTGTTATTAGATATAGTGAATAATAGCATGAATTTATAACAAAAGGAAGTATGATTTGAGAATGGCTTGTGAAAGATGTATGGGTAAGTCCAGCTGGGACTCCCCAGAAAGTTGGGTTTGCTCCTAGAATGAAACTTGATTTAATAAATATGACAAGAACAAAGATTAAGATGATTTAAAGAAGGGACGCCCCTCCAGTCTGTGCAGTGAGTGAGACTGAACACACAGTGTGTCCTTTTTCCTCCCCATGGAGCAATTCCAGTATTTAGGGACTAACAAAGAGTTTTAGATAACTGTCTCTGAATGATTTAGTTCTGTACCTTTCATATCCTTTGTATAAGGAAAAAGAGTACCTGAGAGGCGGATTATGAGTGGATCCATAATATCTAATCCTTTCAGCATTGTTGAACCTTGGTTGTCTTCTATGAAAACTTCTACTAATATATGTCTTTACTAAACATGGAGTCTTCCCTGAACATACTACTCCAGATGCAGTATGAACAAGGCAGAGCAATATATCTATCACTTCCATCATTCTACACACTGTATTTTTCTTAATGTAGTCTAGTCTTTTGGCATTTGACATTTTGACTCCATATCACACTGTTGACATATATTGAGTTTTCAATAAACCACTCAGATCTTTTCCATAAGCACTATTGTGTAGACATACTTTCCCATTCTATACTTGTCATTGATTCCTTGAACCCAGTTATAGAAGTTTACATTGACTCCTCTTATGTTTCATTATATTAGATTTGGTCCAACATTCTAAGCTATTGATATATTTTTGCATCCTGATTCTGTTGCTCCAACTTCATGCCACCTGCAAATTTGAAATATGTACCTTTGATAGTATTAAATATCACAGCAATAAGAACAGGTCTTTAGGGCACTCAACTAAAGACTTCTATCCAATATAATGTAACACTGACAATTAACAACTCCACTTGAGGTTAGATCATCCAGAAAGCTCTGAGTCCATTTAACTATACTTTCATCTAGTCTGCAACTCTCCATCTTGTTGGTAAGTATAACAAGAGAGACTCTGTCAAATGTTTTGCTGAAATCTAGATTATGCCCTTGAAGCCTAAAATCTCTTTGATAAGTACAAACTCTTTCCCTCCACAATAAGAAATAAAATTTATTTCCCTTCAAGAAGGAGGGTAGAGGAGAGGACTTTAGATTTGCACTAAGACATAAATGACAAAGATAAAATATTTCCTTGAGAGCATATTTTGATAGAGGTAGTAGAGAACACAAGAGCACTATATGGATGACTTAAGTTGATTGAACTTCTGAAGTGTTAAGGGTTATCACAAGGTAGGGTGCAGGGACTGTAGAAGGGAAAGGAGAGGAGCACTGAAGTCAAACAACCTACATCATAATTTTGCTAATTCTTCAAGTATAACCAAGAAAGCCACTGAGCTTAGGCTCTTTGACCATCAAGTGATGGGATCTTTCAATAAGGTTGAGATGCTGCTACTACGATTGCCCAAGATTCAAGAGTGATGGGAGCGTGGAATATACTACCAAGAGACATGAGATTTGGGTTTGTTTGTTTTTTCCCAAGATTTGTGCCCCATTGGCAAGTACCAGTGCTGCTACTATTTATAATTGTATCATCTACTATATAACAGTAAATAGTACACTATTAACTCATTGCTCTTTGCCCAAAGTTACACAGTTTCCTCAAACTAAGTCATAGCCTAAGCTCTTGTTTATTCCACCATTAAAGTTTTTTTTTTCCCCTAGATCTATGAGATTAATTCAGATTCTTCACTGGAGAAGTCCCAGAGCATATGTCAGTTAGGAAATTAGTGGTAAGGTATGCATTTCTATGTTTTGATAGATCTCATCAATATGGAGCTCTCTCCAATGGAACAGATAAAACCCATCCATGCCTTCTTATACCATGTGACTTTGGTCAATATCCTCCTATAAATTCTCCATTGGGGAGGGGAAAAGGATTGTTCACCTAGCATGTTAGAAGCCTTCTTATTCTCTTGACATAAAAGCAGTCACTGGTCAGTCAGTCAACATGTATTTATTATGGACTTACTATGTGCCAGGCACCCTGCTAAGCACTAAGGCCATAAAGAAAGACAAAAAGATGATCTTTTCTCTCAAGGAGTTCATAATCTAAGGGGGAAGATAACATAATAATAATCATTGGCATTTATATAGCACTTTAAGGTTGACAAAGCACTTCACAAAAAATTATCTCATTTGATCTTCACTACAACCCTGGGAGGGAGGTGCTATTATTATTTCCAATTTTACATATAAGGAAACTGAGGTAAACAGAGACTTTCCCAAGTTCACACAGCTAGTAAGTATCCAATGCTAGATTTGAACTCATCTTTCTGACTGTGCCACCTACAAACAAGATATATACAAGGTAATCTCAGAAGGAAGGCATTAACAGCTGGAGGATTGTGGGGAGACTAAGCAAGTCTTCCTGGTATTTGAGCTAATCCTCTAATCTTGTCACAAGACTTATCCACCTTCTTTTTGGCCATGTGGTTCTGATGATGTCCATTATGCTACTTCTCTTGAATAATCCTTGGTTGGTAGGTACAGCCTAATCACATCCACTATACATTTCTCTTAATGCAAACTTGCACTTGAATTCTTTGGAGATTGGTATCTCATGATTCGCCTCCATAGAACATCACTTGAAGAATTCTGTTGTTAAAATGTTGGAGGGCATATTTAGTAGTATTTATTACAAGGGCTTATCTGATGGCTAAATATACCGCATAATTCTCAGTCTTCCTTGTCCAGAAAGGGATGGTAAATAGAGCTACAGTCAAGGTTCTTCCTAAATCCAGGTGCAGATCTGGTCTACTTCCCCATTTTAATGCCCTTTGGCTCCATACCCTACTGATGATTCATTTTAGGCTGCCCCACTTAACGACAGACAAATAGCATTCACCATCCAGCAGTTCAATCTAACAGATTTAGGAGACATTTGAAATGATTGGTCATTTTAAAAGGTAGGCTTACAAGGAGAATGAGGAGGTACAGGCTCTGGGAACCCCCTTAAACTCTAATTGAATCTTTCCATTTGATGAGGTATTTGCCTGAGGCCATAAGCCTTTCATTATAGCTCTACCCAAATCTCTGTTACTGGCCTAGCCCTCCATTGTCCAGCTAGTCCCCCATGCTTGATCCTCTCAAAATATCTATACCCAAATCTGTTTATTGTCTCTCATTTCCAGGTAGCCTCCAGCTACTTCCCACACTCAATCTCATTACTGGAGTCTGACCTCATTTGACTCCTCCTGAAGACCCTCCCCAAACTCCTCCTCTAGACCACCCTTAGATTCTTCCCATAACCTTTCTGTATATAAGACCCCATCTTGCCTCCCTAAGGAAAAGGGCCAGAGAATTACCTAGCACAGACTTACTTTCAGATCATTCTGGCCCACTTGTCCAATGCAAGCGTCACAGATACCGAGGCTCCTTAAGAGTCTACCCATTATGGCAAGCCTTTAATAAACTTTGCTTGAGTTGAAATCATTCGGCAGGACTCAGTATAGTGGTACTTTGGGATCTTGAGCACCCCTAACCCTATACCTCAACATTATATGGTTCCCTGAACCCAAAAGAGAGGTGAGGGCATACCTCAGCTGAGTTCTATTTTTGTATATAAGGGGATGACAACCTTAGAATCAAAGTTATAGAATTGGAAGGGACCTTAGAGATCATCAGATCTAAGCTTCTCATTTTACAAATAAGGAAACTGAGGTCCCAGTGTCACAAAGGTGACAGAAATAGGATTCAACCCCAGGTCAACTGACTCCAAAACACTCTCTCCACCATACCACATTGCCTCGCAACTGATAGCTGGCATTTCTTTAGTGCCTTAAGGTTTAATAAGTATTTTATTCACAGCCACCCTATGAGATATGTAATTTTATTTTATTAATATTATTATTGTCATCTTACAGATGAGGAAGCAGTTAAGTAGTGATTTCCTTGCCTAGGGTCCCTTGGGTAATAACAGTCAAAGTTGGAATTTGAATTTAAGTCTTCTGACTTCAAGTCCAGGGTTTCAAGTTGAGTAGGGGCCTCCCAATGCCTCCTTCTCCAGGTGCTTACCTGAAAGCTGACCTTGTTTGTTCTTTTTTTGCAGTTCTGTTTACTATTCAAACAGTCTATGGGCATCCAGCCAAGAAGCAATATCCACATTCCCTACAGCCTTGGCTTGTGTTATAGTTGTCCCTGACTGAATCTCATTGATTTTAGAAGGATAGGATCTGGGCAGTGATTCTGACTTAAGCTATTCCTCCCTTGAGGAATTGTATTGTCATTGACATCCAAAGAACTCTATTTGAAATATTTATTAATTTTTATCAATAATATTAAATATTTATTAATTCTAATTTGAAAGAAAATTCATGAGACTTAGTGGGAGGGGTGGAATAGAGACAGAAACTCCATTGGTGAGGTCTCACCACTGGTCTTGAATGACCAGGTAGCAGCAAGAATAATCTTCCATAGCTAGGTGCTACTGTGTTGAGGGGGAAGATGGGACTAGAGAGAGAACATGAAGGGATGGGATGCTCAGTAAATGTTGGTACCAAGGCCAAGTGAAGGGAAGAAGAAGAAGCATCTTTCCTGTAGAGAGGATCTACATAAAAAGAAAGAGAGATACTTTCTTCCTGCAATGGTCCTCCATAGGCCAGGACCAGAGTAATTGCTCTAGAAAAGTAGGCCTTCCTTGGGGTGGCTAGGTGTTGCAGTGAATAGAGCACTGGCCCTGGAGTCAAGAGGACCTGAGTTCAAATCTGGCCTCAGACACTTAACACTTACTAGCTATGTGACCTTGGGCAAGTCATTTAACCCCAATTGGCTTGACTTCCCCCCTCAAAAAAAAAAGTAGGCCTTCCCATGTCTACACTCTGAGTGGGTCTCAGAGTGAGGGGAGGGAGGAGGAGAAAGTACACTATACCAATGCTACGGCCCTATAGCAAAATCCTCTCTTCTCAGTGAT
The DNA here is from genome assembly GCA_028646515.1 of Pseudochirops corinnae. Taxonomy (NCBI): domain Eukaryota; kingdom Metazoa; phylum Chordata; class Mammalia; order Diprotodontia; family Pseudocheiridae; genus Pseudochirops; species Pseudochirops corinnae. The sequence goes on from CM053588.1 coordinate 177,318,055, forward strand.
GCTTAACAATATAACCAAAAACCCTTCTCCTTGGTTGAAACTGCCCCTACATTTCATCTTCTCCTACTGAAATAATCTTTTTCCTTTAAGACCAATTTGGGTACCACCTCCTTCATCATGCCTTCCCTGAATGCTACCCCACCCTCACCCCAGGTAAAATGGACTTCCCCATTCATATTTCCTATTGCACTCTGTCTGGAGATCCTCCCTGTCTTATATGTTATACTTACCTGTCATTTTTTCCTCAATAGCCTATAGTGGTAGGACCCATGTTATTCATCTTTGTTTCCCAAGCACTTAACACAGTGCCTTTCACATAATAGACACTTAATAAAAGTTTGTTGTGCTGAATTTTTGTAAACATATGAGCATCAATTAAAGAAAAATTTAATAAGTACCTTTTATGTACCTGGCATAGTTCTGGGGATGCCAAAGTGAAAGTCAAACACTTCCTACGTTCAAGGTGATTATACATTCTAAGGGGAGAGCTGCATGCACATAAACAGATATATACAAAACACATGCAAGGTAGTAATGGAAAGAGGGCATCACTAGAACCTAGGGACCTCATAAAAAGGTGGCACAGTCTTGAAGGAAAGCAAGGATTCCAAGAGGAAAAAGGAGGAAGAGAAAAATGCCTCACGTGAAGACAGGAAATGGAGTGTCATGTGTGAAGTCCAGCAAAAAGGCCAATTTGACTGGACCACAAAGTACATGGAGGGAAATAAATAATTCATCAAAATAAAATGTAGTTGCAAATTCACTGCTAGAGAAGACTAGCCAAGATGATAGAAGAGAAGGAAGTAATACAGTCAGGTTTCTGCCTCCATTCCCAAATTCCCAACTACTCTACAAAGATATAGAAAACATGCCACACCATACTATTTGGGAAATCCAAGAAACACACCCATATGCGCGTGCGCGGACACACATACACACACACACACACAGAGTTATTTTTTCCAACCTAGTTCAGCATAGAGAAGCAAAGAAGTTTGTAGACACTAGAGACAAGGTCTAGTCAGTAGAAGGTCATGAGGAACTTTCCAGTGGTTATGCATCAGACCAAGATAAGATCCCAGATCCAGGAGAGAAGGACCTGATATTAGGCAAAGAACAGGAACAGGTGCCAATTGGAAATTCTGTCACCCACTACCCACTGTGAGGTCACAGATCCTGTACAGAGTGAGGAGGGCCCAATGCCTAAGGGTGGTAGTCCAGGGCAAGAAACTAATGTGGTCCCTAATCTATATGTTGAGTGAGAAGCAAGTACAGAATGAAGCAGCAGGTGCATGTTTCTAACTCTAGCAGTAGACTGTGTCTCAGATCTGACTTCCAATCTAGTCTGAAGTCAGTAGTTAACCAAGGTAGGAAGTCCAGACTAAAGTGGAGCCTGCAGTTCTGTCACCTGGAAAGTTTGGAGCTTTTCAATTAGCTAACAGAGGCTGAGTGCAGTAGGAGTCTACTGTAGTTCCAGCCATAGTCAAGAGCAAAACAAGACCAAGTGTGACCCAGCTATTCCCTCTAGAAGTGTATATTCTGGAAGAATGAGAAGACAGAAAAAGAATACTACCATAAGGAATGATTATAATGACCAGGACAGTCAAACCAGAACTCCACCCACCAACCCACCTCTACCCCCAACAAAAAAAAAAGACAGAGAAAAAAACTCCAAAACATTTTTTAATCAGAAAAAAACACAAATTTTAAATTGAAAACTAAATTAGAAATTCCGAAAACCAAAGAGATTAGCAAAATTAAACAAAATCCACCACTTCAGCACATCACCAGACACTGCCCTGAGGTCCATGGGGGACCCTTGTGTCTGGTGATATGCTGAGGTAGTGGATTGGGAGTTGACTGATGCTGCTGGAGGCTATAGGGGTCTGGAGTTTACCTGGTGGTTAGCTGGGATCCTAGTGCTGCTATCTGGCATGTGTTGAGGTTGGTCAGGTTTTTCTGATTTCCCCAGGGATACATTGAAGCACATAACAATCAGGACCTGTAACCCCTGGCACAAGAAGCCTGAGACAGCACTCCTCCCACCCAGGAAGTAGAGCTCAAATGTTTGTTTTTTTTTTTTTTAAAAAGAACAAGGGCAAAAAAAGATGAGCAAAAAACAACCAAAAAAGAATCTGACCTTAAAAAAGTTATTATGGTGGCAGGGAAGAGCAAGACACAAACTCAGAAGAGGACAATAATGTAAAAACACCTACAGGAAAAGCCCCAAACAAAAAGAAAAAGTGGTATCACACCTAGCGAGAACTTGTGGAAAAGCTCAAAAAGGAGCTTTTAAAAAATCATATAAGAGACATAGAAACCAAATTGGAAAAAGAAATGAGTGATGCAAGAGAATTATAAAAAAAAATCAACAGCTTGGAAAAAGAAAATAACTGCTTAAAAAGTAGAATTGGCCAAATGGGGAAAAAGAGAGATATAAAAATCCACTGATAAAAATAACTCCTTAAAAAGTACAATTGGCCAAATGGAAAAGAAAGTACAAAAGCTAATTGGGGAAAATAACTCTTTAAAAGTTAGAATTGGGCAAGGGGAAGTTAATGACTCTGAGATGTCAAGAATCAATCAAACACATTCAAAAGGATGAAAAATAGAAGAAAATGTAAAATATCTTACGAGGAAAACAACTCACCTGGAAAACAGATCCAAGAAAGATAATGTCAGAGTCATTCAACTACCTGAAAACCATAATCAAAAGGAGGACCTGGACAGCATCTTTCAAGAAATTATCAAGGAAAACTGCCCTGATGTCCTGGAACCAGAGGGCAAAATAGGCACTGAAAGAATCCACCAATCACCTCAGGAATAGTTCCCAAAATAAAAACTCCAAGAAATATTATAGCCAAAATTCAGAACTATCAGGTCAAGGAAAAAAAGTACCGCAAGCAGCCAGAAAGAAGCAATTCAAATATCAGGGAGACACAATCAGGATTACATAGGACTTAGCAGCTGTAACATTAAAAGATCTGCAGTAAGGGAACATGATATTCTGGAAGGAAAAGGAGCTAGAACTACAATCAAGAATCACCTACACAGCAAAATTAAGTGTAGTATTTCAAGGGAATAAAGTGATCATTCAATGAAATAGAAGAATTTCTAGCTTTCATAAGAAGACCCAAATTAAAACCAAAAATTTGATCTCCATTCTCAAGACCCAAGAGAAGTATAAACAGGTAAGGCAGAGAGAGAGAGAAAGAGAGAGGGAGAAGAAAACATAAGTGATTCAATAGAGCTAAACTGTTTATATCCCTACATGGGAAGATGATACTTTTAATTCTTAAAATTTTATCATACTTACAGTTAGAAGGAATATACATATACATATATATATATACATATATAGATAGATATAGACAGAGAGTATGAGTACAAGGTGAATCTGAGGGAATAACATAAAAAATTATTAAGGGATGAGAAAGAGGAGGACACAGGATGCGGAAGAAAGGGAGAGGTAGAATGGAGTGAATAATTTCACATGAAGAGGTGTGAAAAACCTATTACAATGGAGGAGGAAATGGGAGGGTGGGTGATGGGCATTGCTTGAACCTTACTCTTATTAGTATTGGTTCAAAGAAGGGGAAAATATACACAATCAGTTGAATATACACATCTATCTCACCTGACAGGGAAGTAGGAGGGAAGGAGATTAAGTAAAGGCAGGGTAGGGGGATTGACAAGGGAGCGCAAGGCAGGGGAGGTGGTAAATAGAAGCAAAACACTGGTGAGGAGGGAAAGGGTGAAAGGAGAGAAAGGACAAACAGAAAGAAAAATAAAATGGAAGGAAATACACAGGTAGGAATTTGAATATGAATGGGATGAACTCTCCCATAAAACAGAAGCAGATAGCAAAGTTGATCAAAAATCAGAAACCTACAATATGTTGTTTACAAGAAACACCCTTGAAGCAGAGAGTCACACAAAGAATAAAGGTAAGGGGCTGAAGCAAAATGTATTATGTTTCAACTAAAGTATAAAAAAAAAAACAGGGGTAGGAATCCTGATCTTAGACAAAGTAAAAACAAAAACAGACCTAATTAAAAGAGATAAGGAAGGAAACTATATCTTGCTCAAAGGTACCATAGACAATGAAGCAGTATCAATACTAAACATAT
>CM053588.1:177322684-177349488 GCA_028646515.1 Pseudochirops corinnae
GACAAATAAACAAGAAAGAAACTAAGGAGCTAAATAGAATATTAGAAAAGTTAGACAGGACAGACCTTTGGAAAAAACTGAATGGGAACAGAAAGGAATACACTTTTTTTCTCAGCAGCATATAGCACCTACACAAAAAAATCAACCATCTATTAGGGCACAAAAACCTCAAAATCAAATATAGAAAGGCAGAAAACTTAAATGTATTTTTTTATGATAATGGAATAAAAAATTGCATTCAACAAAGGGCAGTGGAAAGATAGATTAAAAATTAATTGAAATTTATCTAATCCTGAAGAATAAGTGAGTCAAAGAACAAATCATAGACACAATAATTACATGAAAGAGAATGACAATAATGAGATAACATACAAAAATGTATGGGATACAGTCAGAGAAGTACTTAGGGGAAATGTTATTTCTCTGAATTCTTTCATCAACTAAACAGAAAAAGAATCAATGAATTGGGCATGCAAAAAAAAAAAAACAAGCTAGAAAAAGAATGAATTAAAAATTCCCAATTGATCACCAAATTGGAAACCCTGAAAATCAAAGGTGAGATTGATAAGACTAAAAGTAAAAAAAAAAAAGAAAAAAAAAACTATTGAACCAATAAATAAATCTAGGAGGTGGTTTTATAAAAAAAAAAAAATAGTAAGATAGATAAGTCATTGGTTAATTTGATTTCTTAAAAAAGAAAGAAGAAAAGCAAATATTCAGTATAAAAATGAAAAGGGTAAAATCACCACCAATGAAGAGAAAGACAATTACAAACAAATATCCTTAATATTGATACAAAAATTTTAAGCTAAATATGAGAAAACTAAAGCAACATAGCACAAATATAATATACTATTACCAGCCTGGATATATACTAGGAATGAAGGACTGGTTGAATAGTAGGAAAGCTATCAACATAAATGGCTTATTCTTAATCACAAAAACAACAAAAATCATAAGATTATAGATTCAGAAAAAAGTTTTGACGAGATACAACAGTCATTCCTGTTTTAAAAAAAAAATAAAAAAGCATAGGAATAAATGGATCTTTTCCTTAATAACAATAAGTAGTATCTATTTTTTTAATCAACAAAAACCTGTCTTCTCTCTTTACCACTCCCTACTCCCCAACTAACAGTGAAAGAAGAAGAAAATCTGGGTTAGAAACATGTATAGTTAAAAAAAAAAAAGGCAAATTTCAGTATTGTGTACGTACAAAAAGAAACACATTTTATATATGTGTATACATATATGTATACATATAAATACATACATATTTACATTTATGCATATACACAATATATATCACATGAATGTGCACATATGCATACATAGAATTTTGCCCTCTGAGTCTTTCATGTATCAGGAGGTGAGTAACATGTCTCATAATTAGTCCTCTGGGATCATGTTTGGTCACTGCTCAGAGTTCTTAAGAATTGTCATTAAAATCTTGTCACTGTATAAATTGTTCTCTTGGCTCTGTGTATATTTCTGTTCCAACAAGTTCCTACAGGTTCCTACAAGATTCTGTAAGCCTTAAGTATTTCAAAGTTGTTTGATTTTGCAATATTTCAGTTTTTGCATAAATTATTCTTGATTCTGATCACTTTGCTCTGCATCAGTTCATACAAGTCTTCTCAGGTTTCTTTGAAACTATCCCCTTCATTTTTTCTTGTAGCGCAATAGTACTCCATCATATTTATATACCATAACTTGTTCAGCCACTTTCTAATGGATGAACCCCCTCAGATTCCCACTCTTTGCCACCTCAAAAAGAGCTACAAATCTTTTTTCTATATTCTTTTTTCTTTATATTCTTTTGCTTATCCTTTTTTTCCTTTATATTCTTTTACTTACCCTCCCTTTAATTTTCTCCTCTTCTTTCTCTCCTTTCTCTCCAATTTTCCTGTTGAATGAAATTTATTTCTTTACCCAGTAGTGTGTGTGCATGTGTGTATGTTTGTGAGTGTGTGTAGTCTAGATTCCTTTATGCATTTAGATGTGAGTGAAGTTGAAATGTCAGCCCCTTCCCTCACCCATTTTTCTTTGTTTATATAGATTTCTAGTTGTGCAACACAATTATATGATAAAATTTTCCCTAATTTCCTAGAGTCTGAGCCATTCAACTGCTGCTTACTTCTGACTTTTTCTTTGCTCAGTTCACAGGGTAGGGTCAAGTTCCTATGCAGAACTTCCGATGCAGAACTGCCACCTCTGGGTGTAGTTCCCCTCCTTAGTCCATGCTGGATCTATGATTCAGAACTGGGTAGCAGATGGAAAAGCTGCCATTTGGCACATGTTGCAGCAATACGTACGAGATCCAGTTTCCCCAGTATGGATCTTGGACCTCACACAGTCTTTCTTCTCTTTCAGTCTCTGTGCACTAGAATGTTCCACAAAGCCTCTGTCCCTGACCAGACCCCACCTCCAGCATCCTCAGAAATCTCAGTGTGTCTCCCTATGACAACCTGAGACTGGGAAAATATCAAACTGGCTTTTTCTTAGATTTCCCCATCAAGATTGAATCTAGTGCATTTTCTACATCTGCTTGGAGAACCTTTATGGGCAATAGTTATCTATCTATAACCAAATAAAAAGAATAATCAGAATATATTATGCAGTTATATGGTAACAGTACCGAGAATACAAAAGAAATAGAGGAATGTCTTCAAACATACCAAATACTCAGAAATATAAGACCAGAGAGAGATTTTAAACAACCTGATCTCAGAAAAGGAAATTGATTGACCTGAAAAGGAACTACCAAAGGGGGGAAAAACAAACCTAGACTTAAAGGATTAGAAAGAAAATTCTATCAAACTATTAAACAATAATTAGAATTCATGCTTCACACTTTTCTCAAAAACAAATAAGGAAGAATACTATCAGAAGCCTTTTATGAGGTATAATTCTAATACCTAAATCAGGGAAATATAAGGCACAGAAAGATAACTATAGTGCAATATAATTAGTGAATATTAACTCAAAAATTTTAAACAAAATCTTAACAGACTAAAGTGATTTATCCAAAAAAAATCATTCATAATGATCAAGTGAGATTTATACCAGGGATGCAAGGATCATTAAACATTAGTAAAAACAAACAACATAATTAATCATATTAAAAACCAAGTTATTCAAAACTACATTATCTTCTTCATACATGCAGAAAAAGTCTTTGACAAAGTATAACACTTTTGTGGCAAAAACCCTATAAAGTATAGGTATAACAGGACCTTTTTAAATATAAAAATATTTCTCTAAAACCAAAAGCAGACCATATACAATGAGGAGAGAATAGAACCTTTTTCCAATAAATTGGGGAGTGAACCAAAGATGCCCACTCTCATCTCCATTATTTGTTATACTTAGGGAATTACTAGTAATAACAATAAAAGAAGAGAAAAATTAAAGGAATAAAGATAGATAAAGAAGAAATAAAACTATCCCCATTTGCTGACGATGCGATAGTTTTCTTTGAAAACCCCAGGAAATCAGCAAAATGCTCACTGAAATAGTTACTAGCTTCAGCAAAATTGCAGACTACAAAATGAATCCTCAAAATCTAACAGCATTTCCATATAATAAAAACAAAACAAAAGAAACAATAATAGAAAGGGAAATTCCATTCCACATAACTACAAAATACATAAAATATCTGGAGATCAACCACCCCAAAGCACATAAAAGACTTATAAAGATTCAATTACAAATAACTCCTTAAAGATTTTAAGAAAAAAAAAAACCTATAAGGTTAGAGGAATGTTTAGTGTTCATGGCTAGGTCATGCTAATATCATAAAAATAATAATATTACCAAAATTAATTTATACTTTTAATGTTACTAGAGTTAAATTACCAATGGGATATTTTACAGAACTTGAAAAAACAACAACAAAATTCATTTGGAAAAACAAAAGATCTAGAATATCAAGGAAATTGGTGAAAAGAAGTAAAGCTGAAGGAGGAATAGCAACTTCAGACCTCAAACCATATTATAAAGCAGCAGTTAGCAAAACCATTTGGTATTGTTTTTCAAATAGAGAGATGAATCAATGGAACAAATTAGACAAGGAAGATTGAGAAAAATAGAACTCAACAACCTAATGTTTGCTAAAATGGAAAATATAAATCATGTAGGGAAAAACTACATATTTGAATTTTTTTTTAACTGCTGGGAAAACTGGTAAGCAGTTTGGCAGAAATTAGGCTTAGACCAGCATCCTACACCACAAATGAATATGTTTCCTTAATATTAAAGATCATACTTTTTTTTTTGTTTTGGGGTTGTTGGATTAGGGATTTTTTTTGGCAAGGCAATTGTGGTTAAGTGACTTGCCCAGGGTCACACAGCTAGTGTCATGGGTCTGAGGTCAGATTTGAACTCAGGTCCTCCTGACTCCATGGCTGGTGATCTATCCACTATACCACCCAGTATTATTTTTAAAAAATAGAAGAGAAATAGATCACATACTTCTTATAGCTATAGATAAGAGATATATTCTTAACAAACAAGACAAATGGAATTACAAAAGATAAAACAAGGTAAATTTACTTGATTACTTGAAACTGAAAAGCTTCTGCACAGACAGTAACATTTTTGCAGCTGGGATAAGAAGAGAAGTGGTCAAGTGAGAGAAAATCTTTGTATCAGATTTCTCTGACAAGAGTTTGATATCCAATATATATAACTATATACACATATGTATATGTATGTATGACTAATAGCCATTCCCTAATAGATCAATGGTCAAAGGATGAGCAAACAGTTCTCAAAAGAAGTGTAAAGTATTCACAACCACGTGAGGGGAAAATGGTCCAAATCTCAAATTATAAGGGAAATGCTTATCAAAACTTTCACCTCACACCTTGTAAATTGACACACACATAAAAATGCCCCCAAAATGACAATAGTCAATGTTAGAGAGGTTGTGGTAAAAATTGGCAGACATTGTTGATGGAACTATGAAATGGTACAATCATTTTGGAAAGCTATATGGAATAATGCAAATAAAGCGACTAAAATGTCCATATATGAGTTAGAGACTCCATGGCTAGTTGTCTACCCCAAGGAAGCCATTGTTGGGGGGGGGGGAGTTCCTATATATTTCAAAATATTCATAACAGCCCTTTTTGTGATAGCTAAGAATTAGAAACAAAGTAGATGCTAAAAATATTTAAGTAGATGCTAAGGTAGCAAAAAATTGGAAACAATTCATCAATGAGCAATTAGCTAAACAAATTATGGTACATGTAATGAAATACTGTTGCACTGTAAGAAATAATGATTTGATGCATATAGAGAAGCATGGAAAGATCTACATGAATTTATGCAGAGTGAAGTAAACAGAATTAAGAAAACGATATATACAGTAACTACAACAATGTAAATGGAAAGAACACACACACACACACACAAAAAGTAAATGTACCAAAATTATAAAGATCGAGTAAGAATCAAATGAAGAGATACGAAAAGACACTTCCAACCTGCCCCTCTATAGAGGTAGCCAGAGATGTCACACATGGCACATGTTTTCAGATTTTCTCAATTGAGTTTCCTGACTTTTTTTCCCCTCTCTTAAAAAAATACTGTGTCTTTCAGGGAGGGGAAAAAGGAGGGATACGTGGGATACTAGGGTGATGTAAGAAACAGTAAATATCAATTTAAAAAATTCAAACATTGGAGTTAATCGGTGGAGCAAACTAGGTAAAAATTTTAAAGAAGCATGTAAGCACTGTGGCATAATGTTTGATAAACACAAAGATCCCAGCTATTGGGGTAGAAACTCATTATCAGACACCCACACACACACAAAAAAAAAACCCCATGGGGATAACTGGAAAGAAATCTGACAGAAACTAGACCAGCATATCGTAACATATACCAAGACAAGCTCAAAATGTCTCCATGACTTGCTGAATGGTGAATATATGTTATAAGGGCTTTTTTTACTCTTTCTTTTTCAATGGGGATGAGGCTAGAAGGGAGAAAAGTTGGATTTTTGTTCACTGAAAAAGTGAATTAAGTTTAACAGAATTAAATAAATAAATAAGACTGAATTAGTTATATAGGCCAGTCAAATGACTAAAGAAGTAATTAGATGACTCAGTGGGTAGAGCACTAGACCTGGAGTCAGGAAGAACTGAGTTCAAATCCAGCCTCAGACACTTACTAGCTGTGTGACTCTGGGCAAGTCACTTTGCTTCTATTTGTCTTACTCCCCTGGAGAAGGAAATGGCAAACTACTCCAGTATCCTTGCCAAGAAAACTCCATGGACAGTACAGTTCTAGGGGTCACAAAGAGTTGGATGTGACTGAACAACAACAATATAAGTCAACTTACATATATATGGACAGCAAAACTATCTTTGGATGTTTTCAATAAAAATTAACATTAATATCCTTTCAATGATATTTAACACATAATAAATTATTTCAGAGTATTTCCTTAAGAATTTGAATCCCTGAAGATCAGAAAGGTAGGATGGGACTAAGTTGGAAGAGCACTAAATAGCAAACAGAAGTATTTATCTTTCATAAAAGAGGTAATATGCAAAACCACTGGAGTTTACTGAGTAGAGGGTTCTGACATGGATAGACCTGAGTTTCAGGAAAATCATGGAAGTCTCCATCACATAAATGAGTGTTCACCAAGCTGCCAATGGACATGATAGCATAGATGGAACACTTGATGTGCTCAGATGAAATTGATTCTGTTTTTCACCTAGTTGAACATGCCAAGCCTTAGAGTGTTAATATTTTTAAAGGTTTTTACTGCTCATGGCTTCAATAGATAGGAAATGGGGGTGGTGATATCAAGGACAGTGACTTCCCCTTAAGACTTGATAAGTCTATGTGGTTCTAATGTTCAGAAAAGAGGGGAAGAGACAAAGGAAAGAAGAACTGAATAGAACATAAGAAGAAGAGGGCCATTAGAGAGACACTTCAGTTAGTAAGAACCCAGCACCAAAGGGAAGACTAGATTTGAAGAAGAGGAAAAGATAGCATGGCATCATGGCAAACACACTGACTTTTGTATCTGTGTTTGAATTGTATTGTTAGTACTGTTGAGTTTGAACTTCTGCTCTACAGGACTCGGTTTCTTCAACTATAATTGATGAGGTGCCATCAGCTGGGGAATGGCTAAACAAGTTATGGTACATGAATATGATGGAATGTTATTATAGCATGTTATAGGAAAAAAACAAATATAAAAAATTCAGAGAAACTCAGATTTAAATGAACAGTAAGTAGAACCAGGAAAACAGCAAATTCAATAAGTACAACAATGCAAATGGGGGAAAAAACCCTAGAGAAGTGAAACTGAACATTGTACAATTATAATGACCAAGTTTGCTCCATCACATGGATTGAGAAAATGTAACCCTTTCCTTTTTTTTTTTTTTTACAGAAGTGGAGGACTCTGGGAGGGAAGTATTGCACATATTGCTGCATGTGGTCAATAAGCTGGTTATTTTTTTTGCTGAATTGTTTTTTTATTCCCTCTTTCTTTTTAAATTTCAGTTTCAAATGGTCACTCACTGAGTGGGGAGTGGAGGGGGATATATTCTGAAAAGAATGTAATGTAAAGGTAAAAGGCAGCAATAAAAATAAAATGAGGGTGTTAGACTGGGTAATATCTAAGGTCCTTGCCAGCTCTGACATTCTGTGATCTTATAAACTCAGATTAAATAAGAAGCCAGTAAAGATCAGCTTTGAATTTAATCTGTGCACAGATGTTTGCCTAATTTGTCATTTATCTACACCCTTAGAATCTTCACTTTCTGTAGGAAAACTGTCACTGATGCCCTCAGGAGGATTAGTTGGCAAAGTAAGTCCCTACAAGGAAGGGGACAGTAATAGGGAGAAGCAGTGTTACGAATTCATTGCTAATGTATGGAATCTCCAAGAACCCTTGGGCATATTAAAGGACATGTAAAAGACACAGTACTTCCCATTTCGCTCCTCTACACCACTCAACTTCCTTGGGAACAGGATTAAAAATAAAGGAAAATTGGAAGGGGTAGAAAGATGGAAGGTACTCCTATGCAGCTGTGCAGTATAATGGAAATAGTGATAGCCTCAGAGGCAGAGGAGCTGGGTTCAGATTCAGATTTTGCCAGTTTTAGGGCAAGTCCCTTAACCTCTCTTTGCCTTAGTTTCCTCCTTTGTAAAAGGATGATGTTAGACTGCCTACATGATTCCTAAAGTCCCTTCTACTTCTAATTCCTATAAAAGTTTGATTTTTTTTTTCATTGAATAGAAGAGTAGTTCTAATGCTATACACGTGCCGTTTTATAACTCAGGGATTTTGTTCACCAAATTTAGCACTTCCTGAGATAGGAAACCTAAAGTAAGTATTTTCTGCCTGACCTTCACACAAAGGGTCAAGAATTGCTAACCAGTAACCATTTAAATAGACAACCTGCCACAAAGAGTTGGCTGAAGGTTCTATTGTGTTGGGAAGTTTTTTAATCACAGTGGTTTCATAGTCTTTACAACCTGTGAAGAAGCTCTTTTCAGCAATTACTATCTTTAATACAAACCAAACCAGCTTCCAAGGAAGGAACCATGGGAGTTCCCAGGCTGGGAGGCCAGGGGCCAGGGGCAGGGCTTTACTCTATGATAGGCCTCCAAATTTAAGTTTGCCAGAAGAGGGAATTGATTTTCCCCCTCTTTTGCCCAGCCCCTATCAAAAGTCACCAGTCTTTGAATGAAAAACTTACAAGTAAAAACCAACTTGTCATTGTGAAAGCCAAAGAAGTTAGAAACACAGTCCTTTCCTGCAGCTGTTTTCAGTCTTATCTCCCACTTCCACCTAAGACTGTAAAAGAGAGTTTTCCTATTGAGACCTTCTTTGTTTATTTGGTTTTGGGAAGCCTTGGCAGGGTGGGGTTTAGACTGGACCTTGATTTTATTAGTATAGGGAAAAACAAATGAAGAAACTCCCTCGGCCAAGGCAGAGCTAGCCACCCTCTATAATTTCTTTTAGAGTTCCCTGGGGTTACAGGGTTTTTTCTTTGAGAGGTTGTCGCTTGAGTAGGGAGCCCTGTGGCCGAATTGTTCCAGAGGCAGTGTCTGATCTCAGATTTTCCTGATTCCAACTTTATTATCCACCCTATCCACTAGGCAATATTGTCTCCCTCTGAAGAAGACACCTAAATTCTTTCCACCTTAAGCACCTTTAATTTTCATCAACACCCCGCTTCCAATGGGAGTTTTCAAAGTCATCATTTTTTTTTAAATGCTTTCTAGTGTGAGGAAGCTCAGTGTCCTTTTCTATGCAATGAATTTGACTATGTTATTCTATGACTCCTTCCCACTCTAAATGTTATTGTCCTATGAATCTGGAATACAATTGTAGTCAAGTATACTGCCCAGTTACTGAATGCAACCTTGCCCATTTTAACAGAGAAGCTGTACTTGGGGACTTCTATTCTAGATTGTCTTTGTCAAACTCAACCCTTAATGCTCTCTTTCTACCAGGCTGGGGAAGGGGGTGGGACTTATGTCTTCTTTCTCTCCTTCTTGGTTCTTTTTTAAACCACTTTGTTTTATTCATACTTTACCTCACCCCCACCCTCTTGTTTCTTGTCACCTTCTAGCCTTTCTGCTAATCTCACTACCCCATCATCTACAACCACCCCACAACCACCACCAATACTCTATCTCTCTCTCCCACTCATTCTCTCTCTCCCTCCATCCCTCCCTTCCTCTCTCTCCCTTTCTCTCTCCTTCCTCCTCTCTTCTTCCCCATTTCCCTCTCCTTCCCTCTCTCCCTCCCCCCTTCTTTCTGCTTCTCTATCTCTGTCGCTGTATCTTTCTCTCTCACAGTTCTCTTTTCTCAGTCCATTTCTAACTTGTCACAAATCAGTACCTAAAAGTACTCTCATTTACGTGAAACATATTTAACATGGTTTGTGTGAGATGGCAAGGGAGGGGCCCCTTATACTAGGGAGAGAGCAATATACTGCAGAAGCACAGTGAGAACTCTCTAAAACATTTCTCAGGACCAACCTCCTTTGAAGGCTAAAGTAGATTTAAAATGAATCCCAGCATCCTCCTGTACAAAGGTGGTGCTCCTTCCCCAGGTCCCTTACTTTGAGTTATTCACTTAGGAATGGGGAAGAATTGTATTGATCCAAACACACATGCCCTTTACTATCTTGGAATTCCTAGAGCTCACACACACACACACACACACACACACACACACTCTCTCTCTCTCTCTCTCTCTCTCTCTCTCTCTCTCTCTCTCTTCTAACTTGCTCACCATAAGGAACAGCACACACATTTACTGGAGCACATACACACCCTCATCTGACCTGCTCAGCCACAGGAACAGCACACATTTACTGGGACCCCAGGGTGTCTCCTGAAACTGTGAAACAGAATAAAGGCAGCTGAGATACTGGCCTCATTAGCCCCAGTTTCCAACCAGCTCAGCTACCATGCCATTTGGAGGTTAGGCATAAGAAAACATGGTACAGAGGAATGTACATTAGACCCTTGTCTGAAGACTTAAAAACTCACCTCTCAGGAGAAAACAAACAGTTCATGTGAAAACCTGACAATGGGTTTTTTGCTATCTATTAATTCAGAGGTAGGGAAGCAGGAGAGACAAAAATCAAGGCCACTAGGGAATGAAATTAAAACATATCACCATTTCCTGCCCCATTTCTTTCTTTCTTCATTTTTATAATTCTGTGCTTTTTCATGGGGCATAAGACCCCTAAAAAAAACATTATCTTGCTTATGTAGTTATAAGGGGTGGTCATGCATCACACTCCTGGATGGGCACCAAAGGGGCAGTGAGCAGAGTTTCAATGGAACACTTTGGAAATAAGATATCCCAGTTTATTAATGTGTGAGATGAAAGAGTTCAGAGTCTGAATCTAAGGTCAGAAAAGGTCTTTATTCTTTCTCATGAGAAAGGACTCTGCCCCTGTCGCCCACATGGCAGCAGGGAGAGAGCAACAGGTAGAAGCCAGTCCATGGTTATATAATATTCTAATGCAGAAACCCAACCCCCCCAACTGGCCTTCACTCTTATTGGTAGGGAGGCTGGCCCACAACTAACCTCAGGAGACAAAAGACCCAGAAATATGTGGGTGTCGAATGAAAGCAGTCTTAACCTTATTTGGCATATCTTCTGCTGAGTTGGCACTGGGGAGGTCTCCATTGCTCTAAGCCCCAGATTGCTTGAAGGTCAGGTGACTTCTAAACAGGCCTAGAGAATACTGAAGCCATTCTAGATTTGATTTTTCAGAATGGGGAAATTTCACTACAAATTATCCCTCACATTAACAAATCCTCAAAGGGAATGGAGGGACTGGGATGAGGAATGAGGTTTACTCCCCTCTGACAGTGGATGACGCAATCTCTTTATCATTTGACAACAAACTAATGAAGGTGGGATCATTTACAAACCAGATTTGCTGGGTTTAGAGAATCATTAAACTTAGAGTCAGAAGGAAACTTAGAAACCATTTTGTTCAACACTTTGGTTTTACAGCTGGTAAAACTGAGGTCCAGAAAGGGGAAGCGACTTGCCCAAATTAGTGGCAGAGGCAAAACAATCCAGTTCTCCTGACTCCTAATCCAACTGTCTTGATGCTGTAAATAATTGTCTCCTTCCCTTAGAACCTAAGCTCCCTGAGGCCAAGGACTGTTTCGTTTTTCTCTTTGTATTACCAACATCTAACATAGTGCATGATAAGTAGCAGGCTCTTAATTAATGTTTTGTTAATTAAGCCACACAACTTCCCAGAGTTGAACTATGCTAATCTTCATCCCACAAAGAATACCACCAACTATAATAAATACCCTTTCTGTATAGGAAGCTATACAGAAGCTATACAGGAAACTCAAACATAATCATTGTAACCCTATAAACCTATGAGGTTAAGTCAAGGTCATCCATAATCTGTTTTCACATTCTTATTCAAGCTTTTCTCCTTATTATCCACAAACTTCTAGTAGAATGAAAATTCTTTGAGGGTAAGAACCATTTAATTTTTCTTCCCTCTCTTCCCCCCCCCATGCCTAGCACATCACAGGTCTCTTCTCGTCTTCCTTCCTCCCTTTTCATCTATTCCCTCTCTCCTCCCCTCTCTGCCCATCCGTGCCTAGCACATTCCATCATATAGGTCTTTAATAGAAGACTATTGATTAGTTGTTGGTTGATTCTGGTCTGGTCACTGTTCCACAAAATATCTCTGAATCTGAGATTTTGTTGATCTCTCCACCTGTAAGTACAACCCATCCTTCAAAACCTTAATCAAATGCTACCTCTTCTTCCATGAAGCCTTCCCTGATCACTCTAATCCACAATAAACACTTGCTTTGTTTTGACATTGTCTAGATCTTCCCATATCCCTCTCACTCCTCCTCTCCAGAGAGCCATCTCATAAAACAAAGAATTTCTGGAATGATTCTTAAGTGAATTCCTCATTTGACATTCAACATGCATATTGTATTATTGATTTATTTTAACTGTTCACCTTTTTCCAACAAGATTGTAAGCTCCTTCAGGCAGGAGCCCTGTGTTATATTTCTCTTGTATCCTTCATAGCATTTAGTATAATGCTAAGCTCCTAATAAATATTTCTTGATTCATTTCTAGTTTGATCCAATTTAGAAGTAGCCTTTGGGAAAGTGTGCCTCACCATGAAGGGACACTCAAAGACAGAAGAAGGATTACTGACTCCAATGGAAGGCAGGGACATAAATCATCACACTTCACCTATGAAACCAACATGGATGTTTTGGTATGTCAGTGTGTGTGTGTGTGTGTGTGTGTGTGCATGCACAGGTGCGCACACTAGGAATTCCAAGATAGTAAAGGGCATGAAGGACGATATGGGGGTATTTCCATGAGAAAGGAATTTCTCCAGTCCATTAGCTCTCCCAATACTCAACCCTCCAAGCACACAGAGAGACCCACCCTCTACTCCTAGACCCTAAGCAGGAGGAAGGAGAATGACTAAAAGAGCATGTTTCTAACCTTCCTGACATGAATATGTTTTCACAGGCTTATCGACAGCTAAAAGAATCTCTGTGAAGAGCAGCATAAGAATGCACATGCTCCACTTGTGCAAAACGCACATCACAACAAGACGGCTCCAAGCATGACCCCTTATGCATCAGTTTCTCCTTTTGTGTTCCCTCCCTTTTTTTGTGAACACACCAAAAAATACCTATTTGTGATAGTAATAACTGGTAAAATCCCTAGGAAAGCATCTCCATCTGCATGGTTATTCTAAGCCAGGCCCAGATTTCAGCATCCAAGAAGAGGAAAGGAAAGGGTGTTGTGAAAGAACACTCCCATAGGAAGAGACATATGTCTGCAGCAAGGAACAGAAACCCTACGTTGAGTTTCATTTAGAAGGGATATGCTGCTTAGGAGACCATCTTTTCTGAAAGAGGGCCACACCTCCCTGAACAACAAATCATACCAGGAAAGGGAGTATGTGAGTCCCCAGGAGCAACCAACACTCAAAGTCATGGTGGGGATATAAAACTAAAAATAGGTTAACATGTTCTTAGGAACAGACACTTCTCATGGTAAGGTCAGGGGTTAAGATAATACCTCATGATTCAAAATTTAGAATAATTTCCACCATACGATACTCCTTCCATCAAACATTAGTTTCTTCATCATTTTCTAAGGCTAAGATACAATAGAAAATAGGCAAATGAAATAAGATCTATAGAGGCAATAAGAGAAATCTGATTCTAGAGGGAGCTCAAATTTGCTACTTCAGAAACTTTACTCTCATGAGGAACACGATGAATAACAAAGGAACAGGAAAGGGTATAATATAAATCAGAAAAAAAGTTTCAGAATAGAATAGGAGAAAAAGTGAATTATGAGGAGGACAAAGCAAAGAAAGCCTTTTTGGAAAATAGTGCAATGAAAAAATATTAATTAAAATAATAGGTTAGAGAAAAGATGGGGAAAGAATATACATAGACAGAGGGCACAAGGTATAAGATGAATTTGAGGGAATGACACAAAAAAAATAAGGGATGAGAAAGAGAAGTACACTGGATATAAAAGGAAGGGAGAAGTAAAATGGGGTAAATTATTTCACATGAAGAGGAGCAAAAAAACTTTTACAGCAGAGGGGAAGATGGGAGGGTGGGTGATGGGAATCACTCAAACCTTACTCTCGTCAATATTGGCTCAAAACAATCAGTTGAATATAGAACTCTATCTTACCCAACACGAAAGTAGAAGGGGGAGGAAATTAAAACCTCAGTTGAGACAAAAATGTAAAATGAGAGTGGACTAATGAATAGTGGTAGACTAGTATCATAACAGTATAAGCAAAACTAACTGCAGAAACAAAGTGCTTACTTAAAAGAAGGTGATGAATATAAGAAATAATGTAGAAAACAGGGCTAGCAATCATAACTTTAAATATAAATTGATGAAACAATCCAATAAAACAAAATAGTAAAACAAATTATAAAAACCAACACTCTGCTATATGCAAATAGTCAGAGTCAATGTACATTTATTATCCAGAAGACTAAGACCTTTGATGCAAATGCCAATACCTGTAGAACCCAATCCTACTTTGGGTAGCTGTGTATACTTGCTAGTTACAATGTACCCATATTATACAGATTGCCAAAAACCAGGTTGGAGGGAAGGTAGTCAGTCATACCTACATATGTGTTCTGGAATCTGAAATTTAGTTGCTGAGCTCTTGGTCTGAACTCTGCACACTATTTCTCCATGTTTCCCTTGAATCTCAAATCTTAACATGTCACTGTTCATGACCACTGCCTTTGCCTGTTTCTTCTTGCCCAACTTCAACCCCTCCATATATCCTTCATCTGACGTGAACCTTTGAATGATGATCCCTAGCTCTCTGCTAATAGCCTGAAGCCTGAATCCATCTTCTAGTTGCCTAGAGTCAGCAGGGGATAGTGAAAAATGGAGCCAAATTTGACATCAGAAGACCTGTATTCAAAAAATGCTTCTACTATTTATTAAACAGGGTATCCCAGAACAAATATTGCACTTCTGAACTTCAGTATCCTGCTGTGTAAAATGGACCATTGGACTTCTAAGTATCCTCCCAGCAGTATGAGTTTGACTCTTAGGCTTTGAGATCAGTTATAGGTTCAGTTCAGTCTCCTAGCATCAGGAAGACCTGAGTTCAAATCCAGCCTCAGATCCATCTTGGCTGTGTGTCCTAGACCAAGTCACTTGATCACTGCTTCAGTTTCTTCATCTGTAAAATGGGGGTAATAATAGAACCTACATTGCAGAGCTGTAAAAAGTGCTTAGCACGGTATCTGGCACATAGTAGGTATTATATAAATGTTACCTATTAAGATTAACTATGCATTTAAAATTCAAAAATTCCGCATTCTCTTTGTCTTCATGAACTGATTCTCCAGGCTTGATCTCTAACATATTTACTGATCTAAGCATTCCTTTTATAGGCCCGGCCTACTGATTCACTTGGCTTGCCCTGTTCTGTAGCCATTCATAACCCAGTAGTAACAATGTTTTGAAAATGGGAACAATTGGGGCAGCTAGGTGGTACAGTGAATAGAGTACTGGCCCTGGAGTCAGGAGGACCTGAGTTCAAATTCGACTTCAGACACTTAACACTTATTAGGTGTGTGACTTTGGGCAAGTCACTTAACCCTGATTGCCCTACCTTCCCCCCTCCAAAAAAAAATGGGAACAATTGTCTGTCTTCAGAAATCTCTCTCAAATGGATGATTTCTCAGGAACTTTGGATTACTGTGCATGGATTTATCTAAGGTTATACTCAACTTAATTCTATCATTATTAATTGAATATGCAATGTGTCAAGGTACTATGCTAGGTTCTGGGGATATAAAGATAAAAATAAAACTTGCCCTACCCCTAAGTAGCTTACCTTCTACAGAACAGAATGTAACTTGTGCACCATATAAGTATAAAGCAAAGTAATTGGAGGAGGAGGAGGAGGAGAAGGAGCAGGAGGAGCAGGAGCAGGAGGAGAACTCAAACAACTTGGAGGATCTAGGAAGCCTTCATTGAAGGATTGAGCCTTGAGGGAAGACAAAGATTGTGAGAGCTACAGATGAGGAAGAAAGCTAAGGTATACAATATAGCCTCCGTCACTGAGTCTGCAACATTCAGCACATACAGTCATTTGACCTCAAATTCTTACAATGGATGGAATTTTAGGGAAAACTGAAAAGCATTTGGCAGAAAATAGGTTTAGATTAGCACCATATATCCTATTAAAGGTATAAGTATCATGTATCACATTAAAATTCTGATAGATGCTCAACAGAAATCTGAAAGGACACATCACAAAAATAATTAGAGGGAAATGGGAAAAGGTACCTTTCACAACTATGACTAAGGGGGAAATTCTTTTTTTAATATTTATTTTTTTATAAGTATTTTCTCTCTCCCCATACCTACCCAAGATCACACAACTAGTTACACAAATAATCAAAGAACTGGAAGTTCTGAAGTTCTAAAAAGTCATCTGCCCTCTTATTGAACAATAAAAAAGAAAAAAATAAAATGAGAATCCTCATAACAACTTTGAATAGTCCAGAAAAGCAAATTCTCATATAGGTTGTTTTCAAAAATATTTGTTCCATTCTGCATTTTAAGTACATCATCTCTCTGGTAGGTGGGAGTGGATGGGGTTAAGAAATATTTCATTTCAGTTCTCTAGACTTATGGTTTATCATTGCATTGGCTATAGTTCTAAAGTCTTTCAAACTTACAATATTGTGGTCATTTTATGATTGTTCAAGTTCTACTCACTTCATTCATAGAGCTCTCTCTGGTTTCCTCTGAAATTATCCATTTCCTCATTTGTTACGGCAAAAAAAAAAAATCATATGCAATAGTTTGTTTAGTCATTTATCACTAGGTGGGAAATCTCTTAGTTTCCAGCTTTGGGCTACTATGAAAAGAGCTCCTATAAATAATTTCATAGATATACCTCTTTTTTTCTCTTTCCTTTATCTCTTTGGTGTATAGGTCTAGTAGTGGAATAGGTGGTTCAAAGGGTATGCACAGTTTAGTAACTTTGGGGGCATAGCTCCAAATTGTTTTCCAGAATGGCTAGACCAATTCATAGCTGCCTCAACAGTACATTGACTAGGGTTGGCTATGTAAATATGGAGTCAGAAGCACAGAAATGGTAATTAAACTAATGAGAGCTGATGAGTTTACCAAGGATAGATGGAAAGGAGAAGAGGGTCCAGGATATAGCCTTGATGTATACCCATAGTTAATGGGCATGACAAAGATGAAGATCTAACAAGGAGACTCAGAAGGAATGGTCAGCAGAGAGGGCAAGAAGGATGAGGAATGTGAAAGTCCATTAAATCTGGCAATTAAGAAATTTTTTTTTTTGGAGAAAAATATTTGAGTTGAATGCAGAAGTCAGATGTCAGAATGAAGAAAGTTTAATAGAGAGTGAGAGAAGTATAGTTGCCAAATGTAGCCTGCTTTTCCCAAGGAATTAGTTGATAAGGGGAGGAGAAATAAAGGACATTCAGTAAGTAGAGATGGTAGGATCTGGTGAGGGTTGTACAAGAATGGGGAAGATATGAGTGTGTTTGTAGGTAGCAGGGAAGGAACCAGTAAATAAGGAAAGACCGTAAATAATAGTGGGGACAATCTGCTGAAGAAGTCAGCAGGGGATGGGATCCAAGGTATCTTGGAATTAACCTCAAAAAGAGGAGGTCCATCTATCTTCATCAGAGACTGGAGTAAAGTTGAAGATAGTTAGAGAATAATGTTAGGAGGGTGCGAAATGGGGAGAATGGAAAAAGAGGGAGCTATATGTTTGGTCAGTATATGTGTAATACTGAAATATATATGCATATATATTTAATGTTGAAACTGTTTCACGATTTATAGTGCCTTTAAATATAATACATTTTCACTATTTGTCTCTGTTTACTTTCTCATTTTTATTGTTGCCTGATCTAAGATTAAGACTGCTACTCCAGCTTTTTTTTAATTTAGCTGAGACATAACACATTCTATTCATTTTAACTCCGTGTACATTTTTATGTTTTAAGAGTGTTTCTTGTAAACCACAAATTGTTTGGTTTCACTTCCTAATCTACTCTGCCACCCTCCTTTTTTTTTTTACCCCATTCACATTCACAGTTGATTGTTATGTTTGTTTTTCTCTTCATCAAATCTTAGTGGTATGATATTACTTCTCTTCTTCCTCCCCTATGTCCCATCCTTTACTACAGTGGAAAAAAAAAATGAAATCAGCACTAGGTATTTGTAGTTTATATTGTTTGGGACATTTAAACCCAAGTTCTCTCAGCTCTTCCTTCTCATCCTACTTAAATCCTAACTCAGATTCCTGACATTTTTGCTGAAAGATTCTTAACACATTAATTTTTTTTAATTAACCTGGAAACAATGACAAAAAGAGGTCAAAGTTAAAAAAAAAATCCTGGGCCAAAAACCCATACTAAATAACCATCAGTTCAATCAACAAACCTTTTGGCTGTAAGAATCATTTGGTTTGAAAACCAAAGCATCAATAGGCACAAGCCCCTAACTTGCAGATCATGGATGAACTTTAGACAGTTAATTGTCTTTAGATGTGAGAGATTGGGTTAGAAATCTAATCTGAATTTCTCTTGCTGCCAACTAACTCCATTTCCATTCATTACAATTTTACTAAAGATGGAAAACAGCTGGTTTCCATCCTCATTAGCCAGAAGTGTGTTACAGCAAAGACAGAGGTGTGTGCAATGGCAGAGCTAAGTGCCCAAACTCTACCCAGTGAAACTCATTTCTAATAAATTGAATTCAACATGTGGTGTCCTCTACCTCCATCCTCACTACCATTTATGCCAAGAAACAACACGCACTAACGGAACAAAGGGCTGTGGAGAAACTCCAGGTTCTCCATCTCTTTTTCATCTTGATCACTTCTCAAGGGGGAAAGAATGGAGGTGGGTGGTGGGGGAAACCTCTTTTGGGGTTTACTGCAGCTGAAGGAACGTCAGGTTTGAGAGAGGCAGCCATTTTGAACAATATCTGCATAAATTACAGTTGTTGGAATAAATAGACTCACTGTTTGAAATAATGTTGCTTTCATTCCCAATAGCAGACACACTCACTCTTGAGAGCAGAGGGAAGGAGGAAGTATAACTATTTACCAAGCAGAAATCAGGCATTGCACTTTGGGGTAAACTCTCTAATGAGGGCACAGGAATTTATTTTCATGAGGCGAAGAAAAGCTTATTTTTCTCAAGTAGGATGGCAGCTTCAAGAGAGTAATGAGATGCCCCTGCTGAGTGCAATGAATTCTGACTCCTCAGCACTGCTATTCAAGTCTTCATTTATACTATTTCCTTGACCTTTCATTGAGGGGGGTCACTTGATTTTTGGTTGCTTCTGGTCATCTGTACTTTGGGTCTCTGTTGGAACACATTAGAACTTAAGCTTCCTTATCTGGGAGAATAAAAAATGAGAAGAAAAAAGAAGGCCAGACAGGCATATAAGAGTGAATAGTGGCCTAAGGGATCTCTTCTGGTAGACCAACCTTTTATCAGCTGCTGATGCCAAACCATAAAGATAAGGAGAATGCTGGAGTGTCCACCCACCAAAAATGCCAAGATGCTAAACTCATGTTTTCTCAGTGGGCTCTGTCTCATTACATCACACATAATGAAGACCATCAGTTAACATCTACAGGGAAGAAAAAACCTTTCAGCAAATTTACAACATGCTTCCATTAAGCCTTCTATTTCTAAAGCTAAATGTTCCTTTTACTAAAGGATTCTGTCTTGATTAAGGCTTTTAGCACAATAAATTGAGTTTGCAAACCAGAATCCTGCACATGGAATGCAAAAACACTTGTAAAATGCAATTTCTATTTGCTCACAAGATTTGTTGTTCAGTCATTTCAGTCACGCCCAACTCTTTCTAACCCCATTCGAGGTGTTCTTGGCAAAGATACTGGAATGGTTTGCCATTTCCTTCTCCAGCTCATTTTACAGATGAGGAAACTGAGGCAAACAGGGTTAAGCAACTTGCCCACAGTCATATAGCTAGTAAGTGTCTGAGGTCAAATTTGAACTTAGGTCTTCCTAACTCCTGGCCTAGCATTCTATCCTCTGTGTCACCTAGCTGCCTTCACAACATAAATGAAAGCATGTTTTATAGCAGTCTTTCAGGCATGCCCCTCCCCATCATTCCTGGGAAACACTCAGGGTGCATAGAGGGAAAGTGATATAAAAAGAGAAACTGTGAATCTCAGAGAAAAGAGAGTGAGATAGACCAAAGTGCATGCAGTCCTGGAGAGAGGCCTGTGAATTCACAAAGCTCCTCTAGGGCACCACACGTGGAGGTGGTGTTGACTGGCTGGAGAGCTCAATACCTAGATAGAGAGCCTCAGCAAGAGAAAAAGTGGAGAGAAATGGAGCCTTAATGAGAAACATTGCAGCAGGAAGCCTGGAGAGAGAAAGAGAGAGAGAGAGACAAAGAGAGAGAGACAGACAGAGAGACAGAGACAAAGAGAGACAGAGACAGAGAGAGAGCAGGGGAGGAGATAATCAAGTGAATTGAGGAACAACAAAATATGGGGCCTGTCCATGGAAGGGTAGCCCTGAACCTTGCCATATGTGGCTACCATGAGTGGTAATTTGTGTGGGTCTGAGGAGAAGGTTGACTCTCATAGAGTGATAGAGATGGAGAGCTAGAAGGGACCTTAGAAGCCATCAAATCCAACCTTTTTATTTTATTAGGAAATTATTATTAATTTATTATTATTATTATGGTAGGAAACTGAGAATTGGAAAGGTTAAGTGACTTACCCAGGGTCATGCAACTAGAAAATGTTTGAGGCAGAATTTGGAGCCTGTCACCCTGACTCCAAGGCTGGAGCTTTATCAACTACAATCCAGTTCTGGTCTATAATAAAAATAAAGCTCACCAGGGGGCCAGTATGTGGCCCCATGGGTAGAGCACTGTGCTTGGAGTCCTAAAGTCCTGAGCTCCAACTCAGCTTCAAACTCTTACTATGTGACCCTGGCTAAGTCACTTAATTGCTGTCTGCTTCAGTTTCCTCATCTGCCACTCCTAGATGATAATGACAGCACCTCCTTTCCAGGGTTGGGAAGATCAAAAGAGATACTATTTGTAAAGCATTTAGCACAGTGCATAGACAGAGAAGTTGCCTAATAAATGTTTATCTTCTCCCAGGAGAACAGGATTGTCCACCTGGGAACCCCAAACCATGTAGGGTAGAACTATATGTGAGAAAAACAACATGTAGGAGGAGGGAGACTTTTCTTGAATGTCTGTGGGCTCAAATATAGGTTCATTTTGAATTTTTTGTCAGAAAAAAACACCTGTTCTATATTTTATGTTGTTTAAACTGAGCACTTGCAGGATTGTTGAGGGTCCTTTGGTGGAGGTCAAAACAAATGTCATTTCTAGGGGTTTCCCTGGATGGGAGCATAAGCCAGAGAGATTTTGTGATATTCCCCCAAATCAGTACAAGATCCATCATATTAGAGGTAAGTGAAGTGACATGTCAGTCACCATGTTTATTTCTTGCATTTTGCATTTAGAAGTCACACTCTGCAGAAATAATTTACTGAGTTAAAAAAAAAAAAACTTAATTATGCCAGAAGCCCTTATATTTTCCTTCACAATCTTTACATTTCAGTGTAGTTTCCAAGTATTGACAGATTTAATCAAGGCAAAAAGTCTCCTTTACATGGACTTAGCCTTGGGTATAGAATGCTAAAGAGAAGCACAACTCCTGAGTGTGTGGGTTGATATTTCAGTTCTTACCCATGACAGACAGATAGACTGATAAGAAAATTCATATTCTTTTAAAAACGTAAGTCCATATAAGTTCACAGACTAGGGCAACTAAATGGTACAGTGAGAAGAGCACCAAGCCTGGTCAGGAAGACACATTTTCCTGAATTCAAATGTGACCTCACTCACTTAGTAGCTGTGTGACCCTGGGCAAGTCACTTAACTCACTTTCCTCATCTTTAAAATGAATTGGAGAAGGAAATAGAAAACCACTCCAGAATCTTTGCCAAAAAAAAAGCCCTGAATGGGATCACAAAGAATCAAACATGACCAAAATGATAGAACAACAAATAGTTCACAAATTGAGGAACTAGAAAAAGCCCAAAGAGGAACAATGTTTTAGTTTTCCCAGCCTCTCAACCCGTGATTGTGCCAAGATCCTCAATTCTATTCTGTAATAACCCACATCAGAATTTCCATCCTTGAGCAAAGGCTTAAAGTCAATTTGTAGGATTACATTTCCACTGGTCAATACCTGTTGGAAGGATGGATTATATTAGGAAATGATGATTTATATCATAAAAGTATTCTTCATAAATTTTTTCAAGCAAAAGAGTACTTTAGGATTTAACTAAAACATCCTCCCTACCCCCAAAGATTACTTGAAATAAAAAGGTCACATAGTAGACAGAACACTGAGCCCTGAGTCAGGAAAACCTGAGCTCAAATTCAGCTCAGATACTTACTAGTGGGACCCTGAGCAAGTCATTTAACCTCTTTCTCCCCTCAGTTTCCTTACCTGTAAAATGGGGATATCTCACGGGGTTGTTCTTAGGAACAAAAGTGACGATAGGTATAAGGGACTTAACACAGTGCCTGGCACAAGTAAGCACTACATAAATGCTAGCTAGTTATTGTTGTTGTTATCATTATTTATAAAATTTAATTCCTACTTTTTTCTTTTTTCTTATGAATTTAACAGTCATCCATAAACAGAAACATTTTGATATCATATGCAAAGAACAAAAAGAAGGGGTAGCTGGGTGGCCCTGGAGTCAGGAGGACCTGAGTTCAAATCCGACTCAGACACTTAACACAAAAACTGGCTGTGTGACCTTGGGCAAGTCACTTAATCCCAATTACCCTATCTTCCCCCCTCCAAAATTTTTTTAAAATTTTTTTAAAGAACAAAAAGAAGTTAGCATATGAAACTAAATTTCTATTTTATGCATTTTGACTGTATATTAAGTTTCAAAAGACAAAAACAAAATTGCTATTTGTTTTAAGTCTCCTAAATTTCTTTTCTCTCTCTTCTTGTTGTTTGTTTTGTTTTTTGATGTTTTTTCCTTCTACAAAAAATTTTTTTACTTCCCTGTAACTATCCACTAACTCACCTTCTCCTAACCCAGTAATAGTCTTCTCTTACAGCAAATCCTAAATTTTATCCTAAGCATTACCCCTAAGTTTTCAGGAACATTTATGTCTATGTCTCTCAAGTGGACCTTGATAGTATAGACTGGCAATGGTTCTTAACCTTCCTAATGTCCCCACCCTTAAATACTCATATATGGGCATGTCTGCATGTGGGCGTACCTGCCTGGAGATGGATAGAGGAGCGGTATCGCAGTTCCTAAGACCATAGGAAATATGTGTTTTCCGATGGTCTTAGGTGACCCCATTTAACCCCCAAAGGGGTCGTGACTCACAGGTTGAGAACCGCTGGATAGAGCATGAGCTTAGGGAGGGTAGTATTGAAGCCAGCTTGAATTGACCTGAGGGCCATTTGTTAACTAATTTTCTGTGTGAATATTCCAAGCACACCTTGGAAATCAAAGTTGGTTTATTGTTCTATTAATTGTCTGCATTTAAGAAAGTGATGAAGAAAACGTTAATAATGTAGATTAAACTGAAAGGTGTGTTCTACATGTGCTTTTCTGTTTTATTGAGATCCAGTTGTTAAACTTTTAGCAGTATACCACTGTCTTAGGGGCACATGTTGGAGGTATTAGACTGAGACCCAGACATCTTCATGAGCAGAATTCTGTTTAATGTCTCTATGGAAAGGGTTCTTGAGGTTTTGAGTATAATGAACCCCTCTGGCAACCTGGTAAAGCCTATGGATCCCTTCTCAGAATGTTTCTGAAAATTTTTTAAATAAAATACATTGGATTACAAAGGATACCATTTATATTGAAATATAGTTATCAAAAAATTTTCACATTCAAGTCCATGAACTCCCTAAAATTTGTCCATAGATCCCTTGGGAGTTTGAGGTTCCCTGGTTAAGAACCCCTGTCGTATGGTCTCAGAGTAATCCTAACCTAACTCTCCTCCTCACTTCAGTGTCATTCTGTGGCTGGTAGGCTCAGCTGTTAAGAGCTTGTTGCTAATGAAACCCAGGTCATGAGTTCAATCCCCAAGTGGACCAATTAGCTTTCCTTTGTTCCATCCGTGGTCACAGGCAGCAGCCTTAGACCTGACCATCTGGCAATGCCATGCCCTTAGTTTCAAGAGAAACTGGCCAAGAGAGTGTGGATGGCTCAGTGAAAATCTAGCCTTGGTACTAGAAAGACAACTCACTTAAATATCAGTAATAACGTACTGTATGAAGGGCAATAACAGTCAAACATCCAACGAAAAAGACATCCCTCAGAAGCTAAATTTTTTATCTACTCCAGGAATAAGAAGCCTAGGTCCCAGATTTTCCGTGCCAACCATCAGCCCAATTGTAAAGTAAAAGAAGTTTGTTCAGCATTCTCCTACCTCCCCTTTCTTTACTCTTCTCCTCTGACTCAGCACCCCTTCTCCAGAGCCCCTATAATGTCCTATGACTGCCAGGACACCATTCTGTGTTACTCTTTGAAACCTTTATCTTCCCTTAGCAACGTACCATGCCCAGACCCCACACTATTTGGAGAGTAGGGGAGACAATCCAGGCAGTTACTGCAAGGAGTCTGAAAAGTAATCTAGGCACCAAGCATTGCCATTTAATCTTTATTTAGCTTATAAAAAAGTACAAAATAGAACCAGCCATCTCATTAAATGACTCAGTATAAAAAAATATGCACATACCTTATGTAGTGAGAAGCAATGCCTCAAACACACATGCATTACTATTTTAAAATGTATGCAGGTGCTATTGTGATGAAAAAGACAAAAATTCATTTAAATGCTTTACTGGATTCATAGTAACTTTTGGTCATTATGGATCATCTCAGTGAACAGACCTAAATGGTGCAATCATTATCCTCTGGGGATGCATGAAGCTTTTTTGTACTAAATAGGAGTTGTTTTCTACCAAAAAAAAAAATGGGAACTACCTTTCCAGGCCTACCTTTGTTCTTTTCCCCTTCCTTCAGCCCTCTTCTCTCTGCCACAGATCTCCTTTACCCCCTTGTCCCATCTCCTCAGAGCCTTGCTGTGGAATCTGATAAACTAATTCAAGTTAATGGCTGATAACCTCAATGAGAAAGTTCAATTACCTAGGAGCTTCAGACTGACAAACATCTGGTTTAGGATTTTCCTATAGAATTAATCAATCCATCAAATTAACCAACAGGTCATTTATCAAGTGTCTACTCTGCTAAGTGTTCTGGGAGATGCACAAGGAGAATAGGACCCAGACCTTTATACAGAAGAACTCAAGATCTTACTGGGGAAATGTCTATTCCCACTGCTCCTGATCTCACCACTTTAGCAAGCCAGTCTACTCACTATTATTCATATTTCCACCTCCTTGCCTTCCACATGCTATTTCCTCTACTTGAAGTACCCTTCCCCTTCCTTTCTGACTGCTTAAATCCTTCCCATCCTTTAAGGACTATCATAAATCCTATTTCCTCCATGAAGCTTCTGATGAATAAAAGTGATAGAGAAAATATCCATAATGCAGATTAAATTTAAAAGTGTGTCCTGCTTTCATTTTTTTTTCAGAGAGCCAGTGGTTAAACATTTACTAGTATACCCCAGCCTGGGGGTCCCCAAGACCTTTCAGAATGTCTACATGATCAAAACTATTTTCATAATTCTGTTAAGATGTTTTAATTTCTAATATTGCAAATATCAATAGATACAACCTACATAAAAGTTCTTGGAAGAGGGATCTTCAATAATTTTAAGGAGTGTAAAGGAGTCTTGAGATTAAAAAGTTTAAGAACCACAGGGATATGCTGTCAGAAGAAGAGGGAACATTCCAAACAAAGAGAATATCATGGTCAAAATCAGAGATGAGAATAGGCCTGGTGTGTTAACAGTGCTGCCAAATCTATGAGAAGGTTTTGAAATGATATTGCCAAAAGAAAAGATGTTAAGAAATTCATCACTTGTATGTTATTCCTTGGTGTATCAAATGTGTGGGGTCCCTGTTTCTTTCTCCCAATACCCCTGAGCTCCTTAAATCCCAGATCTTGCTCCTTTGTCTCTAAACCCTGACCTTGTTCTGGATCTGTCAGGATGGACTAGCCAGTTCCAGCCTAGGGGAGCCTAGATCTCCAAAGGGTTCTGACTTGTAAATGGGAGCTTCTGATTGATTTCCTTGGAACTGAATGATTCCATTCAACAAACCAGATATCATCTCCACTCAATTCAACAAGCTTTTATCATGCAACTCCTAGATACAAGGCTCTGTGCTAGGTGTTGGGCATAAAGAAAACATACCCTGCCCTCAAAGAGTTTATGTTATAATAGGGGCTATAATGCATAAACAGATAAGTAAATAAATATAAAGCAATCTATGAAGGGAGAGGACTGGGGGAATCAGATAAGGCTTTTCACTTTTCTTCTAAAGGTAGAGAAAAAGAAATGGGAAGGAGATGGACTTCATAATTACCTGGAGAGGCTTATTTAAATTGATGCTGAGTGAGAAGAGCAGAACCAGGAAAAATTTGTACACAATGACAGACACATGGTATGTGTGATGACCAACCTTGACGAACTGGACTCTTCTCCACAACGCACAGCTGTAAGACAATTCTACAAGTCTCAGGATGGAAGGAGATATCTACATTCAGAG
>CM053588.1:177349988-177450295 GCA_028646515.1 Pseudochirops corinnae
CCCCCAAGGGCCAGATATAAGGGTGAAAGGAAGTAGTAGGAGTTATACACATCAAAACCTGGAAACAAAAGGACCAAAGAAAGACTTAAATTTTTGGAGATTTACCAAGGCATAAAATGTTCTCATCATACCCCAGAGGCAGATACAAATCCGAAAATAAAAGGATTTATTTGAAACTCCTTATCCTCTTTCAATAGTTTCTTCAGTACAAGAGAAAGGATTGCATTGAGCTATACTGATTTTTATCATGTCCTCCAAAGGTATACATAAGGAGTGAGGGGGTGGTAGCTAGGATTGAAGTTGAATAGTCAGTGACTTGGTCAGACCAACTTCAAGATGCAGAAGAACACCTCCCCATACACACTGACAACATCAGGAGTAGTTGAGTGTTGGCAGAATTTCAGTCATGGGAAGTGATAGTATACCCCAAGCAGACACTGTCTCGTAGGCAACAAATGACAAGGCAAGCCACCGTACAGACTTGGCTGCAATTCAGACTGAGACCAGGAACAAGTGTTTCCCAACACTTGCTGACAGCACTGATTGAAAGTAAGAAAATATAAAAACAGAATAAGAACTGATACTGATACTGATACTGGTGATCTAGCTAAGACCAGTCAATTTGCCCGGGAAGCACCAGAGCAAGTTTATACTGCATTCGTGTGAAGATTATATCAAGATAATGCCTACATCCACTGTAGTCAGTGAGGAGTTGACTCCTCATGTTTGAGGCTTTCTTCCATGGGATTCAGATCCCACAGGATTGTCTATATATGCCCCTAAGAGAGCAAGAATGCTTTAGACAGAGAACCTATTTGTCTTTGTCCATTTAGGGGGAATAAAAGTATATGAGTTTGACACAAAGTAGTTGGCTCACAACTGAAAATAGCTTTTCAGAATATCTGGCCGTAGGCTCTGCTGACTCAAAACATACCTCAGAGTTTCAATGCACTCCTTTGATAGTTTAAAAAAAAAAAAGTACCTGGAAAGGGATCTGATTCTTTCAAATAATGTTTATGGTCACTTAGTGGCCAATTTGTAGCAAGGGAAGATTTTCTTTATTGTTAAAGGATTTGTGCTATACATGATTGCACACCACTATGGGGGGGGGAGGAAGGGAGGGGAGAAAATCTGAAACTCAAGTGATTGTGGAACTGAATCTTGTAAATTAAAAGTAAATGAGTAAATAAATAAATAAAAAAATAAAGGATTTGTGTACAATAGCAAAGGGCCCTAATCACAGAATCCAAATTGATAATTGGGGGAGATCAAAAAGGAGGGATCAAAAATTTGTACTAAATGTAGAGGAAGATGAATGGAATTTGTACTATGTGGCATGTAAGGTCTTTTCCAGCTGTATAGCTATGGTTTTCAGTTTATCTGCAACCTACAAGTTACTGTTTGCATGTGCAAATTGTCTAGGACAAAAAATAATTTTAATAGTTCATTTTGTGACACCAGTGGTCATACGTGTGAGGCTTGATTCGTAACATTTGTCCTTGACCAGATGAGACCAGATTGTGCAGGTTTCTCCACTTTCAGTTAGCTTAGTCAGTTGGGTATTAGATTTTATGCAATAGGCATGAGTTTTATTGCTTTCCTTTGCTGAAATTTTAATTTTGTAGTTTTTAAGAATGGATATTGATGCAAAGAAGTATGAAAAAATTGTAGCTCCTACAGATCATACTTTGATGATATTGCAGCAGCTGTTAATTTGGGGAAGCCAAATGTTTCAAGGATCATTCAAGCCCACAGTGAAACAAGATCTGTCATACCAAAGAGCAAAGGAAAGTGTAGTCCAAAACAAACAAACCAAAAAACAGTGACAACCATTGCTACAAATCAGCCTAATTAATCCTCAGAAGATAAACAAAGACCTTCAGAGAGACCTGAAAGCTAGAGGGGTAAGAACCAATTATTATTGGTTCATCTAGAGCAGGAGTTCTTAACATAAGATTCACAGACCCTCAAAGCATCCACTTATAGATTTCAGGAGGTCCATAAACTTAAATGGGGAAAAAAAATTATTTCTTTTTTTTCATTAACCTTTGGTTTCCTTTATAATCATATGTACCTTATACATCTAAAAAACATTATTTTGAGGAGATCCAAAGACTTCATCAGCCTGCCTAAAAGGTCCAGACACAGAAAAAGTTAAAAACTTCCTTGTCTAGTGTGACATGGACTTCCTGAAATTGGAAGAATGGAGAGAGGATCAGTAAAAAAAAATTTTAACTGCCAAAAGTTGCTATAAAAAAAGGATCACCATGAGCAAGACAATACTAAGCTTTAAATATTAACAACTGGGAAAAAAAATAATTTTTACTGATGAAACTCCCATTTTTCTTCTAGGCTCTATAAAAGCATTTATATAGCCTAATTTGTATAGATATATAATCTATTTCTAGATATCATCTACATATATAATCTACATAGATATAGAGACAGATATAATTATATATAATTTATATAGAAAATGTGCAGATAAGCCTACAAGATCTGAGCATCTTCATCAGACTATACAACATCCACCATATCAAAAAAAATTTTTTTAGGGATTTCTTTTTACTTCTAGTGAACCTACAAGTCATGTCACCAGTGAAGGAATGATGAATTCTGATTAATATATTTATATTCTGAGAAGCAGAATTGTGGTAGAATTATAGAAATTCCCAAATAGAGACTGAATATTAAAACACTACCTTGTGCCATACCACATCATGAATTATTAAGAAATGTATTCAGGAGATGGAAATCAACGAGCATCTATGACTTGGGAATCCACCTGATTTAAACACGTGGGCAATAATCAAGGCTATAATTAGGGAAAATGGACAATTTGTCAAAAGTATGCTTAATATCCAATATGATATGTAGAATTAATAAACTTGCACCAAAATCTTATCAATTCAGTCCCAAATTATGCAAAATAAATAATTTCTGCAAAAGGTAGCATATTGCATGCTAAAAGCTTTTTTTAATATGTCCACATTGTAAGGTTTATTATATAAATCAATACATTTAATTATTTTACTTCATCCCAGTTATTTTGCATACCACAGTAGATAGCAAAAATCATGAGGTAAACAGGAATATATCAGATGGTATGTGATCTTTCCCTCAATTCGGGTCAACTCCTCAGCAGTCATTTTCCCATGAATGTTTGAAGGACCATCTTGTCTGCTTGCCCCCAACACGAAAGTTGCTTATTATGACTCTGACTGAACCAGAAGTAAAGAATTTATATGTTCTTGATTACACACATTCTCTTTGCTAAGCAACTGCTTCATTTCTGAGTCACTCCGCTTTTATCACACCTACATTATCATGTGGCCAATTAGCTCAGTTCAATATTTCATTTTGCCACAGATATGATATACCAATAGGATGCTGCATAAGGATAGACCCTATAATACAACTATATTCTTCCAATTACTATGACACCTCAAATCCAGTCAATCTGCAAATCTCTGCCAGTGATCACCAGGGGAACCAGGTAAGAAAATGCGATTGGATCAATAGAAACTACACTTATTTAATATCATGTTATGATGAAACAGATTTGTATATGTGTGTTTGTGTGTGTGTGTGTGTTCAAAACGTATTATACATAAAATATATTATATATAAAATTATATATATATCTCCATTGGTAGACTTACTTGCCGCCAATAGCATGAAGATTTCTTCTTAGATTCAAGTCCCTTTCCCTTCTCCTTTCCTCCAATACTTCTGTAACACAATGCATTCCATCTTTTTTAAAATGCAGAACTACTTTACTACAGAATGAGAAAACCTCAGGGTATAAACTATATATAGATTAGGTGTATTACAGGTACAGTATCTCAGTATAGAAACTAGCTTGGCATAGTTTTAACTCAATCAGACTAGTATCGTAGACTTCATTGCTAGGTCAACTTGCCCACTTCCTTAACCTTTTTAATATCCTAAGTCCAAACAGAAGCTACTTTCTCCGTAGCCACCCAATTCATGGATTCTCTCCTTTCCTGGAATCTCCTATCCAGAAATCTTTGAACTTCTCTCCCTGTCTCCAGTTCACCTGCTTTCAGTTCTTCTCTGGTGCTCATTCCTAAGAGTCTCAACCAACTCATTCTGCAGCCTGATTCCCCTGCTTTTCATCCTCCTGGGGTTCTTCAAATCAGACCTTTCCCCTAACGTCAGGCATTCAGTTCTATACTAATATTTCTCTGGTCATGTCCATCATGGGGATCACATTTAATTTATCTTAACTCAAAACAAATAGAATATAAAAAGAGTCTGTATTAAAATAATTCTGCATTTTAAAATCTCAGAGAGTAGGTACTAAGCTTAAGAAGTACTGGAAAAGACTTCTTGTAGAAGATGGAACTTTAGCTGAGACTTGAAAGAAAACAGGGAAACTAGGAGGCAAGGATGAGGAGGGAAAGAATTCTCCGCATGAGAATGGCCAGAGAAAATGCCTGCAGTGGGGAGATGGAGAATTTTGTGGGAGGAATAACAAAGAGGTCAGTATCACTAGATCATAGAGTATTTGGTGGGGAGTGAGGTGTAAGAAGACCAGAAGGGCAGGAAAGGGTCAGGTTATGAGGACATTAAAAGCCAAATAGAAGGTTTTGTGTTTGATCATTGAAGGTAATAGAGTCACTGGAGTTTTTTTTTCTTTTTAATTGAGGATGATATGATCAGACCTTCCTTTTAGGAAGAGCAATTTGATATCTGAGTGGAGGATGGATTTGAATGGGGAGAGACTTGAGGCAGAGAAACCAACCAGCAGGCTCTTACAATAGTCCAGGGATGAGGCGATGAAGACCTGCACTAGGGTGACATGGTGTCAGTGGACAGAAGAGTCAGCACAAGTCTGAAAGTGTGATGCTTCTGAAAGCTAGATGTTTTCAGGAAGGTGAGAGACCAGCCAGGATAGACATGTGAGCTCAAGACAGCACTGAGCCTTTCTTGGAATGTCTTTAAGTGACAGTTTTTAGGTCACATATGAAAAGAAATGTCATTATTTTATAGGAATTTCTCTTCTTTTTTTTTAACCTAAAACAATATGATATAATTCGCTTGCCCATTTATTCCCTAGACTTGGCTTCAAATAATCCTTCAATATTTCTAAAAAGTAAATCCATTCTCCACAGGCAAAGATTTCTCATCACTAAAGATGTTCTAAAGACTGTGCTATGGACTCTGAAAGGCAGAAAACCCAGCAGCTGGTGAAAGCAACAGATCCCAGTCTCTTTAGGAGAAGGGAGATGAGTAAGAAGTTGAACTAGGATGGCATGTATTTGAGATGAGAGATTGGGGGAAACACTGGAATTAACTGAAGGGCTGGAATGTGGTACTGAGGCTGCAGGTAAAAGAAGAGACTTTCTCTTTGACAGAAACTTGAATCTGCTGAGCTTTGGCAGTAGAGACGACCAGTCACATAAGCAAAGAAACTTTACTTTGGGGTATCATCATGATTTTATCATTCTCCACCTCCTCCCTCCAAAATATAGCCAAGTTGGAACAATCCTCCCAGGCCCCTGTCTCTTTTCAAGATATGTGGCTTAGAAAGGAATGGCCCCTGTGGACAGGTAAGTGGCCCAATGGATAGAGCTCTGTGCCTAGAGTCAAGAAGACCTGAATTCAAATCCAGTCACAGACACTTATGAGCTGTGTAACCCTGGGCAAGTCACTTAACCTCTGTTTGCTTTAATCTATTGGATAAGGAAGCCACTCCAGTGTCTTTGCCAAGAAAACCCCATGGACAGTTCTGGCATGCTATAAATTCATGGGATCATGAAGAGGCAGACACAACTGAACAACATCCTGGGGGCTAGCTCTAGAGCAGCAGTTCTCAACCTGTGGGTCACAACCCCTTTGGGGATCAAACAACCCTTTCACAAGGGTCACCTAAGACCATTGGAAAACACATATTTCTGATGGTCTTAGGAACCGAGACACCGCTCCTCTATTTGTCTTCAGGAGGGTCCGCTCACATGCAGATACGCCTACATACGAGTATTAAAGGGTCGTAGCATTAGGAAGGTTGAGAATCACTGCTCTAGAGGGAAACCAGGTCCTTTAGATGTGGAATATGTTGACCCAAAGCTGCTTTCAGCTCAGAATGACAGGCTGAGCTGCTAAAGAATACACTTGACTATTTGTAAAACATCATTCACATTCCCCTCAGTGTGTCATTTTTGCCAACCAATGCATAATACCTGACATATATTTAAAATTTATGATGACATCAATTTCTAAGTTCCCTCTAAAGGGGAAACTACAACCCATCTTTGCCTTCCCACTCTGTGCAATTTTTGCCTACATCCTCTCATAAGTTTGCTACAATGGGTCCAAAGAAAGCTTTAGAGGTCTTCCTTGATTTTTCTTGAAGTGAAAAGGGTATCAGTGGAAATATTCGGCTACCTACCTGTCACCCCTTACCATGTGACCAGCTCATGTTCTCTTCTTATCATATATGTCCTTGATGACAGCTTTTACTCCTGCCTTTCTCTGGACTTCCTCATTGGTTATCTGTTGCAGCCTTCCTATACCAACAATGCATCTCTCTATTATGCTTTGGATGATGACCATTTTTTAACTCTTCATAAACTGCTATATTCTACGTGTTGCTGCCATAGAGTAAGGCCTGTAGAATGTTAGTATGAAAAAGATGAGCTTTTATTTCCACGGGAAGCCCTCTTTGGTCCTGTTCAACTCTGCCACGTAGAAGACTCTTAATAAATGCTGATTGATGAATATGTCTCTAAATAAAATTTACAGTATAAAACTACAGATCATTTGTACCACATACCTGTTTATATTTTTCAAGTAAATGTTTCTTGATTGCTCAGAAGGATAAAGATTAAAGAAAACCTGAGTTCAAATTATCTACAAGATATTTACTAGCTGTGTGACCCTGGACAAGTCACTTAACCTTTTGTGATCTCAGTGTCTTCTTCTGTAAAATGAAAAGCGTTGGACTTGATTTCCAAGTTATCTCCTAGTTCTAAATCAATGATCCTATGACCTTTTGCTCTCTCCTGTTCCCTCTTCTTTTCCTTCTATAATTGTAAGTAGTGGAGGACCAGAGCTTTGCCCCAGGATGCTGAAATTCTGAAGGCACTATTGATTGGGGAATGGTTAAATTGTGTGACATGTGTGTAACACATGACTACTTTAGCCCTCACTGTCTGAAAGCAAGGTAGGTTAGATTTCTCTTTCCACACCAGGATTCTCTGGTATCCTTAAAGGGGTTAGGAGTGTCTAGACTACTGCAAATGGATCCAGGCCTCATTGATGGTATTCTTGCAAGACACTAACAGTTGGCTTAGCTTTTACAGAGAAATATTTACTTCAAAAATATATTCACAAATATATAAACTTATTCTCTAAAACACAGGAGGCATAATGTTGTTCTTTCCCCTCAAATCTCTGATAAATTAGGTTCAAAGCTTAGCTCTGACCTTATAGGGCACAGTCCCAGTTGGGTTCCAGGCATCCTGGCTTCTCAGTCCCTCCTGGGCTGACTAGCTGCTTCATTTTTCCTGGAATCCTGGCTTCAGAGTTGCCATGGCTCCAACTCCTAGATCCAGAGGAGATCACCACTGGCACCTAAGACTGAAAAGGACAAACTTAACAGAACAAAAACAAACACCCTGGCCCATTTTTCAGAGCCAGGGTAGAAGTGAGGAAGAGAAGGTGAAAGAAGTCCTTCCCCTTTCATAAGTTTAATTCATGGTGCCTGCACTATGGATGAACTATGATCTTCATCCTCTGGACACAATGAAAAGGAGCATGTGGGGGAGGGAGGGGAAGAGAGAGAGAGAGAGAGAGAGAGAGAGAGAGAGAGAGAGAGAGAATGTGTATCTCAGTTTTAAAGATACAACCTGTTCTGGTTATACGACTAATCAAAGGAGGGAGGGGCTGGAGCCTTTGACAGAGGGTTTAGACCACTATCCTAAACTTTTCAGCGTGCTAAAGAACCATGGGAAAGGGGTAAAATGTAATATGCTTGGCCTTCAGGCAATGGGGGCCAGGGTTACAAGTGTCATATGTGTAATGGGGATTTGGTGCATACCAGATCACCTAAGAAGGAGGCACATATGTGGGAGACTCCCTGAACCTGCTTCTGGAAAAAGGTATTATGTGTTTTCCTACCACATGAGTCAAAGAAGCCTCTTTTCATGGGCTATGTAGTCAGAACTACCCATGTTTTAAAACTTCCAGACTAGTACAGTTTCTCTCTCTCTCTTTCTTTTCAGTAGCATCCAAAAGTGAAAATCTTGTTCACCCACAGCATGGGCACCATACAATAAGCTGGGGTGAGAAAAACCACTTTCCTCCCCCTCCTAGACCAAATGGCCCCCCAGAAAAGGGCTTAGGGTTTTTGTCTGATGTGTTTATCCTTTTCAATTATGGGTATAAGGGGCAGAGTCTCATGACCCAGGAGGGAAAGTCATAGGAACCTTGGAGCCAAGATTACAGGCTGGAGGTTGCAAATAGCCTAACTGGAAAGCCCTAACGGTTCTGGGACATAAACACAGGGGAGATTTGGATTTGGAACTTGGTGGGATTAATGTTTTACAGGAACTAAATTATTCTACTAAACAAATATCTATTCGGTTCCCCTACTCCCCAGAGAAGCTGGGAGAGAGAGAGGGTTATGATATCCAGGTATTATAAGGAATATGTTTGTTTGTATTAGTTTATTCATGTTACACTTTGAAGTAAATATTCCTTTATATAAAAGCTATCTAGGTGATTAAATGGAACTGAGGTACTGGGGACTCCCTAAAAACTGAGAGAATATAATAGGTGGAGGCTTGAGTCAGGTAGAGATGAGAGGACACCCCTCCTTCCAATCCCCTAGGAGAGGAACAAAATGTAACATATCTGGCCTTCAAGCAGTGGAGCCAGAGAATCATTGTTACACATGAATATCATGGAATATTGCTGTGCTACCAAAAAGGACCCGCATGATGAATTAAAGAGAAGCATGGAAACATATAAGCAGATACAAAGGGAAATAAGTGGAGCTGGAAACAATATATATACAATGATTAAAAACAAAGTAAATTAAAAGAACCACAAAACAATCAAAACTGAATGCTATGAAATGATCATGAACAAGCTTAGCCCCAAAAGAGGTATGAGAAGATACTTCCGTCTACCCCCTTTTCAGAGCTTAAGGTCTGGAGGTGTGGAACATCATATATGATATCAGATTTTTTTTTTCATTATTGATCAGTTATGCTAATTTTTAAAAATTTCCTCTTTTTCTTAAAAAAAATCTGTTAAAAGGGATGGCTGTACGGGAAGTGGGAGGAGAGACTGAGGAAGCCTAAGTGATATTTTTTTAAAGGATATAAATAAAAATCTATTTTAAAAAAATACATTTAGAGGGCACTGACCTTGCTTGCATTCTTTGAATAGGACAGAAACAACTGAGTTTAGCAGCAAGTTCGCAAAAATAATTAATTATGAAGTTACTAGATAGGACATGTATTGCCTGTGAGGTCTCTCTCCTGCCTCTACAGCCAGTCTCAGTGGAGCATCCTTGCTCAGTCTCTATCTTATCCCTTAATTGAATTTTTCTTTTTTAAAAAGTGATTTGGAGGTTCTTTCATGCCCAGTTGCATTTTGTGAAGCTTGCCCCATATAAAAAAAATAATGCTAATTTCAGCACTGCTTCCTTGTTTCCCAGGGCACTTATCCCAAGTCCTATTATAGTGGAAAGCAAACTAGACTAAGAGTCAAAAGATATGAGTTCTAGTTAGAGATGTGCTGATAAATGTTTAATAACTGGCTCTTCTTTTTTTTTTTTTAAAAAAAGGTAGAAAACAATTACATATGACATACTTTTAAGTTTAATCTCCATTCTTAAAATTTCCTCCATAACTTTTCTGGAGTCTAGACAATCTACAAAACAATAAACCAAACCCTGATTTATAAGAATTTCTGAGGTATAAATGCTCACACTGAAAATCTAACAATTAGCTCTCTCAAGTCAGTATATCCATGTGATAACTCTGCCCCTACCTGACTATATGACACTTAACCTGGTCTCTTTACCTCTCTAGGTCTCACTCAGTTCCCTCATCTACAAAATAAAGGGATGGGATGAAATGGGACTAATAGAGCTGGAAAAGGCAAGAGAAATTATTTAGCCACTCATTTTATGGAAGAGAAGCTGAGGCCCAGAGAGGTTCAGGTGGTTGATTGTGGTCATACAACTACTAAAGTACAAAGTCAGATGATTCATAAGGTCCTTTTTAACCCCAAAGTGACAAAATTCTATAATAAAAGCCGCATTCTATAATACCTGCTAAGATGTTAACTAATAGGCATTTAAAGTATATCTAGAATTTATCTGGAATTTATCTCTTCCATATATCTGGAAGAGAATTTAAAGATCATCTTCTTCAACAACCTAATTATTAGAGATGAAGAAAGTAAGACCCAGAAAGCTAAAGTGATTTGTCCACCATCACAAAGCTACTCAGAGGCATAGTCAGGCTGAGAACAAATTCCCTTAACCTCAGGCTAGTGTTCTCAGTTGATCAAACTACCGCCCTTCCCTGCAATATATATGAATTTGACTAAAGAATCTCAAAAGACTTACCATTCCTAACCTACCACTCTCCCTTTCCTCCAGAATGTTGGCTTCTAGTTGAGCCACAAGACCCCCAGGAAGTATAGTCATGTACACCCTCTTCTCCACTATCCCCCTCCTCCTTCCTAACAGCTTCTTCTCCCTGACTATGAATGAATAAAAGGCAACTCAGTAAGCCATTTCAGAAAGGTTGCCAATTCTTATTCTAGACATTCAGTTTGCTTTTCTCCTGAACTGTTAGTTCATTTCCTTTCCATTAGTGCTTCCCAAACTAGATTGTAACCTTGCAATCAGGAGCCATGTGATGTCTTTTTGCACCCCCTCTGGTGCCTAATGCAGGTTATGGTACAAACTATGGGAACTAAACCAATATACACTGGATGAATGAATGAATTAGGATAACAAAGGAAAATAATTATATTAAAATACAGTTATGAAAATATTTTTTGAAAAAGTTTAGACCTCAGGTTAAGAACCCTTGTTCCTGAGCAAATGCCTTGAAAGTCTATTTATTGTAAAAATGTCCCTAATTCAACTACAAGTCTCTTGAGGGCAAGACTCTAACTAAATTTTGTACCTCCTTATCAGAGTAACTTAGTGTTTGTAGATACTTAGTAAATGCTTGTTTTTTCTATTGTATTTTATTATGTAGTATATTATAGTCTAGAGCCTTTTGCTCTTCAGCCACTTCAGTCATGTCAGACTCTTCTTGACTCAATTTGAGGTTTTCCTGGCAAAAGACCCTGAGATAGTTTGTCATTTCCTTCTCCAGTTCATTTTACAGATGAGGAAACTGAGGCAAATGGGGGTAAAATGAGTTGTCCAGTGTGATTTGCCCAGGGCCACACAGCTAGTAAGTGCCTGAGGCCAGATGAGATGTAGCATAGTATCATGCATTAGAAATTAAAAGAAAAAGATGAGCAGAATTTGTTTAAGGTATTTTCCCCCTAGGGAAAGTGGTGTGTCGATTTAC
Source organism: Pseudochirops corinnae (assembly GCA_028646515.1). NCBI lineage: Eukaryota > Metazoa > Chordata > Mammalia > Diprotodontia > Pseudocheiridae > Pseudochirops > Pseudochirops corinnae. The sequence continues at coordinate 177,361,562 of CM053588.1, forward strand.
AAATTTAAGAAAGCATATGGGTAAAACTGAATATTTTGTTGTCATTGTTGGACAGTTAGATGATGCAGTGGATAGAGTACCAGGCCTGTAATCAGGAAGATCTAAGCTCAAATCTGATCTCAGACAGTTATTAGCTGTGGGAGCCTGGGAAAGTCACTTAAGCCTGTTTGCCTCAGTTCCTTACCTGTAAAATGAGCTGGAGAAGAAATTGACAAACCACTCCAGTATCTTTGCCAAGAAAAACCCAAGGGGGATCATGGAGAGTTAGACAGGACCTGAACAACAAACTGAATCCCATACTGCTGTCTTTTAGAAAAGTTTTATTACTTTTTTTTAAGACAAGGTAGGGAAAGTTGGGGTAGGGGTTTCAACTGATCACATCCATTTCCAGAGAGCAATGTCAAATATCTCATAGAGAAAGAAATATTGGTGATATTTCAGTTGAAAATATAGTCTAAATGTTAGTCTTCTATAAGGGCCCAGCCAAAGTACTGAAGGAATTATCTTCAAAATCCAACTACACCCAAAGCAGCATTTCAGGGAATCTTAAGTCATTTCAGCTGATGGACACCACTCTCCATCACCCTCTCCTCCTCCTTTTTCCCAACATACACACACTTAGAAAATTAACTAAATTTGTCACAGGCTGGATTTAAACTATGATAGTGTGTGTGTCTAATGCATGGGGAGATAGAGATGTAGATAGATAACACATGGAAATAAATGTAGTTAAAGATGAGTTAAGCTCAAGATAAATGAAAGAGAAGGGGCAGTTTCGTTATCTTGAGAGATAGGACAAGGGCTTGAAAGATTAAAGGAAGTCAGGCCTCAAAAAATGAAATGTTACTGCCTTAAAGAGAAAGAGTACCTAAATGAATTTACCAAATATTTGAAAAAAGGAGTCACATGAACCATGAATCCAAAAGAATAAAGATGATACATGATACTCATATCCTGACAGAGAGGTGATCAATTTAAATGTAGAGACACATATTTTCAGACATGGCTCATGTTGAAATTTTTCCTGTTAGACTATGCTTATTTATTACAAAGGGGGTTAGTTTTTTGTTCAGTGGGGAAAGGGAAAGGCTATTGGAACAAAATAGTCTCTGAAAAAAATTTAATAATTAAAAAATAAATATAAGCTAGTTATAAGAAGAAACAGTAATAAATTTAATCTTACTAAAACCATGGAACCCAAGGTAGCACAAGTTTTTTTTGAAAAATATCTGTCTCCTATGGGATTTTCAAAGTCTAGCTGGCAAGCTCACTATCTCTGTGCCTTTTTTTTTAATTAACCATTGCTACCATCCACCCCACCTCAACATTGCATTGGTTTGTGTATCCCATCCCTTTGCTGTGGTTATATCTATGGTTATTGTTTGTATATGTAGCAGGTATGAATGGCATGGTTTTGATCCCTACCCTCCTCAACTTTCTAGGCTCTTTCTTCCTGGGTTGGGGTTTGCTTGCTCACCCCAATTTGCATTCATGCTGGCAGGATGGAATGGCTGCCCAGAGTTGACAGTCACACTGCTACAATTCACTCTTTCAAAATCCTCAGGGTAATCTTAATGTCAGGAAAATACATGTCTACTACTCACAATTGTGGTTCCTGGTGTACTTCCCATTTACACAAATCAGTCACTATGGTATCATTAACTTTGAATCATGAAATATTTACTAACTCAGAAGGGAAAAGCAAAAATAATAAAAAATTAACATTTAATTCAACAGAAAGTAAATACAAGAATGACTGAAACTTAATCTCCAAAAATCTGGGTCACACTCAGAGAATGGACACAAACTTACAAAAGACTAATATTAAAGCACATGAGAAGGGAAACCATTCCCTGTCCCTATACTTTCCCAGGGCTACTGGCAATTGTGAACTGCAGGCCTGGGTTTCTGGTCTCTTTAGGCAAAAGTTCACACACTTGACCCTCTTCTAAGTCTCTAAGCATTCAGACTAAGCAAAACCACTTTACTGTTACTCTTGGGTCACTGAAGGAAAGGTAAACTCTTTTAGCTAAAAGAGGTCTTAAATCCGGGGCATGTAGAACTTCTCCGGTCTGCTCTTTTGGCTAGATACTGAGGCAACAATATCATGATCATCATAATGACAGCAATAATGGCATTTATAAAGAACTTTATAAATATTATCTCACTTGATCCTCACAACAACCCTAGGACATGAGTGTTATTATTATCCCCATTGTACAGATGAGGATTAGGCAGTGGGATTTGCCCAGGGCCACACAGCTAGTAAGCCAGAGCTGAACTCAGGTCTTCCTGACTCTAGGTTCAGTGCTCTATCCACTGTACTACCTGACTGCCTCATGACTCTCTTTCCTTGAAAACAGTTCTCTTTAATCTTGAAATCTACAAAGTTATTCAGGTTGGCACTCTATAGACTTTGAGAGATATTTCCTCCTGTCAGGTTTTCCCTCTTTCAAGCTGTAGAAGGCACTAGACAGAGCAACACAGCCTTTCCCTAACCCAGCTCTTCATCTGTAACAGCAGATATTCTTTTCCTCCAATCAGCTCTTTAAAAGAACAGAGCTCTGCTCCAATCAGATCAGCTCCCACAACAAACCTATCTATAGTCAGCTAGCCTAACCTTGTGCCAGACTCTTAGCTCCATAGGATTCTGTGTTCTGGCTTCTGATACCACCAGTTCTCTTGTAGATTCTCTTGTCAACTCCTCCCTTAAGCTCCTCTCTCTTCTGCACCAGTTTTCCTTGGTGATTAATGCCAGATCTTTTAATCTCTGGCTTCTGTTCTCTAAATCAGGGCATCCTCATGTTAAATGATTCAGCTGTACCATAGGTTGAAAAAGTCCAAATCTACATTTCTGCTAAATATGGCCTCTAGTTCACATATAACAGTTATATATGCAATATTAAATATATGAATATAATTCATATGCAATAGTCTCACAGCCTCCCAAGCAGTTTTTTGATGTAAAGTTTCCCAGAAATAAACACTAAAGTCCTAAAATACAGTGGTATTCAAATTAGTTGCTGAGAAACAAGGCACTGAAGTCATGTCTACCATCAATCATAACTTTCACCTCTGAGGAGCTGTTCTTTCTCAGAACTCTTATCTGAGGTGCTGCTTTTCTCTAAGGTTCTCTCAGCATAGTCAGTATTTATCCTTAAGCTGCTTTTCTTTGTGTTTCATGCAAAATGTCCCTTTTCTGACCCTTTGAGCAAATATAATGTCTATATAAGAAAAAGGGAGAATGGTACCTTAAAAACAGATATAGTAAATGACTGTCTATCTATATATGTTAATATCCAGGGTTCATTGATAAGAGTTAATGGATAATGGATGTGAAAGACATGTTTTTGACATTACCATATAAGACAGAAAAGACTCTCAGCCTTGATTCCAACAATAGGGATCCAGGTGTCTGGGTGGGAAGAGAGCTGGAGAAACAAGTAAACTCAGGAGGAGCTAGGGAACAAGACTAATGAAAGCAGCTCTGCCTAGACCTGGAGTTGGGAGTGGGAAGACAGGGAATTAATGTTTCCTTCCTTGACTCAGAAAGTAGAGAAAAGCCTTTCAGAGAATGTTCCACTAGGATCAAGGATGGACAAAGATAGAAAATCATGAACTTTTCAGAGAGTCAAAGAATAATGAACTCAGTATCTAGCCAAATTTGTACAGTGAACTGTACAAATAAAAGCTAGAATTAGGGAGCTGGACAGAAGCACCCCTATATCCACAGAATCCTAATTGAGACTTGGCACCCTCAGTCTTTGTGTGGTAGCTACAAAGGCAGAGAGCCTAACTGGTCATCCCAGCTTTTTAGAAAGCCTTGCTCAGTGTTCAAAAAAGTCATTTATTTTCATAATTTTATGGGGCTGTCTTCTCCACCTAGGTTCAGTTTTTTGTTGTTTTTCATTTCCTCTTTAGTTCTTTTTCCTCAAGACTTCACAAACAAGCATCAAGTAGGGAATTCATTTCTTTTTTTTTTTTTTAAGGGAGACCATTTTTATTGCCCAACCTGGTCATTTCCTATGACAGTACCAAAAAAATTTATTGAGTACCTCTTGGGGACCCAGCCTTGTGCAGAGGACGTGAGAGATATAGAAAGAGAGGAGAGGTAACACAGTAAAGTGGGAAAAGCACCAGGTTTAAACAGTCTCTGCCACTTAAAATCTATGCGATCCTGAGCATGTAATATAATCTCTCTGAGCCTCAGTTTCCTCATTTTCAAAAAGGAGTTTGGAGTAGATGGCCTCTGAAGTCCACTACATATATGAATCCATGAGCCTATATTACATTTTCCTTGCCTTCTGAGAGATTACAGTCCAGCTGGAGATATAAAACTGCCACACATGATACAAACAATAATGCAAGACAGCGAAGAACCAAGGGTGAGTTTCTGTGGTTCCTAAGATCAGTGCTGTGGCAATTCAGAGAGGAGAGGGATCAGTGTAGGCTAAACTAGTCAAGGAAGGCTTTACAGAGGAAGGAAGATTTACACTGGATTGTAAAGGATTGCTATCATCAGTTAGGGTTTGGAATCATTAGTAGCCTTAGAAATTGCCACTCATGCTCTCAAACAGGAAGGAACAGCACTGGTGAATTTATGAGAAGTCAACAGTCCTCAGGTTAAAAGCAGATTTTCCTCATTCAACACTGATTCAGTGAATATTGCTGTTAAATACATACTATGCACACTGAGCTAGTCACAAATAGAGATTCAAAGACAAATTAGACAATGATCCCTAGCCTCAAAATGACATGTGTATAGAAAGAATCATAATACTAAATGGAATATGATAAATGTGAGAGAAATTGCTATGAGCTTCTTTCCTATGTATCTCAGAGGAGCTAAGTGTTACTATGGTTCCAAAAATGGAAGATAACTTGTAGCTAGAGGGTGGATAAGGGAAGATTCCATGGATGAGGTGGCATCAGAGTTTTTAGGGACTATCTCATTTATCCCTACCTCTTTTTTTCCCCTTTCCCCTTCCTTTCTCTCCTTCCTTCCTTTCTCTCCTTTCTTTTTTTGTCTCACTTTCTTTATTTGGTTCTTTCCTTCTTCCTCTCTCTCTCCATCCCTCCCTCCCTTTCTTTCTTTCTTTCTTGCTTTCTTGCTTTCTTGATTTCTTTCAGAACTAGGTCTCTTTATCTTACCCAGGCTGAAAGTCCATTGGCCACTGGGAGACCAGATCCTAAAACTGATCAACAGAGAACCTTGGGCCTGCTCCAGTTCCATCCTACCAGCCTCAGCCTATCCAGCAGTAAAGATTATAGGCATGAGCTATGTTCCCCTGGCTAACCCACACCTCTTGCCTAGACTATACAGCTCTACCAGCTAAGTCATCTCGGAATAATGGGAATATATCCTCGGCTTACAGAACTCAGGAGATGTCTCTGCTTCCCTTGATAACCCAAAACAGGGGCCTCATAATTACCCCTTCATCAGGAATTTTTCTCCTGTGGGATAGTTTGCTAGTCTTAAGTGCTGTCTGCTAGGCAATGCCACTGTGCCTTTATTAGATTCTGTTTCCCAGCATGAGTTATGTTCAATTTAGCATTTGGCCATATACTCTCCTGTACTGTCCTGTTTCACACATATGAATCTTATCTTGCTATGCTCCTTGAGGGCAGGGATTATCTTCTCTTTTTGTATCTCTTACAACTCTCACTTAGCACAGAACTGGGCACATAGTAGGTAATCAATGCAAGCAGGTTAATTAGAACAAAAAGAAACAAATGATGGAAAAGAAAAAAGGAAGCAGGGAACCAAATGAAAAAAAAAAGAGGAGGGAGAGAGAAAGAAAGGGAAAGGAAAGGAAGGGGTATTTTGTGGGGACTAGTCATCATCATCTCTTACATTTGTACGGTTTGTACATTTTTTTTTTGCCTCTCACAATCATGCAATAGCATAGATTGGAATGGGGTAGGAAGAACAGACATTATCCCCATTATACTGATACTGAAACTGAAACAGAGGTTCTGTGATTGAGCTCTGTCCCTTACCTCCGCAGGGCCCCTTCTCTTGTCTGTGTCTATTCTTCCCATCAGAGTTGATGCAATAATCACGAGGACCCTAAGAGACCATTACGGTTCCTCTTTTCGCTCTTCTTCCCACCATGTTAAACACCAAAGAGGAGACCTAGTCCTTGCCCCCAACGCGTTTACCATCTCTCTGAGCGCTGCTGCAGAGCCTGGTGATAAAACTGACAGTATGGGCCACATCCCTCTCCCACTCCCATCTCTGCCACTTATATATAGGTACAATCAATCAAAAATGACAATCAAAGGTTGTGCTTAAGGGAAAAGATGAGTGTGTGTGGCAAAAAGAAGGGCGACCCCATGAACTTTGCCTCAGTGACTTGAATTTATGGCTGAAACACGTATAAGCCTCAGATCTTTTTTAGCTCCAGGTAACTGGTCATCTCCTCCTTCTTTGGGGGCTATCCAGCAGCAGGCTGATCCAAATTTTCACATCCTAGGGACAACTGTAGAGGCAGGTAGATGGTGCTAGATAGAGTTCTGGGCCTGGAGTTAGGAAGCCTCATCTTCCTGGGTTCAAAATCTGGCCTCAGATACTTAATAGTGGTGTGACCCTGAGCAAGTCACTTAACCTTATTTGCCTCAGTTTGCTCATCTGTAAAATGAGCTGGAGAAGGAAATGAGAAACTGTTCCAGTATCTTTGCCAAGAAAACCCCAAATGGGGATACAAAGAGTCTGACATGACTGAAAAACAACTGAACAACAGAAAGGATCAACTGCAGAGACAGAGCAGGCAGGCAGCATGGTGTAATGGAATACTCATTGGGCTATAGGATTCAGGAGACCTGGGTCCTAGTTCCAACCTTGCCACTAATTAGCTAGTGACCTCCAGCAACCATTTTTATGTCTTTGTACTCAGTTTCCTCATCTGTATAATAAGGGGTTGGACTATATAACCTAGAGAGCTCTTTCAGCTCTCACATTCTATCATTCTACCTGTGAGTATAGGGCAGCTAAGTGGTTTAGTGAATAAAGCACTGAGCCTAGAGTTAGGAAGACTTATCTTCCTGCGTTCAAATCTGGCCTCAGACACTTACTAGCTGTGTGGCTCTGGCTAAGTCACTTAACCCTACTTGCCTCAGTTTCCTCATTTGTAAAATGAGCTAGAGAAGGAAATAGCAAACCACTCCAGTATCTTTTCCAAGAAAACCTCAAATGGGATTACAAAGGGGGCAGACTCAACTGAACAATAACAACAGCCTATGAGTACATACAAAAAGAAATATGTAAAGCAAACATAGAATAATAAATACAGGGACCAAATACTCACATTTTGTATGCCATAGAGTAATTCCCTTTCCACCATTTTCATAAATCTTCCTCAAGATTTTTTTCTTCCAAAGTAGGTAGGATTTGTTTTGTTTTGACCTGAATTATCCACATCAGATAATAGTCTCTGATTCTCTGCATTCAGTAACAAAATGACAGCATGTAGCAAGACAAAACCCAAGAAAGAGAAAGTAGGTAGAACATGCCAAGCAAGTCAAACCACAGCCACTGTTTTAACCAACAGCTCCCATCAAACTACTATGGAGACCAATAGGATCCTGAACCCTAGTGCTAGGAATAATAGTACCCCCACCATCACCAGTCCACTAGCCCTCCAGACCAGCCCCAGTAGCCCTCATGCAGAGAATCAACTCTTAAGGAGCTAGGATTTGAAGACAGCTCCTTCGAGTTCTGTGGCCCCTGACTCCTCACCAGTCACAGTTAGTGGAAAACTAGAAAAGAAAGTTCTTGACACTGGAGCCCTTAGCACTGCCAGATAGTTCAATATCTAAAATGGACATAGTTTTACCAGTGGAAATAAAATGAAAGAAGAAACATCATTTACTTTGCCCCTACACCCTGAGGACCATGGAACCTTTCCACTTCACTTACAATTAAAACCCATATGCATTGTAACCCTCTATTAGAATGTGAGCTCCTTGAGAGTAGGGACTATCTCACTTTTCTATTTATCATGTGGGCGGCAGTCTCTTAACTGCTCTCTGAATCTCAGTTACCTTATCTGAAAATAAGGCTAATAATACCCATTGGAAAGTAAGGTTGTTGTGAGTAGGGACTGATTCATTCTTTTATCCCTGTGCCTAGCACAATGTAAGGCACATAGTAGGCACTAATCCAAACTGGATTTGGTCAAAGGGCCACACTTGAGGACCTAGAGGACCACATGTGGCCTTCACAGTCCCCCATTCCTGCAAATAAATACTTATAGATTGATTGATTGAAATAAAGTGCTTTGCTAACTTTAAGGCACTACATAAATATTAAGTATTATTATTTAGAATTCTGACTTCCTGTTCCAACAACAAAGTCTCACAGAAGCAGAAACAGAAACCACAGGCACTGATGAGAAGAATATCATCTCACCACCATGCTCTCTCTCTCTCTAATGAGACTCTCCTAAACCCACCAACACCTCTGAGTTAAAGGGAGTCTAGAATACATTTTACAGTGCCTTCATCTCAAGATATCTTCTGGAGCAAGAACGAATCTTTAAAAACATTTCTTTCCTTTTCTTCTTTCCTTCCTTCTTTTCTTTCTTTTTCCCTTCTTTTCTACTTTCTTGCTCCTTCACATTTCTTTCTTCCCTTCCTTCTTTCTTATTCTTTCTATTTCTTTGTGTCTTTCTTCTTGTAGTTTTTATAATTAAAAAAATTTTTTTTCCAGTTTTCCTAAGTTAGAGGTTACTCAGATCTACTGTAATGTTGGTCACAGGGCAGCAGAGGAGGAGTTTGGGTGAGTCTGCCTATAGTTGTATTCAGCGCAATTTCCAATTAGTTAAACATTCATTGAGCCCTGTGGTGTGTACCACCAACTCTCCCTGATAGGTGAGAGCAAACATATTCCAACCAGAATCTGCTGATTTCTTTCTGTTTATGTCTTCACATAGTCAACTTCGATTTCAGTGTTGCTGGACAGATAGCCAGCCCTTAGACGGTAGGTGAGCCAACAGCACTGTCCACTTATACCATGTGTTTACCAACTTTGGCCAGACCTGAGGAGGAACTTTGAAGGCCTTGTCATATGTATGAGTCGCTAATGCTCTGAATGGTAAAATCCAGAAACTATTTAAAAATTCACAGGATTTTTTTTTTAAAGAAAGAGGGAGAGAAAGAAAGAAACCTGTTCCAAAATATACCTTTAAAGAAACTTGGAGATTAGGCTTAAATTCCCCAGAAAGCTATTAAATTCAGGGCTGAGCCTGGAGATCTAGTCGAGTCTTCCAACATTAATTCGCTCCAGTGGGCTCTCTCCTTCCTTCCATTTCTTGGCTCCTTTTCTGTCTCAGCTGAAGCATAATTATCGGGAGTGTCTCTTCATTTTCAAGCTCTGAAGTAGAGCAGGGGGGAAGAAAGGAGGGTACAAGAGGAGGAGAGCAAATTAAGTCAAGCTCTCAAGGTTCCCTAAACATAATTCTCTTTTGTGGTGTATTTAATTATAGCTGATCACCAATTAATTTGGACTTGCAATCCTCTTTAAAAGTTTGTTAGTAGGGGGCTTTCTTCTGCCCTATTGTGCAAGATTCATTCTGACCTCACAAAGATTTTGAGGAAAGATGCAGACAGGGAGCCAAGAAGAGGAACCATCCTCCTCCTCCTTCCCCCCACCTCCAAAATACAATAGAACTATAACAGAGAGAAAGAGAATAAAGTGTAGAAAATCCCATAATTGTTGTAATGTCAACTGGCTTGTAAATACACTATCTCCAAGCTGATTGACAGTGCTGCCCCCCATGCTTAACTAAGCAACATTACACCTATGCTAGCAGTGGAAGGAGCTGCTCTCTCGGGTTGATCTTTTGTTTCTCAGACTCCAAAAGCCTTCAATACACAAGAATGGAAAGCTGAAAGTCAGGTCTAAATGCCCTTTCTTTGGAATAATTTGAAGATTAAAGTAAAACGACAACAGGTATTTTATGTTTAAAACAGGAATAATGTTAGTGACTTCAGCTCTTGAGAACCAGAAATGCGCTGTCATTTTGAATTGATAATCACAAGGAGCTATTGTTTCTTGTTTGTTCGCTTTTTTAATCGCTATCTGGTTAGAGTTAGCATATAAAAGCTTTCGTGGAATAGTCATCTGGCAGTCAGAGAGAACCCTGTTTCAGAAGAAGACAAATTATCTTGCACCAGATTCTTGTAACATACATTTTCTGTACCATTCCATTCGTTCTTTTATTCATTCATGGAATAAATATCTAAATAATTTTGGTACATGTAATTTGCCTTTTATTCAATTCAACCTCACAGACATCTGTTAATCATTTATCCTGTGTTGAGCACTGTGCTAGCCATTTTGGGAGATGGGAAGTACGGATATTCCCAATCCTTGTGGAGTTTGCAGTCTGTATTATCACTAAAATACAAAATATTAAACAATAAATGAGTGTTGTTGTTTAGTCATTTTCAGTTGTGTTTGACTCTTTGTGACTCCTTAGGCATTTTCCAGGCAAAGACACAAAAGTAGTTTGCAATTTCGTTCACTATCTCTACAGATTAAGAAAACTGAAGCAAACACGGTTAAGTGACTTGCCCAGGGGGGGCACAACATGTAATATGTATCTGAGGTTGGATTCATACTCAGGTCTTCCTGACTCCAGTCCTGGCATACTATCCACTTTATCACCTAGCTTAGAGAGGCTCAAAATATTGTTACTGGCGAAGGAAGGGACTCAATTTCATCATCTATAAAATGGGGGTGGAGATGTACCTTCCAGTTCCAAACCTATTATCCTATGATTTATGACTGGATCAGGGAAGGCTTCCTAGAGGTAGTATTTGAATTAGCCTTTAAAAGATAAGTTGGAATTCCACAATCAAAGAAGGAGGAAGTGAAGAGAACATACATGTGTTTAACATGCACTTTGTTCCAGGCACAAATATTTTCTCTATTGAGTGTCACAATAATCCCATGAGCTAGGTACTACTATTATTCCCATTCTACAGTTGAGGAAACTAAGGCAGACATAGGTTAAATGACTTGCCCAGGGTCACACAGTTAATAAGTATTTGAGGGTAGATTTGAACTCCAGATCCAGTGTTCTATCCACTATGAAATTGGGAGCACATTAGTAAAATTAAGGTGAGAAAGTACAGAACATTTCCAGGGGACAGAAAATAATCTTGTTTGACTGGAGTATAGAATATGCAGAAGACAGTAGCATGAAATGACTCTGGAGAGAGATAGGATGGTATTAGATAGTGAAAGGCCTTGAAAACCAAAGGAATGTGAACTTCCCTCAAGCAGCAGAGAGACATTGAAGATTTCTTTTTAGCAGAGGAATGATAGGACATTATTTCTACTTAAGGAAGGAAGAGTTCCTTATTATCTCAGTTTCTTTTCATGAATCTTTTCTCCATCTCCCCAACTAGATTATTGTTGTTTGTCCTTTGTTTTTGAAGAGGACTAATGAAATCAAGGGGTGATGTCTTGACTTGAAGGTGAATTGTATTAAAGTGAGGCAGTCACACAGTCATCAGCCTCACTGTCTTCCAGAATCATCAGAGTTCAGTGGTAAGAGAAAAGTCAAAATGACTGGTGATGACCCAGGGTGCAGTGGATGACCTTGGCTTCTTCCATGTCTGACTAAGCTCTAAGCAATCCACAGTGCCTGCTTTAGTCTCCTTCATAGCTGCTGGAACAAATTGTTCTCATACACCCATTCAACTAGGGGGAGTCTTTATGTGCTTGGGTTAGACATCCCCCCAACTCCCCCATGGTTTGGGGCTTGTCAGTTACCCTCAACTAGATTATAAATTCCTCAAAGGGCAAAAACCTGAATCTTGGGCTACTTTGTACCTCTCAGTCTAAAACCTGAACACGCTGGATACTAAAAACATATTGCAAGCCGAATCTTATTAATTTGACTCTCACTTTTAAAAAATTGAGATCTGTGAAATGCAGGCCTGTGGTTCTAGGGTTTTAAGAACTATAATGGTGTTCAAAAGAAAGCATAAAAATTAGGTAAATATCAGCAGTCAGTTAGTCATGCCCCTTAGCATGTAAGAACCAACCCTAAAAAGAATGGACAGAATTCTTGGCCAATTAGGTCATGTGCCATTAGCTAAACTCACAGAAGTGGCTGGGGACAAAGACAAGGTGTTCAAATAAAACAGCTGGACCGTGTGATACCTAAAGTTTCTTCCAACTCCAACATTCTGATATGAGGGACAGCTGGGTGGCATAGTAGACAGAGTGTCAGGCCTGGAGTCAGGAAGACTCATCTTTCCCAGTTCAAATCTGACATCAGATACTTCCTAGCTATGTGACCCTGGGCAAGTCACTTAAGCTTCAGATCATCTTCTGTAAAACGAGCTGGAGAAGGAAATGGAAAACCATTCCAGGATCTTTGCTAAGAAAATGGTCACAAAGTGTCCTACGGGGCTGAACAATTTCATAGGACATTACCTAGGGCAGAAAACTGGCTATGGCATTAGGCAAATCATTTCAATCTCTCTGGGCTTCAGTTTCCTCCTCTGTAAAACGAAAGATATCCAAGTGAATTCAAAAGTCTCTTGTTAAGCATCTACTATGTCCAAGGTTCTGGGGATGTAAAGAAGAAAACTAAAGCATCCCTGTCCTCAAGGAGTTTGCATTCTATGGGGAGGGGGGGTAACAAGGTGAATATAACAGAGGATAAATTCAATAAATATATAAAATACAACAAATATAAATTATATGCTATTATAAAAATATAATACATTTATATATAATATATAAGTCCATCTTATATATAATATATAACATATATAAATATATATAATATTTACATATATAAATATATAAAACATAACAATGTATTTTTATATATAAAATAACTAAATAAAATATATAAAATAAAATACAAAATACAAAAATAAGTAAAAGTAATTTCAGTGGTAGGGGCAGCACCAACAATCTGGTGGGGGGGGGGGAGAGGGTTAGGGAAAGCTTCTAAGATTAGGTGGCACTAACATTGAGTCTTGCAGAGAGATATGGATGCCAAGAGGCAGACTTACAGACTTGGAGGACAGCCTCTGCAAAGTGGGAGCTGGAATGTGGTATACTGGGAACAGCAAGGAGTCTAGCATGACTGGAACATAGAGTGCATGAAGACGGAGGAACGTGAACCTGAACTAGAAAGATAGATTAGAACTTGACTGCTAAGGGTGTTAAATGCCCAACAAGGGAGTTTGTATTTTATCCTAATAGAATACAAAGTCACTGAAACATCTTAAGGGTTGACCTAAATGATCTCTGATGTCCCTATAAAAATTTATCATCATTTTTCCCCTGCTCTATTTCATCAACTTTAAAAAAAAAAACTGCTACCACTGGAGGGAATAGGGAAAGAAAAATCAATTTGTACCTCCTTTTCTCTCTCTCTTCCTGTCCTACAGGAAGTAAGCATTGCCAGTCTCATTCTTTGCCTAAAGAACAAGTCCCTTTGGGGCTCTCAGGAGTCTGGGGCCTTCTAATGGTGGTAGACTTGTCAGTGAATAAATCAGTGATGTCAATCAATCAACCAATAAATTTTGATTTAATTCTTACATTGTTCAGTCATGTCCAACTCTTTGCAATCCCATTTGGGGTCTTTTGGGCAGAGATACTGGAGAGTTTGCCACTTCTTTCTCCAGCTCATCCTACAGATAAGGAAAACCAAGATAAACAAAGCTAAGTGACTTTTCTAGGGTCACACAGCTAATAAGTGTCTGAGGCAAAATTTGAACTTGGGTCTCCCTCACTCTAGGTTCTGTGCTCTATTCACTGAACCACCTAGCTGCCTCTAGAGTTCTTATATGTGCCACCTTAAAGTAGCTTACAATCAAGCTGGGAAGAAAAGAACCACATACATGATGGACTCAGAGAGCAATGCTAGATAAACATACGTATAAATAAGTGCAAAATTGTGGCATGCAGACTAAAAATAGGGCTATCAAAACTAAAGGAGGATCAGGAAAGGGGAAAAAAGCTATAACATGACATGTCATGGACCTTGAAAAGAAGGTACCTAACTTCTATGATAAAATATTGATTGAGATAGAAAAAGATTGGTGGCTAATTGGCAATAGATGCTATAAAAGGGGCAGGTAGGTGGTAGTTTGAAAAGAATGCTGGACCTGGAGTCAGAAAGACCTGAATTCAAACCCACCTTCAGACATTTATTAGCTATGTGACCCTAGACAAGTCACTTAACTTTGGTTTGCCTTAGTTTCCTCCTGTAAAAATAGGAATAATGGTAGCACCTATCTCACAGAGCTGTGTTGAGCTTCATAAATGTGATATGATAACAATAAACATGATGAGGAGGAAGAGCTTCTAACTCAATGAAGGTAAGGATTCATGAGAGCTAGGGTAGCAAGGAAGATTTAATGGAAAAGATAGGATCTATACAGAGCCTAAATGTGGCCTCCTACACAATACTGGGATAGAGAGGTAGGCACTGAAAGATGCTCAGATCTACATGAATGTGCATGATAAGAAAGAGCAAGAGGAAATAGACAGGTAAGGGAGAACGACAGGAGGGATTTCAGGGTTTCCCTTTGTTCATCCCACTCTTTTTCAGCCTTCATTGAGTAGAAAGACTAGAAGCACAGTCTAATGCAAAAAGCAGGGCATCAAGAGATCTGGGTTTTAGTCCTGGTTCTACCCAAAAAAATATGTTGTGACTTTAGGTTAGTCAAGCCCTTTCTGGCTCTATGTCCTTATTTATTACTGAAGAAAGAAGAGACTCTCTCTCCATCCTTCTGCAGGTTGCTGTGATGAGATAAGACATATAGAGGTAGTTTAAGAGAGAAAGTGCTATAGAAATGCAAAGTGTTATTATTATTATAATAACACCCTTAGGATGCATACTTGGTTTGGCTCCAATTTGACAGAATTATCCAAATGCAGCTTTCCTGCCAGAGACAAAATTTTATCTCTTACAACTAACTTGACCATTCCTGCTTGGAATATATTTGCAAAATCCACAAAGCAACAGCCTCCTCTCCCCTCCCAACCACACCCTACTCATCCCTGAATGCCTCCTGTCCCTCATATGGAGAAACATTTTTTA
The DNA here is from genome assembly GCA_028646515.1 of Pseudochirops corinnae. Lineage (NCBI taxonomy): Eukaryota > Metazoa > Chordata > Mammalia > Diprotodontia > Pseudocheiridae > Pseudochirops > Pseudochirops corinnae. Next base: position 177,376,642 of record CM053588.1, read on the forward strand.
AAGGGCAGTTGTTCAATGGGGTTTGTTGATGGGGTCCAAAGGATCATCTCTGATGGCAGGAAATAATTAGGTTGCTTCTGAGGTCAGAAGTTTTTGATGGGCAGGGAGAGAGCAAATGTCTACGTAGTGCCTTAACCTTTTTTGGCAGTCTGATAGAGCTTTTTCAAAATGTTTTATGATGCATAAAACAAAATACATAAGATTAAAAAGGAAACTAATTCTACCGACATGTGGTTATTAATTTTTTTTTTAAACAAGTTCACAGACCTCCTGAAATCTATCAACAGAGACAAAGAATCCCTGGCCTATTTAATTAGTACAGGCACATAGTCCAGCTCTACTCTCCCCAGACAAGCTATGGAATCCCTCTTTCTCTCTCTCTCTCTCTCTCCTCTCTCTCTCTCTCTCTCTCTCTCTCTCTCTCTCTCTCTCTTTCTCTCTGAAAGTCTGTTTTTAAAAAGCACATAGGAAAAACAGAATCTCTTACCAATTTAGATCAGGAAAAGATATATAGATATAGATAGATATACAAAATTCGCAATCATGAAGCTTGATTCTGGAACCCTGTCATGAGTCTAGATTTGAGACCAGGTATCAGGGCTGAATGGCTCAGAGTCAAAGAATCATCTATGCTTTGCCTCATGCTCAGTCCTATCTAAGCTATTCTCTAAAGATCAGGGGTAGGATCAAGGCAGTACATGATTTCTTTCCTGTGTCCAGAAGAAGTACTCATGGCTAGTTCATTTAGTCCATTCTCTTTATGGATAAAGAAACTAAGGTCTAAAGAGATGAAGTAATTAGTACAATGACATTCAGCTGGTGAGTTCCAAAGTCAGAATTAGAAACATATCACATGACTGACATATTGAAATTGAAGTTCATTAAAATGTCTAGATTTTTTTCAGGAAGGCTACTGTCAAATCATCCCTCCCAACATACTTGGGGAATTAAAAAGAGAACTTAAATGCTGCTTTAAATAAAATCAAAGGAAAAATCAAAACAAAAGAGAACAACAGATTACATTCCCAGGGCCCTTTATGGTCTATAAAGTACATTTTTCACACACTGAAAGCTGTGTGATAGGCTAGGGATCTTAGAGCTAGAAAATTATCTGGTCTAACCCCCTCATTTTACAGATGAAGAAATTAAGGCTCAAGAAGGTCATCATTTAACCAGGTTCATAAATTTGGTAAAAGAGCTGAGATTCAAACCTAACTTCTGTGACTCAGCATTCTTCTTCAATGTAAGAGTCATTTCCATTTTAATGAAACAAATGAAGAAGTGAAGAAAAGAATGAAGAGACAAAGACCAAGGAAGGTTCAGTGGTTTGCTCGAGGTTACTCAGCTTTTTTGGTTAGGCAGCCACAGTGGGTTTTAGACCTAGAACTGTGTATTCCAAATTCAATGATCTTTCTATCACACCAGAGAAATACTACTAAAACATCTTATGAGAGAGTGATGGTAATATTTAATGAAATGAAATGAAATTAACATTTTCATAGCACTTTAAAGTTGATGAATTATGAAAAGCTGTTTTGTGTCCATAGAAGGAGAAAAATGTAACTTCAAGTACTATATTTGTTAAATTTATTTATGATGCAATTGGACTTAAAAAAAGTAGTAATCAAATAAACACAGAAAAATAACTAAAGGAAATGGGACTACCTAATTAAAGGAGTCTCAGAGATAAATGGGAAAAAAAGATTGGTAAAAGAGTAGAGAAAAGAATGGGAATTATGATACCAAAGTCAATACCCTATCATTAATGAAGGGCATAAGTAAGGGGATATTTAGATTTAGTTTTAAAAACATGGGTAGAACAAAATATAGGAATTCAATTTAGCAGTTTTTCATTATGTGATTTGATTAAAAAGCCACAAAATAAAAAAAGTTTCTATTTCTTTTTGGCAAAAAAACTTGACAAGGAATGTTTTTTTAAAAAAATCAAACGCCATAGTTTATACACTAATTGTAAATGGATTAAACTCCCTCAAAAAAAATGGAAAATGGTAATGGAATGTAATGCAAAACAGGAAAAAGCAATAAGTTCATTTCATTTAGTGTAAAGTATTGAATGAGATTTAGATGGAAAGGTTTGACTAAAATTTACTGTTACAACTTGCTTGATAAAATCTAGATTTGCAGTGATGTCTAACAAAAGTTGAATTTTAACCAGAAAGTATTGAGTGACAAATAATAGCTATGACTCTTAAAGACATGACTACAAAATATAGTACATCATTTATGAATATAAATGCATTAAATAATATGGTATTTAAACCTACAAAAAAAGCTCAATCATGGAAGAGAAATAAATAGAAAATGAATGTCAAGGTCAACACCTCACTATCAGAATGTGACAGGTCAAATAAAAAGATTTTTAAAAAGGAACAAGTTATAGACTTGAATAATGTTGATCTAACTGGATTTTATAGAAATGAGGAGAAAATTTAATAGGAAAGACCTGGAACATACTTTTTTCTAAAGATACAAAAACTGATTATGCTTTTAGTCAAATGGAATTCTTAAATAAATTTGGAAAGACAGAAATTTTAATTAGTAGATTTATAGACTATTGCCAAATAAAACCAGAAGTACTGAAGAAAATAACACCTTAAAATAGACTAGACCAAATGGTAAAAGATGTACAAAAAATCAATGAGGAGAAGAATGCCTTGAAAAGAAAAATTGGCCAAATGGAAAAAGAGGTACAAAAATTCACTGAAGTAAAAACTTCCTAAAAAAGTAGAATTGGACAAATGGAAAAGAAGGTACAAAAGCTCACTGAAGAAAATAATTCCTTAAAAATTAGAATTGAGCAAATGAAAACTAATGATTTTATAAGAAATCAAGAAACAATAAAACAAAACAAAAGGAATGAAAAAATAGAAGAAAATGTGAACTATCTCCTTTGCAAAACAACTGACCTGGAAAATAAATCCAAGAGAGATAATTTTTAAAAATTATTGGACTACCTGAAAACCATGATCAAAAAAAATAAAGAACCTAGACATCGTCTTTCAAGAACTTATCAAAGAAAACTGTCCTGATATTCTATAACCAGAGGGTAAAATAGAAATTGAAAGAATTCCCTGATCACCTCCTGAAAAAGACCCCAAAATGAAGACTGCCAGGAATAGTAGAGACAAATTACAGAGCTCTTTAGTCATAGAGAAAATATTGCAAACAGCAATAAACAATTCAAGTATCATGAAGCCACTATCAGGATAACATGAAATTTATCAGCTTCTACATTAGCAAATCACAGGGCTTAGAATATGGTATTCCAGAGGGAAAAGGAGTTAGGATTACAACCAAGAGAACCTACCTCCCAAAAAACTGAGTATAATCCTTCAGTGGAAAAAAATGAATATTGAATGAAATAGAGGACTTTCAAGCATCTTGATGAAAAAACGAGAGCAGAATAGAAAATTTGACTTTCAAACACAAGATTCAAGAAAAGCATAAAAAGGTAAACAGGAAAGGGAAATCATAAAGGACTTAATAAGGGGGAGTAAGTGAAACTTATTCTCATCAGAATTGACTCAAAGAGGGAATAACATGTACACTCAGTTGGGTATAGAAATCTATCTTACCCTACAGGAACGTAGGAGGGGAAGGGGATAAGGATGGAGAGAAATACAGTTAGCAATGGTAACTGTGAAAAAAATTTTGAAGCAAATTTCTCTGATAAAAGGCTCATTTTTCAAATATATAGAGAACCAACTCAAATTTATAAAAATAAGAACCATTTCCCAATTAATAAATTATCAAAAGATTTGATCAACTTTCAGATGAAGTAATCAGAGCTATCTATAGCCATTTGAAAAAAAATGTCCTAACTCACTATTGATCAGAGAAATGCAAATTAAAACAATTTGGAGGTACTACCTCATACCTATTAGGTTGGGTAATAGGACAATAAAGGAAAATGACAAATGTTCAAGGGGATGTGGGGGAAATGGCACATTAATGTGTTATTGGTAGAGTTGTGAATTGATTCAACCATTCTGTGGAGTAATTTGGGACTATGTCTACATCTGTTATCCCAAAAGAGATTTAAAAAAGAAACAAAAAGGAAAAAGACATATACGTACAAAAATATTTATAGCAGCTCTTTTCTGGTGGCAAAGAATTGGAAACTGAGGGGATGTCCATCATTTGGGGAATAATTGAACAAATTGTGGTATGTGATTATGATGGAATACTATTGTACTATAAGAAATGATGAGCAGGATGCTCTCAGAAAAGCCTAGAAAGATTTATATGAGCTGATCCAAGTGAAACGTACTGTGTACAAAGTAATAGCAATAGCATAAGATGATCAGCTATGAATGGCTTAGGTATTCTCAGGAACACAATGATCCAAGACAACTCTGAAGGACTTATGATGAAAAATGCTATCCACTCCAGAGAAAGAACTGATGGTGTCTGCGTATAGATTGAAGCATACTTTTTTTACTTTCTTTATTTTTCTTGAGGTTTGGTGGGAGTATTTTTGGTCTATGTTTTCTTTCACAATATGACAAATATGGAAATGTTTTGCATGACTAGACATGCATAACCTATATCAAATTACTTGCTTTCTCAATAGGGATGGGGGGATTTGGGAAGGAGGAAATGAGAGAATTTATAACTCAAACGTTTTAAAAAGAATGTTAAAAATTGTTTTTACATGTAACTGGGGGAAAAATAAAATATTAAATTTTTAAAAGAAATTAGAAAATGAACAGAATAGTACTCTAAAGTAGAAAGGAAAATATTACCAAATTAAGGAATAGATAGAAATTATTATGCACAGCTTTAAGGAAATAAATTTGAGGTTAAAAGAAGTGAATGAATATCTACAAAAACACAAAATATTCAAAACTGCCCCTCAAAAAGGACTATATTCTTTAGATTAAATATTTACAAACTAAAAAGAACAATCTTGAAAGGATAAATTGAAAAGACAATAAATGAACTAACACTAAAAAGCCTCTTGAACAAACCATATTCACAGGATTGTTATTTCATTTCTGTTTTTTAAACTTTTAACAAGGGATATTTATCTTAAAAGTGTAGCAAGAGCAAACACATGAATGTGTCCCCAAACTTCAAGAGTGTACTCCCTTATATCACCTTTGTCTCTGAGGAGAAATAGGCTCATAACTTATCTCCATTCTTGCATAGTACTAGTTCTACCAAGTTCCTGTCCAAATAGGACGTAACTTCAGGGTGAGTCCTGGGTCTCAATGTCGACTGCCTAGAGTGTACAAGGTCACTCCAGTTTCATGATCCTTTGGATATGGGGAGGCTAGGATGGCTTTAAAAAATCTGACCTCAAACATCAGAGCACCAAAGCACCTTCCAGACTCTGGAAGACCAGGATCCAAAGTGATTTCCAGATGTTTCAAAGCTCCCAGTGTTAAGGAGTTTCTACTCCTTTCTTTTAGAACAAAAAACAATTGCAGATGCCAATGACCAAGACCCATTTCTCAGGACATATGGCCTCAAAGAAGAGAAGGCCCCAAGGACCTGATAGCATCACCTTTCATTGTACCAGTGAACAAAAGAGTTACCAAATGACTCCATCTCTCCAGATGACTCACAAGTTGATTCTTTTAAGCCTTCAAAGAAAAAGTAATCCAGATTTTTTCTAAATATAGTGAAATATAGTGAAATTTCTAAATTTTTTCTAAATATAGTGAAAAGTCATAAATTAATGAATTTTTTTATGGAACAAATATAGTTTAGATTCCCAAACCTTCTGATAAGGCTGAAAAAGAAAACTATGGGCCAATTTCATAAATGTCAATGCAAAAATATTAAAGTATTGACAAATAGAAAAGAAAATATTCCCATATTTCAAAGTGCTTTTCTATTCATTTATGTGGCCACAACCTCAGTCTTCCAGAACCTAGGGCCAGAAAAATTATTAGCTACATACACCTACCATTCATCTTTCTTGATCAGGTATCCAAGGAGCTGGGAAATCAGGGTGCTTCTGAACACTATCCCAAATACTACCTACCAATACTATCCAAAGTATCACCTGTGGTAAATATATCTGACACAAAGCAGAACTCCAGAATCTAGATTTATAAAAATAAAAGTTATTCCCTAATAAATGTTTAAAGGGTATGAAGAGGTAATTTTAGAAGCACAAATTGTTAATAACCACTTGAAAACTGTTGTAAATGTAATAATTAGAGGAATAAACATTAAAACAACTTTGAGGTACCACTTTACATTCATCAAATTGTTGAAAATATTTCAAAACTATAAAATTCAGTGTTGGCAGGACTACATGCAGATACATGAAAACAGATTATATTGTTGGTGGAAGTCTTTTTAGAGAGCAATCTTACAACATAGAATAGAAGTTATCAAACTAATCATACCCTTTAACCTAGGTATACTATGATTCTATACTAAGAATATAATTTAGAAAGTTAAAAAAAAGTTTTTAACAAAACCTTGGCTACTTTATTTATAAAATGAAAAACCTGACTGGATCAATCATACCACATTGATGTAATAATAGATTATTGTGCTATAAAATGTACAAATATGAAGAATACAAAGAAATATTGGAAGACACATGAAGCAATGCAAAGAACAAAGAAAGGAGAACTAGAACATATACGTTGATTATAACTACATAAAAAGTAACAGCAACAAAGCACCTTAAATATGCAGAAAAGAGGTAAGAAGGTATAGAACAAATAAGTCATTTATGTTATTTTTGAAAATGGTTATTTAAAAAGGCATAATATAAATAGTTTAGATTTCATTCCTTTTAATTTGTTCATATTTGTTGGAACTGTTAACTCTATGAAAGTTATTAAAAAAAAATTCTAGGCATCTTTTAAAACCCACCTTACTACCCACTTGCTCAGTGAAACCTTCCCTGACCACCCTAGTACAAGTGGTTTCTTTATTTTTGAAACTCATATAGAACTCTTCTCCTCTTTTTTTTAGCCGCCCTTCTAGATAAGGGAAGGATTTGAGAAGACAGCATAGAAATCTTCAGATACTTGAAAGTGTATTGGAATGCAAGCTCATTAAAGGCAAAGACCATTGTTTGTCTTGGAAACACCAGGGCCTAGAACACTGGAACCTAGAACATAGTAGGTCCCTAATAAATGTTTGTTGATTGCTTGATTATCATATGGAAGAAGAAGCAGATTTATTCTGCTTGGTCTTGGAGGGACCAAGATGAAAGTACTAGGACCAATAAGTTCAAGGAATAATGAATCATATTTTGACTTAACATAGGTAGGAACTTTTTAAAAACTAAAGATGGGATTTCCTAGAAAGGAAGAAAACAAGAACCTCCTTTAAAAAGCACCTACTATGTGCTAGGCATTGTACTAAATCATTTCTAAATTCTACTGAGATAACTGTGGTGAACCAAAGTTAAATGATTACACAGGATTACAGTTAATAAGTGTCTGATTTGGATTTGAACTCCTATCTCCCTGAATCCAGTGAGTTACCTACATCATTATCTGGCTATCTTTATTTAAACTATCTTTAAGATGATAGCTATCTTTAGTTAAGTAGGAGGATAAGGTGATGATATATCAAACTATTAGCAGAGTATTTGGAGATAGGAGGGATCTTTCAGAACCCCTATAGTCATACCACATAGGTGACCACCTACTATATATTCTCTTCTAGATATAGCTAGCCCTGAATCTCAGCATTTTCATTAAGTAAACTTGGAAGTAAGTACCCCAAAGTGGCCAACACATCCAAAGATTTTCCCAGGCTAACCTTGTCCCCAGAGGTACATATGATAGCAGAATGAATGAAATCAGTATTCTTCCCCAACCCAACATAAATTACTAGTCTTCCTGGGCAAGTGGCAGTTACCACTTGTTTGGGAAGACCTGAGAAACTCATTAGTGTGCCTGCCAATCTGGAATAATTCAATCACTCTACACCTGTGGCCAATTATTTTTCAGACTGTTAAAGCTGAAAATTGGGGAAGTATATTCTATCCCCATATGAGTCTTATTATGATTCCAACCTTATCCTCCTAAAAACCTCAGTAAATATTGCAAAGAACTGAGTCCAATATATAATATTCCTGGAAGAGAGTCTTAATTTCAAGCAGGCTTTAATAACGATTATACTACTTTCAGTTGTTTTTAAAAATAACATGCTCACTTTTTTATTGTTCATTGGGTTTTCTTTAGCGAGTATTTCTTTTTGTTCACTCATATATATTTTTCTAGTGAGATCACAGGTGTCAGAAATGAAAAAATACTATTAGGTCATTGAGGCTCTGTCTTCTTTATTCATGAAAGATGGTGTGCCCAGATAGATACACTAGATCTGCATTGGCATCTGGAAACTGGGAATTTCTAAGACTTGTGAACATGTTATTTCCCCCAGTGGGGTATGAGCTCATCAAGGGCAGGCATTATTTAGGTTTTCTCCCCCTAGGGCCAATGCTTAATAAATGGTTGTTAAATCAATATAAATCAGTCAACAAACATTAATTGAATGCCTACTATATGCCTCATGGGGGAACACTCAAAAGTATAAGACACAATCCTTGACCTCAAGAAGCATGGAATTTAATTGGAAAGACAAGCCATGCAGTTATAAAAATATAATTAATAACACTAGGCAAGATATCATAAGTGTAGAATGAACCAATCTGATCTGTTAATTTGAGTGGTTTATATATTTTGCATCATCATACTTCAGAGGAGGGATAGGTTACTCTGGACTGGAATAATCAGAGAGGGCTTCATAGGAAAAAAAAATGCTTGGTATGAGGGCTCAAAGAAGCGGTGGGATCTAAACTGGATAATGAAGAATAAAGGAAGAAGGATTTGGATAAATAAAGAGGAAAAGAGGTGTTGTAAAAAGAGCACTAGCTCTAGAGTGAGGAGACCCAGGTTCAAATCCAGCCTCTGAAATTACTACCTTTGTGACACTCTACAAATCCTTCTCAAGGTCCCAGTTTCCTCATCTCTAAAATGAGAGGATTGGACTAGATGGCCTCTGAGGTCCCTTCTGCTCAAGATCTGCAACATGAGCCTAGAATTTCAAGTAGGAAAACCGTACAAGAAAAGCCATCGATATCATGTGGGAATAGAATGCTGGAAGAGATTAAGGACACTGTCCTTGGAAGGGCCAAAAGTTTTAGAAAAAATGGAGTTACACAGCCTCAGCTTTCCAAGTTGTTGAGAAGGGATGAAAACTGACAAGTATAAAGCAATCACATGATGTTGACAGTTTGAGAAAGTGGGTTTACTTCAGGTTTTGAACAGGAACACACCCTTGGGTGGGGAAGAGAAATATAGTTAGAGATACACTCTATGCTAACTTTTCCCTCTGCAAGTTAGTGTCCCAGCAAGCCAGGTGGTACAGTGGATAGAGTTCTGGGCCTGGAGTCAGGAAGACTAATCTTTGTGAGTTCAAATTTGGCCTCAGATACTTAGTAGATTGTGACCCTGGGCAAGTCATTTACTTCTATTTGCTTTAGTTCCTCATCTGTAAAATGAGCAGGAGAAGGAAACGGCAAACCACTCTAAGTATCTTTGCCAAGAAAATCTTAAATTGGGTTATGAAGAGTCAGATGTGACTGAAGAAACAACTGAACTACAACTGTCATTCATCCACTAAACATTCACTGAGCACCTGTGATATGCAAAGACCTTCTGGTGCTAGGAAATGGGCTGGCCATGTGGTGAAAGTGAGGAATAACAGGTGAACAGCTGGAGTGTTCCCCTAGTATCTGTTCCTTATAATGAGAAAGCCAGGAAAGGCCCCAACACATTGGATTGGGTGGACCCCCTGTGGTGAACTTATGGACATGAACAAGAGATGTACAGTATGGGCCAGCATGGAGTTTTTGCAGGACTGGAAGAAACATCTAAGTGGATTCACACCAATCCACTTAGCATCTGAGAATTTTGAATATTATGTATAATAGATCTTGAAATGTTGAATCATTTTTAGGAATCTGCAAATCACAGCATTGTCTCTGTGAATTTCTGCTCCTTTCCTCTAAAATTTCATGTTATTTCCACCCCCCAAGTATTATATAGTATTTATGGGGCACTTGGCAGGTATACTAAGCTCTTTCACTTACCCTACCTAATTTGACACTTTGAATAATTCTGTAAGCCAGGCAAGGCAGATGTTATATCTTCATTTTACAGTTGAAAAATCTGAGGCTCATTGAGGTCACATGACTTGCCCAAGGTCACACAGCTAGTGAGTGACCGAAGTGGACTGAACATTTAGGTCTATCCTTGTATATATTTTTTGCGCTCTCCTTCAAGTCATAGACATATTATACTCCAACCTCAGGCAGCGTAGTAATGCCCATGAAATGGGGAACCATGGGATAGGTCAATGTAAACCTATTTTATTTCTCGGAAAACAGTCCCCAAGTTTATGTTCTGCTGAAGGTGGGATAAGAAATAGCGTCCTATTTAATAAAGACAGCAGTGCATTTTATTTTAAAGACTGTAAGAATCAGAAAGGAAATCATCCTTAACTGAAGCTCTTCAAAAGATTCACATCCAGAGGATTAATTAGGTAGCACTGAAGGGTGATTAAGAGGTGGGAATCTCTCCTACTGTATAAGCCCTAAGAATTAGCGCTATTATTCTATTTTGAAGCAATTTACTGGCCGCAATAACGCTTTGACTTTTTTGGAGGGAAAAATACATGTCCTGCCTTCGAGTGTTTACAAAGACTGGAGATGAAGCTCCCCTGAGACCCCATTCCGAGGTTCACCACCTTGGGCTTCTGAGGCTCAACCCGTGAGTCCCAGTGAAGGTGAGATGTCTGTTACCCAGGCCAGGGAATTAATTATCTGCGAGTCCCCACAGGCAAATGTAGGGTACTTGGGACTGGCCATTCATCCAAAGAAGTGTATACCCGCCGTGGAAACCGCGTAGCTAATGAGTGGAACCTCCTTTCCCGGGATATTTCTTTAAGAGTGGTTGGGGGCTACCGTTGCACTGATCATCCCTGCACACCACACACACACACACACACACACACACACACACACACACACACACACACACACACACACACACCCCGCCTCTACCTAAAGGACATTTGCAAATTTCCCATCCTTCTCCTATTTAGAACCATTGTATCATAGTACTGGAACGACCTTACAGATCGTTCTCCTATTTAGAACCATTGTATCATAGTACTGGAACGACCTTACAGATCGTTTCGCCTAACCCTCTTTATTTTATAGATAAGGAAACCGAGGATGAGAGGAAGTGAAGTAACTCATTCAAGGTCATGAAGCTAGTAACTGGCAGAGAAAGGACTAGAACCCAGGACTCGGTCCAGCTCTGCGCCAAGCTGTCTCGTTTGTTAATTTCAGTTTCCTCTCCAGACAGTATTCATAAAGGGAATCCAGTCGAGTGCCCCGTAGATAGACGAAGAAACACACTATCGTACATACATTCATCTTTTTAAAGGACCCCCAAAGTTCATTCCAAATTAGAATTCGGAAAGGGGATGAAGGAGAGGAAGTGAAGTGAAAGATAGGAGAGGTGAGGAGGAGAGGAAAAAAGGCACGGGCGGAAGGCAGCAACCGAAAAGTTAGAGGGAGGTGGAGCCAGAGAAAGAGGAGGCGGAGGAGGAGAAGGAGGAGGAGGAGGAGGAGAAGGACTGCAGGCTTTGCAGGGAGACGGAGAGAGTATGAGAGGGAGGGAGAGCGGCCGAGCGAGGGAGTGAGAGAGAGCGAGCGAGCGAGCGAGCGAGCGAGCGAGCGAGCGCGAGCGCGAGTGCGCGAGCCGGGGAGGGTGTGCGTGTGTCTGCGTCTGCCTTGCCTGCGCCGGGGCCGCCGCCGCTTGCAGTGCTGAGCTCGGAGCCCGGCTGGCGGCGGCGGCGGCGGCGGCTTGGGCTGCCGCTGCGGCAGCTGGAGCGGCGGCGGGAGGCGATGGCGCTGTGCATGCCGGGCTCCGGTCACCGTTTGGAGGCTGTAGGAAGCCAGGACTCCGAGTAGCCGGGGCTGGAGCCTCGGCTGGGCGAGCCCCCCGCAGAGGACACCCGGGCCAGCGGCCGCGAGCCCGAGCCGGGGAGCTCGGCGGCAGCCGCGGCGGCGTCAGGAGGAGCCGCGGGTGGGGTGGTGGCGGCGGCGACAGCTGCTGGGGTGTGGGGGGGCGCGGGTGCGCGGCGCCCGGGGCTGGGAGGGGGTTGTTTTCGTTTGGAACACTTCACTCGACCCCCTTCCTTGGCACTCCCCTCCCCCCGTCACTTTCCCCGCTACTCCGGGTCGCTGCTACCGCCGCCGCCGCCGCCGCCGCCGCGGCTGCTGATTCGGGAGGCGGAGGAGGAAGAGGACGCAGTTCCAGCGACTTTGGAAGCACCAGGCGCAGGCTGCATTGATTGATTGACACCTCCCCGCCCCAGTTTTGCGGTGTCCCTCCCGCGCAAAGAGCTTCTCGGAGTTGTTTCAGCTGCTGAGCTGTGGACATCAGGACGAAAAGGGGGAAGCTGACACGCCAGTCCCCTAAAAAAAGAAAAGAAAAAACATCCAGTTTTTGCATTTTCCTCGAAAAACGTCCAAAAAGAAGAAAAGATCCCGAAGCGAAGGTTGCAGGGTCTTCCCTATTCTTCTCCCTCCTCCCCGCCCCGTTCCCCACTCCCCGAAGGAAAAAAAAAATCCCTGGGAGATGGTGACATATGAAGCGAGCCGGGAGGACCATGGTTGAGAGGACCAGCAAGTTCTTGCTGATCGTGGCCGGCTCAGTGTGCTTCATGCTGATCTTGTACCAGTATGTGGGGCCGGGACTGAGTCTGGGGGCGCCCAGCGGCCGCGCCCTGGCCGATGACCTGGACCTCTTCCCCACCCCCGACCCGCACTACGTGAAGAAGTATTACTTCCCCGTGCGTGAGCTGGAGCGGGCGCTCACCTTCGACATGAAGGGCGACGATGTGATCGTGTTCCTGCACATCCAGAAGACGGGCGGCACCACATTCGGCCGCCACCTGGTGCAGAACGTGCGCCTCGAGGTGCCCTGCGACTGCCGGCCCGGCCAGAAGAAGTGCACCTGCTACCGGCCCAACCGCAGGGAGACCTGGCTCTTCTCCCGCTTCTCCACAGGCTGGAGCTGCGGTCTGCACGCCGACTGGACCGAGCTCACCAACTGCGTGCCAGGAGTGCTGGACAAGCGGGAGAACGCGGCCCTCAAGACACCAAGGTAAGAGGGGGAGAGCCCTTCCGTGGTCTTTACCCCCGGGGTGTACAATGGAAACCCCCCCTGAACTGGTGTTGGCGGGCAGAGGGCGCCTTCCCTAATGCTGTAGCGTCCTCCCATTCCATGCTTTCTGACTGCATACCCATTCTCTCCCGGACACCCTTTCTCCCATCTTTTTACGTTCTTTCCTTTGTATTCCTCTTTTCCTACCTGTGTCCTTTTCCTAACCCTGTCCTCCTTTTTGGCACCCACCAACTTCACCCCATTCCTTTTGCTCTTGTTCCTCCCAGTATATGGCCCATTTCTTGCCTTAGTACTACAGGGTGTCTTCTTCCAGCCTTCATCCCTATTCTTCCCACATCTCTATTGGATTCTTCCCTGAATTCTTTTCTTTGCTTGATCTGCCCACATCCACCTCAGAACTGACCCTCACCTTTCCTTCTTGTTGCTTACCGGACAGTTTTCCTCTTCATTCCCTGTCCTCTGGTTCCCCAAGTATGTTCTCTTGTTTGGGGGCGTCCTTATGATTTCTTTTTACCTCCCCAGAAATACCAAGAGTGGCAGTGTTGGGTTTTCGAATTGAGACTTCTTGCTTTGGTATAGAGAGTGCCCCACGGGGCAGATAATCTAGTAGGTGGCCAGGTTTTCTACACCTGCCCCAAGTTCTCTTCCTAGCGTTCACCTTAGGGCATTCGTGTGGCCCTCGATGGTCGTGGTCACTGCTCACCATTATATAGCACTCGTTCCCTCTCTAGACAGTGCATCCTCCACGAAGGGCAACAGAGTTTTTATAATCCCTAGAAATTCTCTTACTCCACCTTCATCTACTCCTTCCCTTCCTCAATTCATTGACTCAGTCAAAGTTGTCTGAACTGGCAAGCTGTCCTCTTCACTTAGTCTTGTATTGATGCCACATACTGTGGGGGGGGGGGTTTAGGAGGGGAGAGTGTGTTTGTGTTTAGAGAGTGTTCTCTACCTGCTTCACCTTAAAACGTTTGTTTACCAGCCCATAAAAATCGGAATGGATTACCACTCCTCACTAACCTGAACCCTGTAATATAAAGGATATGGCAATGTCTCTTTAGTGTATGGAAGTCCTAGGCCGAATCTTTTCTCCCCACTGACCTTTCTAATGCTTGCCGACAATCTGATTTTATGCCTCATGGAACCAGTAAGCTTTTCATGGGCTTCTGTCACCCTTTCCCTTTCAACTAGGTCTCAGCAGCAGGGTTCCTGCACCCTGATCCTAGGGGGCTGATGGAGGTTAAGGTATTCCTGAAGACTGAGTTCTCTCCACTTTGAGTAGAAAGAACAAAGACCTGTGTGTCAATTTACCGTGTGTATCACTGAATTGGGGGCTGGGAGAAATCTACCTGTTCCGTTTGTAGCTTAGTTACCCTAAGGACCCTTAGGCAGAATTACCTTCAAGTTCAAAACCTTGTTTAAAAACAAGCAAACAAAACTATCTATCTTGAAACCATTTCCCCTCCCCTTACAAACCCAGACAGGTTGGTTGGTGGATTTGTCTGGGCACTGAGTTTTCCTTAAAAAAAAAAAAAATCGGGAATGTCTAAAGTGGACCCAACCTTTCTTTCATGTTAGTCCCCACTCTCCCAATCAGGTAGAGAGCATGGGCTAGATATACAGCACACTGTAGAGAAGGCACTAATTTAGCAGCCAGGGAATCTTGAAGAGGTGCTCATTAGCCTTGGTGCCAACTAGTTTACTTAGCGTTTGCTTCTCAAACCTGGACTTTGGTTTCTAATAAGCTTTTTTTGTTTTTGGAGAAATGACTGATGGTTTGTGCTGGGGGTCAGTTTGAGGGAATCTTGAGCTATTTAGTATACTCTCACTCTGAAGACTTAAAACCCTCAGGGCCTGAGTGGTGCCAATTTCCTAGTCATTAAAAAAAAATTAGGTTTTTCCCTCCATTGTCTATGTTTATGTCGGGTTAGCTTTCTGGAGTGACCCCCAACTGCCTGCCTTCTTCTTTGGTCCTTCAAGTTCGGGAACAGGTCCAAGTGTTAGCTTTTCTCCGCCTGCCTTTTGTTTACCTAGCCCAGAGCTGTTTGCTTAAGGACTGAGTTTTCAGAAATGCTGGGGCTGCTGTGATTTCTCCTTTGTTTGTTGTTACTGGCATTGGCCAAGTTGTATGATAAGTTGATCTGGGGGTACCTGATGGCTGTGGGTAGGGAGTTACCTCCTTCTTAGGAGCTGGGCTAATCATAGACGAATTATCAGTTGACTGGGTAAGGAGGTTGTGTGGTCCTCCCATGCTGCTCCACACTAATTTCAACAGATACCAATGAAATTAGGGTACCTGAGCCAGAGACTTTATAAAATTAATTTTGTTTTCCAAAAGGATACTTTTTCACATTGTCTTTTTTAATGCTGACAACTCAGGGATGGCCCGTTATTTCATTTCATCCTGTTCACTATTGCATGACTGCCAGGCTTGTTGTAAGCTCCGTAGTTTTTGGATTTGATCTATTTTTTTGTTTTTTAAACTTGGTGTGAATGAATCCAGGGGCCATTCCTGTTTTGCTACCAGTCATATACCCTTTCCAAAAAAGCAGAACCCAACCTTAACTAGGGTGTATCTTCCTTGTACTCAGCCTGCCTTTTGAAACTTGAAAGATATTCAGCAGGGTCCACCTGCAAAAAAGCCATAAGCCAAAATCCTTAGGCTTTCCAAGGAATTGGGGTCTTATCATTGTATAGGCTAGGCATGGTACATAAACTCCCTTTTATTGTTCTGTTGTTTCATGTTGGATTGAACAATGGGGGAAATCTTAGAACCATCAAGATCACAGGATTCTGTGTTCCAGTGACTGATCATCATTGAACAAAGCAGAAAAGGGACAGGGTAGATGTGCTAACTTAGTAAACAAAGTCGACTGATTGGACAAGAGCTTCAGCTTTTTTTCTTGTGGCTTTCTAAATCCTGACTTATCTATATTGCTTTGGCTGCCACTTCTCAGAGTTGTAGGGAGGAGGGGAAATGTATGTGCAAAATACATACTTCTCCATCTTCAGAGACTTTACAGTCCTTTGAAGAGATGTTGTTGGTGAATCAGAGATATCTTAGTTTCACATAAGGAAAATTCCTTTCTTCTTTCTGTGAGCGAGCTTCTGCAACTCAGCCTCTTCAGACTAAATTTCATTTTGGGTAGACCGTGTAATGGTATTCTGTCTTAATTTTTCCTTTCCTCCACTAGGAGTAGCTCAACCTTACTTGCTGAGCCCCTTTGCTAACTACTCAGACCAGTCAAAAAGTGATAGAAAAGCTAAAAAGTGATGGAGATTGGGAGAAGTTGGAGTTGGAAGAGGCATCTTCTTTGCAGGTCAGGTGACGAAAAATGGCAATATTCTCTCCTTATTCCCTTATACTCCTCACCCCTCATAATCAAGCATGAATTTAGACCAAACATGGCTCAAGAACAGTTGGAAATGAGTTCTAATTAACCAAAGATGAAACTGAACAATCTTACTTCCTTCCTGCCATCTTACCTGCCCAACTGAGCAGGGTATGAAAGAACTCCAGCTAAGTAGTGTTTCTAATGTTTCTCAGGGCTGTGGGTCACAGGGGTGGCCTTGAAATGATAAAGCATGATATTTCTTTGTAAAACTCAGTTTAAATACTAGCAGGCATCTGCTTTGTAAAACTATATGTGTTCTCTACCTCACTGGGACTATATTGTGGCTTCCGTATTACTTTCCCCCCCCTCTCTCCCCTCTCAGTTTAATTTCTGTTTCAAGCACTGGGTAGATTGCTTTTTTAATGAGCCTCCTCAAGAGGCTAACTTAATCTTGGCTTTGTATGTGCATAAGCCGGTCTGTCACTAAGGTTTACCTGCTGAGCTATTCATTGAAACATTTCACTAACCAGCCTTGGAGAGGTTGGGGAGATTGGGGAGGAAAGCCCCCATCTGTCTAGAGACCTAGGAACTGTCTAAATATGGAAAACTCCCTTATGAATCTAGGGGAAAGCAAGAGCTTTTGCTGCAGTTTTTAGAAATCCTTTGTTGTTTGGAATACCTCTATCAGGTCTCTCCTAGCTTCTTATGACTTTTGTAAATTCGTTTGAATTTTGGAAAGACAAGTCCTAAGAGATGCTCACAGTTATTGTTGTTTTTCTGGGAAAGTGTGAACTTTCACAGTTTCTTATCCCTTATTTTCTCCAAAGTGACTCATTTGCATTTGATGGGTGTTTTGGCCTATGCTTTTAGGAGCCTCAGAATACTGAGATGAATGGAAATGGAAACATTTTATAATGACTTTATGAGATAAAGCTTGGAAATCTTTAAAAATCATTACTATCTTTTTCTTGGGAAGTGAGGAATGGGGGAAGCAGGCATTCGTGTGTTAGGAATTGAGTTGGCAAATGTTTGTCTTTCATTTTGTATGGGTTGTATGCTGTCTAAACCCTGGGTTGTGTCAATATTAGCCAGAGAGGTTTGGCTAATGTTCAGTCTTTTGATGAAAAAGCCAAGCAAGTTTTGCTCATGATCTGACCATAGAGAGCTGTCACCCACACATAATTGAAATGCTAATAATTGCTGGTCCTTAATGATGCTGATTTAGTCGTCTTACTTGTTTTGGATCCATGGTGTTGATGTTGAAAGTTCCCTGGCACTTCTAACTTCACATCAAATGAGAGAATGTATACAGAGTGCTTTATAAACCATAGAGTGGCTATGTAAATGTAAGCTATGATTACATAGCATGGTGTAGTGGAGGCAACTACCTAGGGAGGTATTCTATTGATAAAAGAAGTGAATAAAGAGCTAGCTATGGAGAACCACAAAGGTTCAGATCCTTTCTCTGATCCACATGGGACTGTGTGACTTTGGGCAAGTCACTTAATCTTCCTAAACTTTATTTTTGGCAGCACCCTATCTTAAAGTAGTGGAAGCTCTGGAGGGGGAAAAAAAAACCCAACAACTATTATTAGCTAGGTAACCTAAGCTAAAGTTGTTAATTCTAATTTGTACTTTACTGATTGATAATTTATGGATAACTTAGCTCCTTTGTCTCTCTCATCTCATCCCTCCTTTTCTTCTTCAAAAGTCTAAACTGTTGTTTTAAAAATTAATTTATTGCTCATTTTCTTTAACATTACTGTAACTTCCCAATGATGCCACTCCCCCCAGGAGTACCCTCCCTTGTAACAAAGTACAGGTAAGCAAGCAGACACTCACAAAAACACACACACACATTGACCGTGTGTGACAACTTACATCTCATTCCATACCTATTAAGTCCTCACATCTTAGGAAAGGTTATTGAGGAATCACATTTATTGTCTTTCTTAGCTGCCTTAAACTTTCCTTGAAATGGAGATTTATTTTCGTGAACTGCAAGTCATTACATTTTATTTTGTTAGAAACTATTGTTCGTTGGGATTTCAGGCTCACCTTGCCTCCACAGATTTTAGGTTAACTGACAGATTGGGATGTCTTCATTTGGGGACTCTTCCTAGGTCATTCATTACATTTAATTACACTTGAAGTGAACTTCCTTGGCAACTAGGCAAGATGACGTCTAGGAATGATTATAATTGTGTTTATTTTGTATGATCCAATCACCCAGGAACTGCCATATTTAGTACTGTTACCTCCTTTTAAATAAAACATGTAGAAACAAGAGTTTACTCATCATGATTCTTTATGGCCTCTAGGAACTTGAATTGTTCCTCGTAACCCTCCTGTCTGACACATCAGCATTCTTTTGTGAGTCATACTGAAAGAAATCCAAGGGAAGGAGTGGGGTATTCAGGTGTTTAAACGCGAGTTATTACTATGTTCCAGAACCTATGCTTGGCTGCTTTAGGGCAGTGGTGTCAAACTCAGAAACAGATCCCTGAAGGCTGCATACTAACTTAGAAAACCACAAATTAACATTATCTATGTGGTATTGTATTTTTATTTATTTTTGCTAAACATTTTCCAATTACATTTTAATGTGAGGTTTCTGCTGCGGCAAATTTGGGAGCTTTTATACAAAAGACTATGAATTTGAATTTAGTACTTACTGTCTGGTTGGGAAGATAAGACTATAGGAAAAGATAACTAAAAATAAAATGTACAAGCAATAAGTTCTGGAGTTCCGAGGAGGTAAAGATATCTATGCGTCCATCATAAGGTTAGGAATTAGAACTAAAAAGGATGTAAAATATCATCCAGCAATAGGATCACAGATTTAGATCTGGAAGAGACTTTTAGGGTCTGTTTTCAGGGTCTTACATAACTTGTCCAAAGTCCCCAAAACAGTAAATAATATGATGTAAAATTCAAACTATAGGAAAACACAAAGCAGAAAGAATATGGGTAGACCATTCCTATTGCTCTCAGAGAAATTCATTAGCTATCATTTGGAAGCCTGTATAAAAAGATTAAAATGTTAATGTTTCTTTTTTTTTGCCATGTATGACTTGTTCGTTTCATATTCCATCAAATTACTCACTTTTTTTGCTTCTAAATTATATGGCCAGGAAGGTCTCTCTAGGGACAATCTATCACTCTTTGTAGTTTTATTATTCTGGCTTCTCCATTATTTTCATTTTATTTTTTAACTTTTTTTTCATTTAACAAAAAATCTACATTTTCCCTCCTGATTATCCTTCCCCATTGAAAAAAAAAGATTAAATCTTGTTATTCAAATTGATGTCTTTTGTTTTTACATCATATTTTTTCCCCCCAAAACAAATCCCTCCCCTTGCCAGTGAGGCTTTGAGTTCAGATTCAGTGCTCTTTCTACTATACTTTCCATCCTATACCGTGCATCTTTGTCAGAGAAGTCTTCAAAGAAAAAAATGAGACACAAGCTAGGCTTTGAAGAGTGTCAAGATGCTCAGAAACACGATTCCAAGTTGTTAGGTTTTTAAAATTAACTTCAGAAAAAATGAGTGAGGAAGAAAATTTCCAAATCACTCACTGCCAACATGTTTTTAACACAGCACTTCTGAATTGTGAGATGAGTTCTCTTCTGTAACTCATGCAGTCTTTAAAATGTCACTGAAATGGTGAAACCAAATCTTCCTGCTCATTGATGTTGTTTGAAACTCATTTTCTTCCCAAGTATTTTAAAACCAATAAACAGAATAGCACCAGTGTTGACTTGGGAGGGGGGACAAGATCATTTAGAGTTTGGTTTATGCAAAGCAAACATAGACTTGGATTTAGAAAGCCACCTGGGCCTCCTGTTTGTTCCAAGGGTCAAGGTTTTCTGTCTCTGCTAGTCATTTCCCTTCATCCCTATTGCAGGCTTCCACGTTTCAGGCTAGATCAGTGGTTCTCAACCTTCCTAATGCCGTGACCCTTTAATACAGTTCCTCATGTTGTGGTGACTCCCAACCATAAAATTATTTTTGTTGCTACTTCATAACTGTAATTTTGCTACTGTTATGAATCGTAATGTAAATATCTGATATGCAGGATGTTTTAAAATTGAACATAACCCACAGGTTGAGAACCGCTGTACTAGACAAATAACAATTCCCAAATCGTATGGCATCACTTTTCTTTTCATAAAAGGGTATTAGAGTGGTTCATTGGTCATAAGGAGAAAAAAAACCTCTGGACTTGGAGTCCAAGGGAGAACTAAGTTCAAAGGACTGAGTTCTACCTCTGACTCTGGCAGAGAGATGATAGGCAAGTTTCCTCATTTGTAAAATGGGTATAATAATCCCTGCAATATCTACCTCACAGGGTTATGGGGAGGCTCAGCTGAAGTAATTAATGTAGGCAAAGTGTTTTGCAATCCTTAAAAGAGCTACCTAAATGTTAGCTATTACTGTTATTATTGAAGATTGCTACTGCTTCTGGAAAAGTCAGGTTATGATGATTCACAATTCACAAATCTTCGGGAAGATGTCTTTAGATGAAAGGAGTATGATGGGAGGTTGCTTTTAAAAAGAGAGAACTATGGCCCAGAAACTAATGTGCTGGTGGCTAAATAATAATATGTTTGGTCTATGAGAGACCAGAGGAATATAGCCTTATTATTAGAAAGGACCTCAGAAATGATCTGGTCCAGCCACCTCAGGAACTCAGTCTCAGAAGAGCTGTGTTTGAGTCTCAGGTCAGCTGTTACTTAACCTTTTGTCTTATCTGTAAAAAGGCGATAATACTTGCCCCGCCTACCTCATAGGACTTTTGGGAGCATCAGATTACATAAAAATGTGACACTGCCTTGTAATCCATACAAACCTGAAGCAATATTATTTCAGGGACCATTAGGAAGGGCTCACTGTCCTTTGCCCCCCCTGCTGGATGATGCCTGAATTAATCCCTTGAAATTGAAACACAGCCTTTTATTGACCCTAAAAGATTTGTGGTGTAAGCTGTAGGTACCTGTAAGTTGAAGTAAGAAGTTCTTTACTTTTTTTTTTTAATCATGTATTCCTTTTGGGAATCTGCTAAAGTCTATAAATTCCTCAGAATGTTTTTAAATGAATAAAATAAACTATAGGATTAGAAAGAAAACTAGTTATACTGAAATACTTGTAAAAATACTAAAAACAAAAATAAAGCACGTTCACAGACTCCTGCTGGGAGAAGGCGCTCCATGACTTAGATGCATAGGAAGAAATAAGAAAAGTCAGAGCCTTGATGGGGGTGAGGGGGAACAGTAATGAGGGGAAGAATGGGGAGCTGAAGATGCTGATAAAGTGCTGATAAAGGCACTGTTGTGTATAAGGAAAGAGTTTTAAGAAGAGAGGAAAGAACTAACAAATTTCTTGTTTTTTAGAGTATAGTCCATATTCAGTTTCGTTCAGCAAGAACTTATTAAGTACCTACTATATAGTCAAGGGGCAGCTAAGTGGTGAAGTGGATAGAATGCCAGGTCTGGAGTCAAGAAAACCTGATTCAAATCTGCCCCAGACTCTAGCTGTGTGACCCTGGGCAAGTCACTTAACTGTTTGCCTTGGTTTTTTCATCTGTAAAATGAGCTGGAGAAGGAAATGGCAAACCATTGAGTATCTTTGCCAAGAAAACCCCAAGTGGGGTCTTGAAGAGTCAAATATGGCTGAAACAACTGAACAACACCAGCAGCAGTGATCAAGGTCCCATTTCAAAGATAAAAA
This sequence comes from Pseudochirops corinnae, assembly GCA_028646515.1. Lineage (NCBI taxonomy): Eukaryota > Metazoa > Chordata > Mammalia > Diprotodontia > Pseudocheiridae > Pseudochirops > Pseudochirops corinnae. The sequence goes on from CM053588.1 coordinate 177,398,911, forward strand.
CCCAGGTCTTCGCTTACCTCAAAGAATTTACAGTTTTCTAGCAAAAAAAGTACTTGGGGGAGGAGAGCACTAGAAGAGGGAATATATAGAATTTCAAGAAGACTCTTCCTGACTTGAAGGAATTTACTAAATTTAGTTGGGAATATTATCTTTAACTCTCCTTGTTCTCAGTCAATTCACAAGCATTTATTAAGTACTGGCTCCATGGCAGGCACTTTGCTAAATGTTAGTGATAGAAAGGCAAAAATTTAACAGCCCCTTTCAGGGGGTTTATAATCCCCAGAAATGGCCCTAGGCTGTGATGGCTAATTCACTTGCTCTCAGATTGCACCTCTTAAACTGGGTTTCATCTTGGGCTAGAATGCAATGGCTGTGATTAGAATCGGTTGTTTTACATGACATATTTAAAAGGAGATCTTTTTGAGGGTAATTTGATGTGCCCACTCATATCCCTTGGTTTACTGGAAAACGTTTGGCAAAATTCTGTGAGTAGCATTAGGAAGATGCATACGATATCCTTTTAATTCTGAATGATACTTACTGATGAGATGAGTTGATGTCAAATATTCCTTTGTAGGATTAGAGCAGTTGTTCAAAGAAGCGCTCTCCCCCCTGAATTACTTTGTATTCCTTTAAATGTGATTTATAATCCCCTCCCCCAGAAGAATGTAAGGTAAGGTAAGAACTGTTTCTTTTATTGTATTTATAGCCCTAGCCTTAACACTGCCTTGCAATAGAAGATTCTTACTAAATGTTTAATCAGATTTGTTGAATTGAATTAATCAGTGGCATTTTTGAACACAGCGAAGAGTGCTTGTCACCTGCTCTGTCATACAGCAAATCTCATTTGACCCTTACTGATTGAATTCAGTGAACTCCCCAAAACTTAGTCTTTGATCCAGTGGCATTCTCTTCCTGACTGTTCCACAAACAAGACCTTCCATCTCTCATCTCCAATTATTCTCTCTGACTCTTCTTGTTCCTGGAATGCTCCCCTTCCTTCACTGTGACTACAAACCTTCCTGATTTCCTTTAAGTCTCAAATAAAATCCCACCTTCTGCCTTCCCCCACTCCTCCTAATTCCAGTGCCTTCCCTCTGCTAATTCTTTCCTATTTATTTTGTATGTAGCTTCCTTTATATGTCTTTTTTGCATGTTGTCTTTCCCATTGGGTTGTAAGCTCCATGAGGGCAGCGACTGTCAAGTAGCACAGTGCCTGTCACAGAGGAGGCCCTTAATACACGTTTATTGCTTTGAACAAGCGTTCATTAAATACTTGCAGTGGTGCTATATCGAACTTGAAAGTCTACATATAGTTTCACATAAATTGTCGCTTTTGTAGAAGGTAGACAGTAGGTCTGAAGCTGTTACTGTTGTGTACTTTTGTGTTACTGTTGTGTAAACTGCACACAGATCTCAATTTGTCTCATTTGAGTCTCACAAAATCCCTGTAAGGTCCTTGAAGAGGTTTGATTACTTCCCTTTGGACGTCACTTACACAGCTAAATAAGTAGCACAGTGAAAAGAGGACTGGGTTTGAATTCCCCCTCTACTATATCTGTGTAACATTAAGCAAGTTACTCAACCTTTCTGTGTCTTAGTTTCCTTTGTAGTTCTGCTCACTGTCGGAGTGGACATTTGAGCTCGAACCTTTCTGACATTCATAACTAACACTCCCCAAATGCTGCCCCTAGAGTTCAACCCAGGCTATATTAAAATGCATCCTTGCTCCATCTGTGAAGGAAATTGCTATAAAGCAATTAATACTGTAAACAGCATTTTAAAAGAAGAAAAGTGTTCAAGTACTTATGTAGGGGAGTGTGGTCTAGTGGAAAGAATGCTATGTTTACAGTTAGAGGGTCTGGGTTCGAATCCCCTACTGCCACTTAACCAGCCTTTGTGACTTTGGGCAAATCATTTCACCTTTCTCTTCATCTCTAAGGTAAGTAGGTTGGATTAGAGGATCTTCCCACTCGAATTCTGTTTTCTCTTTGGACTACCAAATATCTACTCTTATTACTAAAGACAGATTCCAGTACTTTGTTGACCAGTAAGGAGTGGTGGTGTATGTCTTTTTAAAAGAAAGAGTATTTAAAAGGGCATTTAAAATTATTATATAGTTCATATTTTTCCTTAGTTCAGATTGATCTCCCAGTTATTGGAGTTCTACATTTTCTTCAAATAGAAGACCTATCTCTCAGAGAAACCTGACTCAGTTTTGGTCAGCTCTACCCTTTATGTCTCAATTAGCTCACCTGAGTTCCATTGTTTCTAAGGCTAAACTTACTATAAGAGTTGGCATCACTGAAGGGAACAGTAGTTAACTGGTGAATCAGGGGAGATGGGCTGAAAATTTCTTTAGTCCTTAATATCAGAAGTATCCTGACCAAAATGGGTATCTGGTACATGTGTAATATCCCATATTTCAGATTCACTGACTTAAACAACTGGGATTCCTCTCTTCCTTATTCAGTTTAAGGCATTTATTTCCGGTGCTTTTTATTTTTAATTTATGAAATAATACAAGTTTTTCCATAACATAGTAGACTAAAAAATAGAAGATTGCACGTGAAACTGCAAATCTGTTGTGTGCAACTTGCTATTCCTTTTAAATACACAAAAAAGTTATCATGTAAATTTCTTTTTTTCTTCCCTCCCCTCTGAGATGGCTACCATTAGACACAAATACATATATGTATGTAAAATCATTCAATACATAACTAATGTTGATCAGTTCTTTCTCGTCTTCCTTCATATGTCCTTTGTAGTTAATTTGAGTATTTTTGATAGTCAAAAAAACATTCACTCAAATTTCTTAAAGCATTATTGTTATTATGTACAACATTCTCTTAGTTCTAGACATTTTGTTCTTCATTATTTCCTGTAAGTCTATCCATGTTTTTCTATAATCAACAAACTCCCCATTTCTTATAGCATAGTAGTATTCCATCACAATCATACACCATGACTTGTTCAGCCATTCACCAGTTAGTGGGCATCCCTGCAATTTCCAGTTCTTTGCCACCACAAAGAGAGCTGCTATATGTATTTTAAAACATATGGGTTCTTTTCCTTTTTTCCTAATCATTTTTGGAAATAGACCTAGAAGTGACATTGCTGGGTCAAAGGGCATATGCATTTTAATAACAATTTGGGCATAATTCCAGATTAAGTATATTGACTATAACTTCTCTGGAACTCACTCAACCCCACTGGCCATGCTTTCCCCTCTTAACTCTTGATAGATAGTCTATTATGACATTCATTAAGTTCAGGGAGAGAGAGAGAGAGAGAGAGAGTGTGTGTGTGTGTGTGTGTGTGACAGAGAGAGACAGAGAGATCTATGTATCTACTTGAAAATCTTCCCAGACCAAGGCACTCCTCATAAGAAAACTGCTTGGGTAGTTTTTATAATTTGTCATGGTTTTATTTTCAAGGATCTGGAAAACAAACAAATAAATATCCAGTGGGAGATGCTGCTTGATTGGGTTGGGGTTGGGGCTTGGGGCAGGAATTACAAAAAAATCTTAAGTCTTTGCCATTGAGGAGTTTTATAACCTTTGGGGTTAGGTGAGGAGTTTGGGTGGGGCTAGTATACACTCACATGACATTGTAAGCAACAATGCCAGTCAGTATAGGAGTAAATGCTCAAATAGGAAAAATAGAAAAATCACAGTGGTCAATACTTGTACTGGACCTTGAAGGATGAATAACATTTGGATAGAAAAGAGAGGATCTGGATGGGTAGGCATTCTGAGGGAGGGAGTAGCAGTAATCTTCCCACCACTCTGATGTGGTTGGTCTGGTGTGGGGTCACTACTTAGAGAAAGTTTGTTTTTCTTTGAAAAAGAAAAAAAGAAGAGTTGAGGTACTTATCTTAAAATCCAGACTGAAGCCCTGAAGTTTTCTGCCCAGTGAGCTTGAAGGATACCCCTCAAAATAAACAAAGGCCAGACAGTCTCCACCCGTCAAATTCCCTAGGAGCTCTTTGCTTGCTTGCTATATAAATTTCTTTGTAGAATAGGCAGTATTTCATCAGATTACCCCACACAGTCTGGGATGGGTTTGCCCCTTTAAAATGTATCCCTTTAGGAGTTCTTGTGTTGGTTCTTTTTTTTTTTAATTGGGGGTGGGAGATATTTTTTTTTGCACTCAAAGTGTCTTAACCCCTAAAACTAAGAATACAGTTGAAATGAAAATAATGGAATGTGAGAGTGCCCTACACAACCTTGAATTTTTGTGTGATGCTGCCTTTTCCCAGGAAAATTTTATATGCATTTTTAAGTTCAATCCTTTGTCCCTTTTCAGACACCATTTTTTTTTTTTACTCATTTGAGTTGTAGCTTTCTTGAGATCTCTGACTTTTTTATTAAAAACATTTGAGGAGGAAGGCCCAAGAGCATTTGAACAGTGATGGCATTTGGTCAGTGCTGGCTCGTGTTGTCATGTCCTACGTTGAAAAAGACTTGATAGTTCTTTGGTACTTGTCTTTGTGTGTGTGTGTGTGTGTGTGTGTGTGTGTTTCTATCCCCTTCACTAAAGGAAAGGAGACATGTGAGCTCTGGACAAAGACATTGGGACTTAACTTGATTGCTGTGTTTTGAGCCCCGCCTGTGCCCTTGGAATGAAAAACTTGAGCCTCATTCAAAAAGTAACCCTTTAAAAAAAATCGTGCCCTTTATGCACAGTAGTAAAATCTCTGTTGAGAAATTCTGCATGAGGAAGCCCTGGGTTGAGTAAGTCCAAAGGTTCCAGAGTTCTTCAGGATAATTCAGGAGAAGTGAAAGTAAACTGACCTGTATACCCCAAAGTAGTCTGTTGGGGAGAGGGAACAGGAACTGAGTCTTGTTGGATTGGAGGAAGGAGTCATTGGTTTGCATCTGGGACCTCATGACTGCTTTTGTGTTCTCAGGGAAATACTTATGAAGTTGCCCAACAACCCCATGACCATTTAATGACTCTTCAGGTCCTCCAGTCTAAGATTTTGCCTCCGATATCTTTTTAATGATGACCTTGAATCACAAAATAAACAAAGCACCGAGGATGATTCTTGGGAGGTCATGGCTGGTCTTCTGTGATACCCTCTCAAAAGATTAGGAACACATACTCTACGCAAGTTTTGTTTTTGTTTTCCTTAATAACCAAGTATGTTTCTGTTATCCAGGAAATTATCTAAACTTGTTTTGATATTATGAATCTTCAGTCTCAACCACCTCTTGGGATAATGAGGTTAATAAATTGACTTCATACTGTGTGAAACTGTATGAAACTGTACTTCTCTTGGGGGCACAGGAGTGTCAGTATGCAAAAATCTACCTCTTTCAAAAATTAATTCATTTCAACAAGCACAAAACACATGCCATAGGCCCACTTAATGCTGGGGCTACAAAAGGAATATGTTCTGTCATCCCTGACTTATCATTTAGTTGGGGAAAGAAGACCTGAGCACAAGTAATAATATAAGGTAGAGTTACATTTTTAATACCAAATTGTGTGTTTATAAACTATGGGCAGTGGAAGTTTGGAGGTAAAAAAGTCTTTAGCATGGTTTTGAGGAAAGGGCACTAATTTTTGACTCAGAGGTCTAAGTTCTAATCCTGCCTTTGTAAGCAAATCACAATGGAGAGAAGAAAGGGGAGAGAGAGGAATAGAATTTGAAACAAAAAATTAAAATTATGAATTAAAAAAAACTTGAGCCTTAGTTTCTTCATCTGAAAAAGCGCATTGAACTACATGATCAATTTCTTTTTTAAAATTTATTTATTTTTAGTATTCAGCATTCACTTTCAAAAATTTTAATTTTTTTCCATCTCTCGACCCTCCTCCCTCCCCAGGATGGTGTACAATCTGATATAGCCTCTACATATACATCCTAATTAAACATATTTTTACATTAGTCATGTTGTATAGAAGAATTAGAATGAATGGGAGGAACTGTGAGAAAGAAAAAACAAAACTAAAAAAAAAAAAAGCAAATAGTATGCTTCAATCTGCATTCAGACTCCATATTTCTTTCTCTGGATGTGGATAGCATTTTTCATCATCAGTCTTTTGGAGTTGTCTTACTTAGGTCCTTGCATTGCTGAGAGGAGCTAAGCCTATCAGTTAGTCATTGCACAGTGTGACTGTTACTGTGTACAATGCTCACTTCATTTAGCATTAAGTTCATATAAGTCTTTCCAGATTTTTCTGAAGTCTGTATGCTCATCATTTCGTATAGCATGATAGTATTCCATTACATTCTTATATCACAACTTGTTTAGCCATTCCCCAATTGATGGGCATCCCCTCAATTTCCAGTTCTTAGCCACTACAAAAAGCTGCTATAAATATTTTTGTATATGTGGGTCCTTTTCCTGTCTTTATGATCTCTTTGGGATACAGTCCTAGAAGTGGTATTTCTGGGTCAAAGGGTAATGCATATTTTTATAGCCCTTTGAGTATTGTTCCAAATTGCTCTCCAGAATGGTTGGATCAGTTCACAACTCCACCAGCAGTGCATTAGTGTTCTGATTTTCCCATATCTTCTCCAGCATTTATCATTTCCCTTTTTTGTCATGTTAGCCAATCTGCTAGGTGTGATGTGGTATCTGAGAGTTATTTTGATTGCATTTCTCTAACTGGTAGTGATTTAGAGAATTTTTTTTCACATGATTATAGATAGCTTTAATTTCTTCATCTGAAAATTGCCTTTTAATATCCTTTGACCATTTATCAATTGAGGAATGACTTGTATTCTTAGGAATTTTACTCAGTTTTCTCTGTATTTTAGAAATGAGGCTTTTATCAGAGATACTGGTTGTAAAAAGTCTTTCCCAGTTTTCTGCTTCCCTCTCAATTTTGGTTGCACTGGCTTTGCTTGTGCAAAAACTTTTCAATTTAATGTAATCATAATGCCCCATTTTTCATTTCATAATGTTTTCTGTCTCTTGTTTGGTCATAAATTCTTTGGTTCTCCCTAAATTTGTCGGGTAAACTGTCCCTTGATCTCCTAATTTGCTTATAGTATCAGCCTTTATATCTAAATCATATACCCATTTTTACTTTATTTTGGTATACAGTGTAAGATGTTGGTCTATGCCCAGTTTCTGCCATACTATTTTCCAGTTTTCCCAACAGTTTTTGTCAAATAGTGAGTTTTTATCCTAGAAGCTGAAGTCTTTGGGTTTATCAAACAATAGATTACTATTACATGATCAATTTCTAAGAAGTCTTTTCTGAATCCTGTGGTGTGGTCAAGAAAGGCTTCCTGGAGGAGCTCCCTTGAAGCTGGGCCTTGAAGGGTACTTAGGATTAGAACTTTAATAATAATAATAATAATAATAGAACTCATTTGTATATTTCTTAAAAGGCTTTTATAGGCTACTTCCCTCATCACCACCTTGTAAGACCAGTTTTGTCACTTATTATCCCCATTTTATAGACAAAGAAACCAAGATGATATAGTGTTAGATGTTATTCAGCAAATGCATGATTCAATTTAATAAACTTTTATTAAGTGCCTACTACTTGTAAGGCATAATGCTAGGTTCTAGAGATGGTGAGATACCCTCATGGAGCTTATATTCTGTAGTAGAGAAAAGTTTATAAGCGAAGGAGCCATATAGAAAAAGGCATAGAGGACATGACAGATACCAGAGGGAGTGAAGAAGCCAATCTGACTTAAGTGGAAGGCTCATATTCGGGAGGTAGTGGGCTACAAAGTTAGATAGACAAGAGACATTACTATAGAATTCTTGAATTTTTGTCAGGTTGCTTGGTTGAGGGCTCACGTCCACAAATTCTCTTCTATTCCCAGTTGAGATCTAGGTTACATTAACAGTGGGGCAGAAGGTGAACTTTAACAGGCCTCATCGTTGTCTGAGGGGTTTTCAGCCTAGCACAAAGTACAAGACAATAGCCTCTGGCCCAGAGTAGCCAAGTCTCCCAGAAAGGAACAAACTTCAGAGACCAGAGACAAAGTCCTCTGGACAATAATGACTGGTAACAAATTCTTGTTGATGGACTTTAGGATTTAACTTTTCCCCATCTCTAGTCGAGTCTTTAACTGAGCCCAAACATAAGCCTTTAGAGTTATTTGTGACATTCTTTGTGGGTGTACGCATGCATGTATGTATAAATAAATATGGACTTACAAAGAGACAGTATATATTTGGGTTGAACATCCCTCATACAATCCCATGGAGTCATGGTGATGTGAGCAGCTGCCACTTCTATTTGCATAAAAAAAACCACTAGGGGAAGAAAATCGGAGAGCAAATCAATAATTGTTTTAAAAATATAGTAATTGGAGGGATTAAAAACTCTGGAGTTAATTGTTTGCAAAATTGTAGAGCAATTTCTGCCCCTCAATTTCCCTTCAAGTTTTTGGCTGCCTTGGGTGACCCACCTCCATAATGCTCAGTTAGCTAATCATCTGGACTTGAATCATTCATTCTTTCTCTCTCTCTCTCTCTGTCTCCCTCTCCCTCCCTCCCTCTCTCTCTCTCTCTCTCTCTTTTTCTCTCTTCTTTTGCTGGTGGTACTTGTGACAGACTTGTATGGTAGTGGGAGGGCCTCTGGAGGAGGGCACGGTATGCTGGCTGGGGTGGTTAAAGATTTTTGTTTAATTCCTAATCCTTCAAGAGATGATGAAAGAGTGAAGGAGACCATGCCTTCCTAAGAAGGCTCTTTACCTCTATCTCCTCACCCTGAATTAGTAGAAGGGAAGAAATTGTTGGCTGTGAACAGCAAGTGGGAACTTGTCATATATTTAAGAAAGCAACAGAGTAACAGATATCAGCATGTATACAGTGACACATCACTAGTCACCACTATGCAGGGTTCATTTATCTGACAGTCTGTTCTGTTCTGTAGAGAACATAGGATACAAAAGAAAGACTCTGAAAACAATCAAAATCAGTGTCACAAAGTCATTTTTTAAAGTTCATGCCTTTGACTTCTGTCCATCCTCCTCATTGTTACCAAAGTGATTTTGTTTCAGTTTTGATCTGACGATGTGATTACCCTACTCAGTAAGCTTCATGCCTTTGACTTCTGTCCATCCTCCTCATTGTTACCAAAGTGATTTTGTTTCAGTTTTGATCTGACGATGTGATTACCCTACTCAGTAAGCTTCAGTGGCTCCCTATTGCCTATGTGTTCAAATATAAACACAGTTAATTTTTTTTTAAAGGTCTTCACAACCTGGCCCTATCCTATCTTTTTTTTTTTTTTTTTTTGCTTCATTGGGCATTATCTCTCTTCCTATAATCAAATTCAGCCAAACAGGCTTTCTTTTTGTGCTTCATGAATATCAGAGACCATCTCTCATAACTGATCTCCCTGCCTTTGCTCTGGATGGCCTCTATGCCTGGAATGTACTACTTCCTTACCACTGCCTCACAGAATCCACTCCCTTCAAGGCAAAGTTAAAGTTTTATTTTCTATCACCTCAATGGATGGCGTCCTTCCTCTCAAACTACTTTGTCTTTAACTACTTTGTATTTATTTATGTATTCGTTCATTCATTTATTTATTCTCTTTATATTTATTGTGTATATACTTAATCCATATTGTCTCCCTCCTTAGAATATAGTTCTTTGAGAATAGAGATTATTTTATTTTTATCTTTGTATCTTTGTTGCCTAATACAACATCTGGCCCATGGTATATAACTACTTAAGTGATTGATCTTTTTATAGTAAGGGATTCTTAATCTTGTTCATGGGGTCCATGAACATATTTTAAAATCTTTACTACCATATTTCATTGTGATTGATTTTCTTTTAAATTCTGTGTGTTTTATTTTATGCATTTAAAAACATTATTCTGAGAAGTGGTCCATAGACTTCATTAGACTGCCAGAGGGATCCATTACACACCTCAAAATGGTTAAGAATCCCTGTTCTAGAGACATACAGATAGCAGATGGCCTCACGATGAGGGAGGAGAGAGAAAAAATGATTTTTAAAAACACAAGAAAAAATAACTCAAGATGCATAACCAGGGACAACTTGGTGGTTAAGTGGATAGAGCATGGGCCCTGGAGTCAGGGGGACCTGAGTTCAGATTTAGCCTCAGATTTATACTTGTCACTTGTGTCCCTGGACAAGTTACTTAACCCTGATTGCCAGAGAGATTGGGGGGGAGGGAAGGAGTGAGGAAGGAAGGAAGATAGGAAGGTGCATAGCTAGCTTGGGACCATGTCATGGAGAGGTCAAACAAGCCTACATTCCTCAAGGCATTGACATGATAGCACGCTATAGCAGATGGAGTTCAAATCGATTACCTGGGACTGGCAAGAAAGGGTTAAATGGTGTATAGACTGTTCTGCTTTAAAAGGAAGGGAAATATATGGCCTATTTTATAAAGATTAACACTTAAGCTGATTAAAATGAAGTTGATGTTTGAAGAGAGAATCTTTAGCTATCCAGTAAAACTGCTTCTTTCCCATACTATCAGATAAATGAAATGTTACAGTGAAGAAGTGTCCATTACAGTTTTTGCCAGCAATTCAGATGAACTTTTTTTTTTCACTTTAGACTGGTGGGAGTGTTGGCCTCTTTGTCCTTCACTTACTCTGCCCATATAAGAGCTGTTACCAAAGGCATCATCCTATCTTCCCCCCCCCCCTTATGTTCTTTTGTTACAAAAAGAAGGGAAGAGGGGCAGGTAATCCGTAAAATTAGGAAGATGGAAAAATTGGAAAATGTAGAAGAGCTCTGATGAAAGAAGAAATCACATCATCCTTTTTTTGTTTTACCACTTTGCTATTCAGAGCACTTTCTTGTCCATCAACTCAGTCAGTCTTCACTGCTTTCCTATGAGGAAGAAAGGACAGGGATTCTCATCTTCTCTATCTGTATCTTCATCTGTAAAATTTATTCATTCTTTCAACAACAGTGTATTAAGTGCCAACACTGTTCGATGAATGTGTTCGGTTTCCTACCCTAAAGGAGTTAGTAGGGCATCTGTATTGGTCTGGGCCATCTTTCTGCTGCCATGGAGGCTTAAATATAAGCAATGTATTGTGAGATGTTTGATCTATATTCAAGAAGAGGAGGAGAGATGTAAAAGGATGAAAAAGTGGTTAGAGAAGGACAGAGAAACCTACTTCCTAGCCAGGGACTTAGCTCGGTTCATTGTCCTTATACCTTTATCCTCCCTGCCTTAGAGCACAGATTCATAGACTGTTTATTGCCACTTGAGAGATCCTTAGAGATCAGTGTGACATAGTATAAGGGAACTGAATTTGGAGTTGAGGGACCTAAATTTGAATCCAGCATCTGCTACTTGCCCTCTCTGGGCAAATCGCTCCCCCCCCCCCAGGCCTTAGTTTCCCTTATCTGTAAAATGAGCATGTTGGACTAGATGATGTCTAATATCTCTCCTCCACTTTCAAGTCTGAGATTTTAATCAGACCTCATTAATATCTGGTAGAATGAAGAATTTGAATCCAGGTCCCTTGAGTCCAAGATCACCATAACAAATTCAGATATTTTTTCTTTCCTGGACACCTGGAGGCAGGCTGACAGAAACCCATTATCCCCTGCCTGTCATCAGCTACTGAGTTTGTCTTGCCGAGCTGCATGTTTGACTGGCATTAATTCTGAAGCTGCATGATATACTACTCTATTCCTTAAGCTACTGGTTTCTTTTGAGCCTTAGGTACATCTGTGAGTGTATCGAGTGATTGTTTCCTCATTCAACCCATCAGGACTTTCCCTGTTGTTTTTGGATGGGAGGAGGGAGTAGAGGAGCCAGAAAGGTGAGGAAGGAGTGTCATCCAGGTGGGACAGTGGGATTGCCTTTATTCCCCCCTGAACCATCCTGTGTTTGTTCTTTTGGCTGAACATTTGGGATCTCTTTTCAATGACAAAACATTGTGTGCCTCTGAACGTATGTTAGACCATTTAGCTCGATGGGATCTGGGCATCTCTAACTTCATTCCTGCTTTCTGTTCCCTGGTTTGTTGATTGGAGGAAACACTTCCTGCAGGGTGTACTGCTGGTGTGCTTCACTTCATGCAATTATCACTGTGTTCCTTCAGACGTTGTGGATTGGGGGGGGGGGTAATAAAATATATTGGGGATGATTACTACTGTGGAGGTACCCTGAAGCAGTGTGACTATGAAGACCCGGGTTCAGGTCCTCTTTTTAATATTTATAACGTGATGCTGGGCAAGTAGGCCAAACTCAGAGTCTGTTTCAATGAAGGAGCTGATCATGTATCTTTAGAGAATTTCCTCACCCAGAAATTCCATATATTAGTGAATCACAGGTCCATTCTCTGCCCCTGTGGCCTGACTTTCTGTAAAGTGAAGAGTCTCTTTGCAAGCCAGATACTGCCCTCAGTTTATCTGGCTTGTTAATTTGTGTGTCTGTTTCTCACTTAATGATAGTCTGTCAGATCTAGGATGGGTAATAATAGCAGCCCACATTTATATAGTGTTTTAATATTTACAAAACACTTTCCTTAGAATGGTTATTCTAATGAGCAAGTAGTAGTATTGCTCCTATTTTACCAAAGATGCAATTAAAGTTTGCGTAGATTAAGAGATTTGCCCAGTGATGCAGCCTTGACTAGAACAACCTAGATCTTGTGACTGAGTCTAGGACTCTTTCTGTGATGCCAGAGACAGTTTTTCTTGAAGATCATTTAATTCAATACCGTCATTTTTAACCGGTGACAAAACCAAGTCCTAGAGAAGTTGTGATTTAACCAGTGGTATTTATTTAGCATATTAGGGGCAGTCTCCTGACTAGTACTCTTTCTTTTGTATATGGCATGCTGAGATTTCTTAATGTGGGACTTGCCTGTATTTCTTTTCTAGGCAGCTCTCCTACTAGGTTACTATATTCTTTTTCCCCCACAGTGTTAGTACTAAAGTATTTGTACTACTGACACTTGTACCTTCATTTACAGAAATTGGTTTCCCCCATACCTCCCATTCTACTCTTAGAAGTGGAAAAAAATTCATTTAGTTCCTCAGATTTCCTAAATGTCCTGTCCCAGGAGAAAAGTGTATGGATAGATTGTTTCCTATACATTCCCTGGGAATTGCAGAATGAGTCTTACATTACAGGCTGTCCCAGCTTGCACAATTTCCATCCGGAAATTCTATAGTATTTGTTCTAGGATTCCAGTGGGAATGACCCCCAACAGTGGCATTTTCTCGTCCTCATTGATTTCCCCACCAACATGTGAAAGTCTGGGACTTCAGGTGGAAGTTGAATATAATGACCCTATAAATCACCATCCATCTGTAAGTTATAAAGTCCTTGCAGTATGGTTTATGGGGCTCCGTATACAAACTTGGGAGAGTGTTTGTGGCCAGTGGGTGGCTGGGATGAAAGCCAGCATCTGTTGTCAATGTAATGTTCTTTAATGTTCTTCATCTAAATATTTATTTATTTGAAACTTTGGTACCTCTAGAAAATTAGAGCCTGGAAAAATAGAGGGTTTCCTTTGGAAATCTAAATTGCTTAACTGTTGTGGAAAAAGAAAAGGCAAGAAGCAGATGTATTATCTCAGAGCAACCAAAACTGTCTCAAAGCATTCATCCAAATTGTCTCCCGAGCCTGGGATGTGATCCCTAGTTGTCTCCATTTGTCAGAATCTATCCCTTCTTTCAAGGCTCTCCTCAGGTGCCACATTCATTATGAAGCCATCACTAATGCCCTGAAATGCAAAGTTGTCTGTCCCTTCTTAGATTTTCTTATGGCATTTCTTCTGAATTTCTCATTTACCCTTTTCACAATCTACCTGATATTCCACTTATCTGTTTACATATCATAATAACCTATAAACTCCTTAAGGGAGTTCTGCTGTCTCTATGACTGTTTCATCCTGGAGCTTTCCCTTAGTGCATGATGCCTCCTTGCCCTGGATTGTCCTACCACCCCTATGGCTTGCTCACCATCGAATATCCTTCCACAAGACTTGCATGCTCCCTTCTCATTTATAAATTCCTCCTGCAGCCTCCATTTTGTGAAGAGGGCCAGGCTTGCCTGCCATTCCCCTTCCCAGCCTGTTCCTAACATTCTAAACTTCAAAATCAATCTCTCTGCCCTCCTCTCTGCCATCATCCATCCCCCTCCAACTCACACCCACTCTTTGACTCCCTTTTGTGCGTTGTCTTCCCCCATTAGAACATAAACTACTTGAGGTCAAGGACCTTTTTTTTATTCTTATATTTGTATCCCAAGTGCTTCTCACAGTGCTTAACACAAAAGTCCATAATAGACTTGTTTTCTTCCTGCCCTTTTTTCAGGCTGGGACTGTGTTGTCTTTATACTCCTAGTGCTTAGCATAGTAGATGCTGAATAAATGTTTGTTAGGTGAGTCAGAGCATTTGTGGTAGTATATATAATATACCAGAGGTACTAGACATACAGTCAGTGGTCCACTGCGCTTCAGCACTCCTAAGTGCAACCAAACTAGATTAAAATACAATTATGAAATATTAACAAATTAAATAAAAATATAGAACATAGAAAATGTTATTAATAAATGGTTTTCTAAGTCAATATGCTTCCCACAGGAACCTGGTCTTATCTTCCCGAGTTCAAATCCAGCCTCAGAAACTTACCAGCTGTGTGACCCTGGGCAAGTCACTTAACCCTGTTTGCCTCAGTTCCTTAACTGTAAAATGAGCTAGAGAAGGAATGCAAACCACTTTGCCAGGCAAACCCCAAATGGGGTCATGAAAAATTGAACACAGCTGAACAACAACATTTAGTGGCCTCCATTTCTGTTTGGTACCACTACAGTATACCATCAGTCAGTCAATCCATCAGTTTATGGACATTTATTAAGCAACAATTCTTCCTCCCCCCCTAAAGAGTTTGAAATCTATTGTCCCAGTGACAGAAACAGTATGTATTCATATAGGTATACATAAGATAGATACAAGATCATTTTGGGAAGGAGAGAAGGTACTAGTGACCCGTAAGAACTGAAAGGGCTTCATTTAGAAGGTAGTACTTGAACTGGGCCTTGGTAGAAAATGGAGATTATCAGAGACAGAGGTAAGAAGGAAGTACATTCCAAAATTGGGGACAGCCAGTGCAAAGGCATGGAGACCAGAGGTAGAGTGCCATGTATGAGGAACAATAAGAAGGTCAGTTTTTGCTGGAGGGAATCTTTGCTGTCTCTTGTTCACAGTTTCATACGTGTTAGAAATGGCTAGCCTCCTCAGATTTTTAGCTTTGTAAGGGTATGTAGCAGATAGCTCCCAAATACCTAGCAGAGGGCTGGACATATGTACTTAATAATACTTGCTGACTGATTGAATTAATTTGGAACTCCCGAGCCCTTTCCATTCATTTTTTGTTGTCAAAAAATCTTTTTAAAACATCTACATTACTTGGCTGCTTTAGTCCAGTTTAGTAATTCTAAGTATATTTTTCTAACTGGCAACCTTTCAGGGTCTCATGTCCTTCATGCTAAGTATCAGTGACCTGTGAGTGAAGATGAAGAAGATGAACTGAGCCCAGGAAATAGTTTGGAAGTTAAATTGTTTTTTTAAAAAAATCTCTTCAGTTTTTCAGTAAAGTGCAGGATCCTCAGATGAGAATGGGAAGAAGAGTTCATGTACCTAAGGCCTTATGAAAACATGCAAATATTTTTTTAAAAATCTCTGCTATAAGGTTGTCATCTTAAAGTGATAGGCAACAGCATAGAATGGTTAATTGAGGTCTCTTTTTCTTTGTAGTTCAGGTTTTGCTGTAAATTGAGCTGTCGTTCTCCACTAGGGTGTTTGCTCACTTCCATCTGCTCTAGAAGGATGCCTTGGTTTCCTTGACTCACAAAACCAACTCAAAGCTTGTTCTGTAGGGCTATCCTAAGCAGGTCCAAAATGTGATAATCCATTCCCTCTAGACTGAAGAGACCGAGAACAGGTTTTTGAAGGACCCCTATACTTTATTTCACAATGAGCTCCCTGAGATGTTTGCATAATTAATTCCCCTTCTACCCCTTCACTGGAGTCCTTGAGGAACAACTGCCTCATCTGAGATTCTGTCTAACTGGAGTAATTTTAAATCTCCCTATACTTCCTCCCAGATAATTCTAGATGGTTTGGGGGTAGACGGGCAGGAGTACGGAAAAGTGAGGATTCGGTTAGGCAAGGAAAAAGTTAAAATAGATTAATTCCTAAAGGAGTTTTAAGACTCTTGATAGAGTCTCAGAAAAGGAGCCTTTACCCATATGAGGTCTGTACAGAACTGCAAAGCACTAATGAAAATGTCATTTCCCTAAGTGGTCCTTGGGTGCTTCAGGAGTGCTCTTGGGGTAAGAGGCAGATGGATCCTAATCACATGAGGGCTTCTCAGGGATGGAGAGCAAACAACCATGTTTAACAAGGCCATTTTGGGTCCTAGGCAAAGCGTTTTGCATCCGCCTCTACTTCAGACTCAGAGAGCTCCCCTCACCTTGCCAGCAGTTGATCTAATTCCGTGCTCAAGGGAGTGTAAAAGAAAGAAAACAAACCAACCTAAATCAGCCCCAGGTTTGAAGAATGAGGTGGTTACCCTAGTGACTGGCAGTCTGTCTTGCTCTTGGCTTTTGTAACCCACTTGAACGTGACTAGCAGTAAAAGTCAGAGCAGCACTTCAGGGAAATAATAGAGAGTTGGGTTTTTTTTCCTTTTTTTTCTTTAATCTCTCTCTTTTTAAACATTGTACAAGTTGGAACAGAGATCTAGTTGTTTGACTGTTTAGCTACCTTGTGAACTCCATAAAAGTTCATTCCTTCCTAAGTAATGTTTTAAAATTGTGTCCTGCAGCTCAGTGAGGATGTTATGGACTGGATGGAGAAGTGTGCTTCTTAGCTTTTTTGAAAGAGCTGGAAAAATGCCCATTAGAAGAATGTGTGTGTGTGTGTGTGTGTGTGTGTGTTGTGTGTGTGTGTGTATGTGTGTGTGTGTGTAAGATGATTAGGCTGCAGCCAACTGGACTAAAATATGGGTAATGGGTGGACTGAGAACCTGTAATAGGGATAGAAAATCTTCCCAGCTCTAAATTGGATCATCTTACTGGTGAGTGATCCAGCTAGCATGAGATAGAAGGCAGCTAGGTGGTGCAGTGCTGACCTGAAATCAATAAGACTCGTCTTTGTGAGTTCAAATCTGGCCTCAGACATTTACTAGCTGTGTCACCCCGACCAAGTCACTTAACCCTGTTTGCTTCAGTTTCCTCACTAGGAATATGAGCTGGGGAAGGAAATGGCCAACTACTCCAGTATCTTTGCCAAGAAAATGCCAAATGGGGTCATGAAGAGTCAGACCCAACTGAAAATAAATGAACAACAACAAAAAACATCAGAGTCAAGACAAGACTGATTCAATTCCAAGTAATGCAGTTCAAGTTAAGAAAAGTGTTTATTGAATAGCTGGTATATTAGAGTGAAAGTGATCTTAAGAGATTATGTAAGATCCTTTCTTTCATAGGTGATTAAGATCTATAAAATCAAGAACTTTAGCTGATGAATCTCATCCAGCTAATCATTCTGCAAAAGCAGCAGTCAGTTGGTCAACATTTATTAATTCCTACTATGTGCCAGGGACTGAGCTAAGTGCTAGGGATACAAAAGGCAAAAGAGAGTTCTTGCCCTCAAGGACCTCACAATCTAATATTTAGTTACTATGTATGCCATTGGGTGATACAAAGAAACCCAAGACACTGTCATGGGAGCTGACTGTTAGGAAGACAAAATTTATACATCAATAAATGACTGAATAAGAACTTACTAGGTATCAATTTGTGCTAAGAAATAGATATAAAAATTTTTAAAAATTTCAAAGACAGCCCTTGTCTTCAAGAAGCTTACATTCTGTAAAGGAGAATGATGGGTGTTTTGGTTTACAGGTTGTAAAAGTAACAAAGTATGTAACACGTACCTTGTGAGTAAATTGGAACAGCTCAGATAAAGGAGTGATCATAATGATTTGAAAGGGTTAGGAAAGATTTCTTGGAAGAAACCTATTGAACTGGAGGGTAAAGCTTGGGTAAGGTTTGGATAGGTAGTCTTAGAGATAGGGTCCATTCTAGAAAAGCTTCTATCCCCGTTGTTCCTAGCACAGTGCTTTGCACAAAGTAGGTACTCAGTAAGCATGTGTGAAATGTTTCTTGGTGTGGAGGCCAGGGGCTGAAACCACGACTCTTCCTGGTTCAGGGCAAATGACTACCAGGGTAGACTTAAGAGTTGGAAAAAGAGGGGGCTCTAGGAGGTTTCTATCAGCTCTCCCTTTCCTTACTATTTTTCCCTTCCATGAAAGCTTTCTAGAGACAGCTGCTTTATTTGCTGAACCTAGGAGGAGGAGAAAAAGCATTGCCCAGTGGGAAACTTCCAACAACTTCTTGTTTCTTCCAAGTGCTTGAGCTCACTGCCCCTTCTTTACTGGGACAACTCGAAAGCACCTCTGGATTTTGGACTTTGGCGTCCAATTATTTATAGTTCTTCCAAAAATCATGTGTTGGCACATTATATTAAGATCATTATCACAGAATGAATCATAATTGAGACCACTTCAGTGGCCTCTAGTGTTTTTAACCCCACAGATCTGTAAATCGATCTTTCCTTTGTTCCAGTAGTAACAGTTTTATATTGTGCCACCAGGAGAAATTCAGCCAGTATTTGGTTTATCATTTATATAGATAGCTGCTGTTTTGCTCAAACACAGACCAGGAAGCTTTAAGAGTGCCAAGAAAATGGCCCAAGATATTACCTGCATAGCAGAACCTTCTTGCCCTGAAGCAAGTCATTTTCAAGGAAATTCAAAATGGATTAAGTCTATTATCTGAGATCTGCCGCAGCATTATTACATCTTCTCACTTGCCTCCTGTCTCCACCCTCCAACTTTCAATTTTGTTGACTATGGTGGAGAATTTTCCCCTGTCCTTCTCCATAACAATATAACTAAGAGCTTCATCTTCCTGCCAAAATTGGGCAGATTTGATAAACCACACATTCATGTACCTCTTTTAGGATGAGAAGAAGATGGGGTGAGGAAGACATGTCACATTTTATTCACTTGGCTTAAAATCGCTGATCAGCTATAATCTACTGTAAGAGACTTTGTGGTTTGTGAGCAAAGTCCGGTTTCGGTTTCAGAATTTTAATATTGAAACTGGAGCTTGGCAAACATCTGCAGTATCATCTTCTTGGATAGGTAGAAACAAGAGGCAGGAAGCTGAGTTATTACTCCTGCCTCAGAAGAGACAGTCTGAATAGTTTCATATGCACTGTTTATCTTGCCCAGCTAACTGGAAGACTGGGTGTCCAGCTGAGGAAATTGTAATGTTCATAGCCAAAACTAGATATAGGTACCAGGATCCCTCTTGATAAAAAGAGACAGAGCTTAGTTGTTAAATCCATCCATGAAATAATTATCCAATCAAAATACCTTCTGAAAATGAAGAAAGCAGAATTAGAGGAAGATATGCAGTGACTACCAAGTAATTTTTTTTTTTAAGATTAGAAAATTAAAGGGGGAAGGGGCTCACTAGGTGGTGCAGTGAATAGAGCACCAGCCCTGGAGTCAGGAGGACCTGAGTTCAAATCCAGCCTCAGACACTTAACTCTTATTAGCTGTGTGACCTTGGACAAGTCACTTAACCCCAATTGCCCTGCCCTTCCAAAAAAAAAAAAAAAGAGAATTCAAGGGGGAAATAGACAAAAGGGGGAAAAAAGTAGGAAGGGGAACCTGAAAGTAAAGAGCATGTTTAAGTTAATATACCTACTTCAAAAAAATTTAAAATATTTTATTGAATTGCTTCTCTCGCCTTCATCGATCACCCCATCCTTTTTACCTATCCAAATTATGCCCATCCTTCAAGGAATAGCACAAATCCCACCTCTTTACTAGAACTTTTCCTGACTATTCTTGTCTTCCCCCGATTCTTTAAGATCTGAGTTCAAATTTGGCCTGAGTCACTTACTAGCTGTGGGACCCTGTGCAAGTCATTTTGGCTCAGTTTCCTCATAAAATGGGAATAATAACAGCACCTCTATCTCAGGTTGTTGTGAGGATCAGATGAGATTGTCTTTGTAAGGCACTACAGTGCAGTGCTTGGCACATAGTGAGCACTACGTAAATGTTAACTGCTGTTACTGCTCTTATTATCATTATTACTATTATTAACACACCCAGCACTTATACAACCTAGTATTTTATTATAGTGTGTCTTGTTCACTCTTGCTCCATATGTGTGTTTTGACTTCCCAAATAGATTGTAAGCTTCTTAAGGATAAGGACTGTGTTTTCTTCTGTACCTCCAGAAGTACCTAGTAAGAAACTGGGCAATTAATGGCTATACCACAAGTGCTTGCTGTTTGATCAAATTGATTGGAAAAACCAGTGGTATGAAACAGCTACCTTTAGCCCAGACTTGGCCTTCTTCAGAAAGTCAGTGTGATTTATTTGATGTATCAAATTAACATGCTTTCTTTTGAAAGAGAACACAGTTCAGTAGTCACCATGGTTTTTCCAGCTCTTTTACCACTGAAAGCCAAGGTTCTGTGAACTCATTTGTGTGACCTTGGGAAAGTGTCTTCACCCAGGATTCTGTTTGCTCCTCTATAAAGGAAGGAGTTAAGACTTTAAGATCCTTTCTTGTTCTAATATACTAGGCTTCTACAAAAGGAAATATGGTCATAAGACAGTAAGTCTGAAGCTGTTATTATTTTGTAATTTCACCTTCTACTATATGTAGTGGAGGTAAGTCTTTCTGATAAGTGCCCCAAGGTATTAGAAATTGAGCACAAGAGCTGTTATTTCTGGATTAGAAATGTTAAGTCAAATGATTTTTTAAAAAATCATAAGCCTCCATATTGAATTGCTTATCTTCCCAGTAAGGGTGGGTGATGAGGGAAGAAGGAAAAGAATCTGGAATTCAAAGTTTTAAAATCAAATGTTTAAAAAAATTATTATTATTATTTTTTACATGCAACTGGGAAATAAAATATACAGGCCCTGGGATATGGAGATCCATTTTGCCCTACTGGAAAGTTGGAGGGGGGATGGGGAAGGATATAGGGGAGAACAGATTGGGGGAGGAGGTATTCAGTGGGATCATTGTTTTGGGGTGGTAGGGGACAAACGGGGAGAAAATTTGTAAGTAAAAATCTTATGAAAATGAATGTTGTAAACTAAAAATAAACATAAAATTTATTTTAAAAAATATCATAAGCCTCTTTATCATTTCCAAAATGTGCAGTCTTTTGTGTTGTTATTCAGTCATGTCCAATTCTTCCTGATCCTGTGAACCATAACTTCTTGGCAAAGATACTGGAGTGGTGTAAGTGCAAGTAAGGTGAGATAATCAGAGAAACAACATTTTGATTAGAGGTACTATAGACAATGAAGCAATATCAAAAATTTTTACAGCAAATTTCTCTGATAAAGGCTGTGGTTCTCAGATATGTAGGGAACTGTGTCAAATTTATAAAAATAAGAGCCATTCCCCCATTAATAAATTATCAAGGGAGATGAACAGGCAATTTTCAGAAGACATCAAAGCTATCTATAGTCGTGAAAAAATCGCTATTGGCTAGAGAAATGCAAATTTATTAATGGGGGAATGGCTCTTATTTTTATAAACTAAAACAACTCTAAGATACTGCCTCATACATATCAGAAATGACAAATACTGTGCCAAGATGGCAGCATAGAAGCAACAAGGTTCTGCAGCTCCCATATAGCCATCTCAAATACCCATAAAATATGACTCTAAACAAATTTTAGGGCTCTAAAACTCACAAAAATACAGAAAAACACATCTCCCGCTGAAGGCAGCTCGGCAGAAAGGGCTCATCACAGCATGCTGGGAGCTGAAACCAGCCCAGCCTGAAACCGTAGCTTGGCCCCAGGGCAGCCAGGAAAAGCCACAGCTGGAGCCTGCAGGAGAGTGGATCAGTGGCAGCTGTGGCAGTTTCCAGAATTATCAAGCCATAAAAAACAAGGACAAAGTGAAAGGTCAGTGGAACTCAGCTAAATTTGGGGGAGAAAAGCAATCCGACCTCACTGCCTCCAGGGCAAGGGAGCAGCAGAAGCGACAGCCCTGCAGCTGCCTCCACGTGGCTGCTTCAGAGCTCCCAGCCTGCAGACAGCAGGGGGGCCAAGTGATCATTCAGAGGCTAAGCGCCCTTGCGTTGAGTGGCCTGGATCCAGATCGTGGTCTTGGGTGATGATCTTGGAGTGTGTTTTCAGTGAGCCAGAGCTGGTGGGGGCTGCAAAAAAACAGCAGCCTCCCAATAGGACAGAGCTTTCCCCTCTGGAAACAGAGTTCCACAGAGCTAAAGACTCAAGTAATTGACTGGCAACAACATGAGCAGGCAAAGGAAGCAAAGTAAGAACAGCAATTGAACTCTAGATTCCTTCTTGGGGGACAAAAAGGATCAAAGCAAGGAACAGGAAGACAACACAGTCAGAATTCCCACCAAAAGCTTCCAAGAAACATGAAGACTGCTTGCAAGCCATAGAGGAGCTTAAGAAGGATTTTGAAACCAAATAAGAGAAGTGGAGGAAAAATTGGGAAGAGAAATGAGAAATGACAAATACTGGAAGAGATAAGGGAAAATAGGTACACAAATGAACTGTTGGTATAGTTGTGAACTATTCCAACCATTCTAGAGAACAATTTGGAACTATGGCTACAGGACTATAAAAACTATGCATACTCTTTGGCCCAGCAATACCACTGGGTCTGTACACCCAAAGAGATCAGAGGAAAAGGACCTGTATGTACAGAAATATTTATAATACCTTTTTGTGGCTGCAAAGAATTAGAAATTGTGAGGAGATGCTCATCAATTGGGAAACGGCTGAAGTTGTGGCATATGATTGTGATAAAATACTGTTATGCTATAATAAATGAGGAGAAAGTTTTCAGAAAAAAAATGGGAAGACCTATATGAACTGATGCAAAGTGACATGAGAAGAACCAGAAGATACAAATAAGTACAAGAATAAGTAGAGAAGTACAAAATAAGAACATTGTTGTAATCATGATGAGATGTGAAAGTCTTAGCTACTCTGATCAATATAATGAGCCAAGAAAATTCTAAAAGACTCTTGATGAAAATGCTATTCACCTTTAGAGAAAGAACTAATGAACTGAGAGTACAAATTGAAGTATAGTTTTCTTACTTTACTTTTTTTGCTTTTTCATCATGATATGACTAATATGGAAATGTTTTGCATGATTTCACATGCATAATTGATGTCATGTTGCTTGCCTTCTCAGCAGGTTGGGGTAGGGTGAGAAGAGGGAGAGAATTTGGAAGTTTAAAAAAAATTTTTTTAAATGTTTTAAAATAAATAATAACTTTTTAAAAAAGAATAACAAAGCTGATTGGCCCACATCGGGTTGACCTTTGACCTTTAACTCATTTTCACCATGCTTTAACCAAACTCTAAAGCAAGGGTTCTTAACTTTGGTCCACAACTGATACATTTCAAGGGGTCCTTGAACTTAGGTGGGAAAAAAATTTACGTTTTCATTTTTACTTGTCTCTAATTGAAATTTGACATTTCCTTCAGTTATTTCAAAATCTTATTCTGAGAAGGAGCCCATAGCCTTCAGCAGTCTTCCAAAAGGGTGCATGACACAAAAGAGGTTAAAAATCCCTGCTCTAAAATACAAATGATAGGCATATCTTACTAAAATACAGATTTTGTTGAAGGAATTTGTAACCACAGAATCATAAAGTACTCTCTCATTGCTGACTAACCCACAAACACGGTAGTCTTTGTGTTGCCAGGAACAGTACCTTGTATCAAGGGGGCTCTCATTCAGTATTAGTTGATGTACTTCTCCCCCGCCTTACCTATTTCACAGGACCGTTAGAAGGAGAATGCTTTGTAAATTGTAAAATACAACATAACTGTGAAAGATGGTTGATTTCTTAACCCATCCCAGTAATGTAACTGCTTATTGGACCCATGGAAGGAATCTTTAAGATTTCTCTGTGACAGTCCTTCCTTCCACATGCTACATTCTGAAGCAGCTTTTAGAAACATTTTTTACCAATGAATATTTTTTACATCATAATTTTTTATATCATAATTCTGGATATGTGTCCCTGCTCCCCAGTTAAATCCTTCATTTTAACAAAGAAAAGCAAAAATGCTTTTTTTATTTTAGTGATATTTTTTACAGTACTGTCATCCCCTCCCGTACCCATCAAGGCCATCCCTTTTAACCAAAAATTAAAATTAAAGAAGGGGGAAAAGAGTTCAGTAAAACTAAGTAATTCATCATAGTTACCCTTTTATATAATAACTACTATCTCTAGAGTGCATTAAGGTTTACAAAATGTTTTACATATTTTTTAATTCATTTGATTCTTACAACAGCCCAGTAAGGTAGATACCATCATTATTTCCATTTTACAGATGAGGAAACTTGGGCTGAAAGAGGTTAAGTGACTTTCCTAGGGTCACACAGTTTTTGTCAGAGGCTAGATTTGAATTCAGGTCTTCATGACTTTGTATCTTATGCTTTATCCACTGTACCGTCTAGGTGCCCAACAGTACATTGACTGAATCTGAAAGTATGTGGCATGTTCTACACAGCCATACTCTCTACCGTAGACTCTGCAAAGAAGGGAGCAAGGTGTTTTTTGCTCATCTCTTAATAGGCCAGCACGGTCATTATAATTATTTATACATTTTTTACATCATAATTATTTCTGGATATATGCACTGTGTCCTCTCCCCAGTTAAATCCTCTATTTTAACAAAGAAAAGCAAAATACTTTTTAAATTTTTAATAATTTTCTTATAGTACTATCATCCCTCCCCCACCCATCAAAACTGTCCCTTTTAACCAAAAATAAAAATTAAAGAGAAAGCGTGTGGGGGTGAAGGGGACAGTTCAACAAAACTAACACAAGACAGCTAGCCTTTAAATAATAGCTTTTTTTTAAAAAAATTTTCTTTCTAACAACATTGGCCAAAATATCTTTTAAAACAAATATTTGCATTCCTCCCATTGTGATTTTCAGTCTTAAGGAGAAGTTTATTTTGTTTTAAGGAGAGATGACTTTTCTTCTGTTCCTCATGTTAGAACATCAGATATCAGCATCAGAGATGGAGAAGGTGTCAGCATGGGGTCAAGAAAGAGAGCAGAATCAAAAGACCCAGAGTCAGAGGCCTGCTCTGTTTTTTACTGCCTATGCTACCTTGGGCAAATCATGTGTACCTCTCTGGACATAAGTTTTCCTTCTATGTAAAATAAGATCATTGGATTAGATGATCTTTCAAGCCCTTTCCAGCTCTAAATCCCTGATATAATGATTCATCTTCTCTGGGACCCATCTCACCCTTACTACAAAGGCTGTGGCTTCTGAATGGGAAATCTGCAAAAGATGCCTTTAACCTTAGTGGTTCAATAATCAGGGCCTTCCTCAGTTGAGCAAGCCTCATTACCCAACATTGCAGCTCATAGGTTTCTTAGGTAATCATTTATCACCTTCTCATTGAAGCCTTCCATTTTCATAAATACAAAATTTTTCAGAATCTTAGACAATTAGAGCTGGAAGGGACCTTATAGGTTATCTGGTCACAGAATTGGAAGGGTCCTCAGAGGACATCTAAGACTGTTTTATGGAGAATTCACACAGGGCAAGCACTCACATGGTGGTGAGAAGAATCGATACAGGGACAATCTCAGGGTCTCTCTGAAGAACTTTGGAATTGATTGTGTGACATGGGAGACACTGGCACAGGACTACTCAGCATGACGTGCCCTCATCAGAGAAGGCGCTATGCTCTATGAGTAAAGCAGAATTAAAGTAGCTCAGAAGAAACATGAGATGCACAGATGTCGAGAATCCACCCCAAGTGTTGCCATGGACTGCACCCGACCCGAGGTGGAGCATTCCGAGCTTGTGTTGGTCTGATCAGACACAGTCAGACACTGTAACTTAATGCTTCTAGCATTGTGATGTGATTTTGGTTCCCCCTGAGAATGATGGACAACAACCAACCAGCCACCAGTCTAGTCCTTAGCTGAGCAGGAGTCCTTTCTACAACATCCTTAGCAAGTGTTTATCCAGACTCTGCTTAGAGTTATAGGGAACTCACTATGGGAATATCTTCATTTTTAGGGGGTTTTTCCTTCTAGTTAAAAATCTGTTCATTTGCAGTTGCCATTCATTACTCCTAAATTTCTTCTTTCTGGAATCAAGCAGCACAACTTTAATCTTTCTTGCATGTGACAGCCCTTCAGAGACTAGAAGACAGCTACCCTGGGTGCTTCCTACCTGCCTCCTCCCCTCCTCATCCCCATTCAAAGGTCTTCTCTCCTTCAGGCTTAATATCTCTACTTTTTTCAACTCATTTTTATGACATGGTCTCCAATTCCTTACACTAGCCTGGTCATATTCCCCTGGAATCCCCTCATTTTATGAATGAGGAAACTGAGCCACCAGCAAAGTGAAGTGACTTGTCCAGAATTTTTTCTTAATAACAGGGTCTAGACTGGAATTCATATCTCCTCATTTCAAGTTCAGTGCATTTTCTGCTACATCATATACTGCCTTCCTAAATAACTGTCTCTTAAATATTCTGATGACTCCCCCCCCTCCAAGAAACCTAGCTAGGTTGATTTATATTAACAGTTGGAAGGAGCTATATGATAATGTACTGTTAACATTTTTTTTTTAAATTTTTTTCAGTTAACAAAAATGTTCTTTAATCTCCCTACCTCCTTACCCCACGGGGGAAAAAAAGAAAAAAAAGCATTGTAACAAATAATCAAGCAAAACAAATGTCCACATTGGCCATTTTCAAGAAATACAGGTTTTCCATGGCTCCCTGAGTCCATCAGCTCTCTTTTAGGAGGGAAGGGGAGCATGCTTCATCCTGGGTCCTCTGGAATCGTGGTTCGTCATTTTATAATTGATCAGAAATCTTAAGCCTTTCAAAATTCCTGAGTGTGTGAGTATGTATGTGTGTGTGTTTGTTGTGTGTTCCTTACCACAGCCTGTTGAGGTAGGACAGTCTGATAGCATTATCATTATTTGACAGAAGAGGGAAACTGAGGCTCAGTAACTTGCCTAAATTTATGCAGTTATGCAAGGGCCCAAGTTTCCTGACTTCATGCTCTTGCCATTAGAAAAGAATGACCAGTAGATGAGAGTAGACCATTGTAGAGGAAGGGAAAAGAACACTCCCTGAGCTAGAAGGGACTTCAAGACTTCATCTAAACCATTCCCCCGATCTCCATACTGGCAGGCACACCTATTGATCACAGCCAGCTCTAGGCATTTGTTTTCTCTACAGGTTCTTAATCCCTGAAAGGCAAAAAGTCATGCATTCAGTGAATGTTTATTTTCTGTGCACTCTAGACAGTAATGGAGAAGCCATTCCTTCAGCCCTCTAGGAGCTTAAAATCTACATGGCGAGAGAAAAGTAATGCAAATGAAAATCCCAGTAATAATATAAGTACTTAGCAATAATACAAGTCATGATACTGGAGGTGACACAAAGCAGTCCTTAAGTACCCAGTGAATGGTACCATCAATGAAAAATCCCTGCATTCTTTTTGTAGACTGGAGTAACTATTGAAAGCTTAGTTAGGACTTAGGGCTTAGTTACAGCTTGAAGGATGATATATTTTAGAAAGGGAATGGAACATTCTAAGATAGAAGGAAAAGAATTAGCAAGGCTAAGAGGCACTGAAGGTGCATTGTTTCCCCACCCCCACTCCTATTCCCACAAAAAAATAATAATAATGATAATAAGCCTTTAGGGAAGGTGGAACACTGTCTCCTGAAATAGTCCAGGATGGATTACACTAGTGGCTGTTTCTTTTTTGCCACCCCCTCACCCTCATCCCGCAGCCACCATTTGCTCCTAAATTACCAGCATGTGGCGGTGAGCAACTCCACACTCACATTTGGCAAACCTACAGCTCAGTTGTCAGAGCTCGGCTGAGGCTTTAGGAAAAACCTTCCGGAGTACTTCGCCAGACAGAATTAGATGCAGCCATGACTGATATTTTGGACAGCACACTTAGAAAAATACGTTTCATGCCTCGTTTGTTACCAAAGTTCCAGAATTCAAATCAGCATAGGATAATTAATATCTTTTCTCCCTCGTGTGGCACAAGGCCTGTGTTTTCCTACGTGTGCCACACTGCTGCCTAAATCAAGCCTTTGGCTATTGCAGTCATGTAAACATGACTTCAGCTTATGTGCTATGGAAAAAGAGAGAAAGGGGAAGAAAACAAGCCAAAACAGTCCCTCTCCCCCCAAAAAAACCCTTACATAATGCTACCACCATCCCATGTCCCCCAAGGTTTCCATATTATAGAATCTAGAGATACTTTCTTAATAATCACATCAAGTTCCTTCTCTCTGGATCTCTACTTCAGAGCAAAATAAACAGAAATGGAACTCATCATAACATTTGGGAAGGATTTACAGGCTGCCTGTTTTAGGTATGTTTATACACCATCTTTTTGGAGTCACAGCATGATGTTCTTTATAGATTTTATAGTATATCCTACCTCTGATGCTTACTGCCTATAGGACTGTAGGCACATTAACCTCTCTGGGCCTTTAGTTTCCTTGGAAGTAAAATGAGGAGGTTAGGAGTGAACTAGATGACCTCTGAGGCCTATCCTTAGCTCTGATCTACCTACTTTGAAAATACTGTATGTCATGATAGGTAAGGCGGCATGAAGGCACACCAGGGGCTAGATGAACCTAGCGCCAGGAAGTGGCAAAAAGCACAAAAAACTGAGAGAGTGCCAAAAACAAACTGCACCTACTTTGAAATTCTGTTTAGGCTAGTTCTGTACGCATACCCCCAAAGAGAAAAAAGTTCTTTCCTTTTCCTTTCTGTACCACATGGCCCCTGGCTCCCAGGGCTCAGAATACCGGCTAGTATTCCCATCACTAAAGTTGAACTACATTATGAGTTTAATGGGATTTTGTGAGCTGACCTTTCTAAGGGAAAATGTATTTCTGAGTTCCAAACATCTATCTTACAAAAGAATGTTTGCAACACAATCCATTTCTCACCCAGAAACTGCCTTATAGTCCTGAATTGTTTGAGGGTGTATGTGAAAGGCTCCCAACATGCTTCTGTCCATCCTTTCTAAGGCTCACTCTGAAGCCTAGCCCAACAGAAAACTCAGTTAATAACACCAAGGCAGTGAGACAGTCCAGAAAAGTCATGAGATGCAGAGGGAGGTGAGTAGAACCAGGAGAACAATTTATATGATGAAAACAACATTTAAAAAAATTTAAAAGGCTTAAGATTTGTAATCCATTAAATAACCAGCCATGATTCCAGAGGACCCACAATGAATTATGCTACCCCCACTTTCTAAGAGAGAGCTGTTGTACTCAGGCCTCCGTACGAGAACTCTGTTTTTTTGGAGATGGTCAATGTGGACATTTGTTTTGCTTAATTATTTGTTAAAAGGGTTTTCTTTTCTTTTTTTTCCTCCAATGGAGTGGGGAGATAAAATAGATTTTTGATTATTAAAAAAAAATTTAAGGATGTTATGAGATAATGTAAAGAAACTTTTGAAATTTTTAAAAAGTGATTTACAAAATTATGGTGCTGATAATGCAGTAGCACTGTACTTATTCAAAGGTCAGACGTATGGTATCCTTATCCATCCCATCTGTGGGAAAGAAAACAACTGGGAACCCAGAATAAGTTTGGGGGTAAAGGTTTCTTAGCAACTGAAATAGCTACCACAAGCAGTCACAAAATTTGTGCATTTTAAGCCTGTTTATTTTACCCTAGCATTATTTCACTCAGCCCAATTACTGTTTGTAGACACTTGTAATCATTCTCATTATCTGGTTTCTCCAGGTTATAACATATTAAAGGCAGCAAATTAATATCAGAGGATCATAGATTTAGGGCTAGAAGGAACCATAGACACTATTTAAGTTCTCCTTAAATTTTATGCAAAATGTAGCCCAGAGAATGGTAGTTACTCTGAGTTCACTCAGCTATTAAAAAGTATTCAAGTTAGAATTTGAACCCACACCATCTAGCTTTTAATTTCAGCGTTCTTTTCCATATAGCACCATGCAAGGACTTGTTGGAGGCAGCTAAACGGTTTGCAGCAAGAAAAGACAGATGATGGTGTGGGAGAAGACAGGAAAACTTAGAAAAGCAAATATCAGAATTGCAGGGACAGACAGTAAATACAGCACCTCCCTAGGCTCTGAGGGGCATCATGGTGTGAAAAATCAGTCCATTCTGTCCCACAGGTAGGGATGATCCTGATCCTGGGGAAAAAATAATTAAATTATCTTCCTTATCCTCCATTTGAGAAGGTGGGAAAATGCGTGATACAAACCATACCCCTTTATTCTGAAAGCTCACTCATCTGGAACAATTCATACTGTAATCAGACAAACCACAAAGAGCTTTTGTTCTCTGCAGAATAAAAGGAAGATGACCTTGGCAGCCTGGTTCCACCACTAACTAACTGTGTAACCTTGGGCTAGTCATCAAACTGCTGTGGGGCCTCCTGAGCTTCCTCTGTACAATGAATGAAGTGGAGGAAATGATCTCCAAGACCTCAACTCAAAAAGTCCATGATTTATGAACATTTAGAAGCAAACATGATTGGTGTCACTCCCTCTCCAGGAGCAAATATGTACGGCTTCTCCTCACTTTGCTACAGTGACATTCTGGGAGAAAGAAAATCCTTAACCTAGGGTCAGTCAGTTTATCAGCAAGCATTTTTAAGCCCCTACTACCAGCCAAGATTTATACTTAGGGCTGGGAATACAAAGACAAAGCAAAGACAAAAGGGAAACAGTGCCTGCCCTCAGGGGGCTTAATTTCTAATGAGGGAAACCAGGTATGTGTATATTATACCTAAGTGCAGAATAAATACAAAATGAACATAAGTTAATTTTGAGAGAGAGGGCACTAGCATGAAGGGAGGAGGGAGTGGATCAGATCAGGAAAGGCTTCATGTAGGAAGGGGTGCTTGAACTAAAGTTTAAAAGGAAATTGGGGGTTCTGAGAGGTAGAGGTGATGAGGGATGCATTCCAGGTATGGAGGACAGTTCGTACAAAGACATGGAGGTGGGAGATGGAGCATTATAAGTATATGTCAGCAAATGGGCCAATACAGCTTGACTGTTGGCCTCTGCCTTCCAGAGAATTGAACACCCTCTTTGCTGTTTACTGCTCCTCTAAAACTTGGGCAATCTCCTCCTGCTGGCCTCTGCTTTCTCATCTGTAAAATGAGGGGAAGGGGCCAGATGTCGCCAGAGACCCCTTCTAGTGATAGGATTTTGATCTTATGATCTCTTTGAGCTGAAGAACCTTTCCCCACCTCTCTACCACTTGGGCAGGCAGTTCTTTTCCACTTCATTGTTTGGGGGAAAAGAAAAGCAAGGCTGCTGGATTGATTATATGGTTAAAGTGCCCCCTCTTCCATGAGACCAACCTCCCCTGACTGTCCCCTAGATGACAGCGATCTCTCCTTTCTTTGAATTCTCCTAGGACTTACTGTTTGTGCTGCACACTCAGCACATAGACTGCTTGATATGACTGGCTTTTCAGATTTCATCTCCTTAGATCTTTGGGAATATTACGGAATAATATGTCTTTTCTTGTGCATTCCATTATGCTAAGCATATAGTAAGTATTCAGTACCTCCTAAACTGCATGATTTGTTGTTGTTGGGTTTTTTTTGAAGTGGGGAGAAGGTTGTACAGAAGGTTCAACAGTAATCATGATGGCATCATATAGAGGTATAGAGACAAAAGAAAGTAGAAGCAGTTTCCCTGACCTCAAGGAAACCATAGTCTAGTTGAGGTAAAGAAAGTTAGGTAGAGAGATAGAAAACAGGTGAAAATGAGAGGGAAAGGAAATACGGGAGAATAGAGTTGCCACATATGCTACACTCTGAGTATTTCATCATATAAGATAATAGTTCTCCAAGAGATTCACTAAATGTGCTTTGAAGCTTTGATGTGATATCATGGCTGATAAAATAAAATTTGTAAATAATTTTGTTTACTATAAACTTTACTTACCCAACACACATTGTGTGGCAGGTATTTAAAATTTGCAAAATAAACACAATTTGTCTATTGTAAGGTTTTAAAAGTTCAGTAAAAAAGTACTGCTCTACAAGCAGGAAAAAAAAGTTTGATAACTCTTGATTTAAAGTGTAATCCCCACAGTTGCCCCAGAGTAGTATGTGTGACACACCAATTGTTTCCCAGTGAATCTGGAGTCAGTGACCATATCCTGTCAATGGGGTGAAAGAGCAAACAGGCAGGAAAAAATTCCAGGTGAGACTTTGTTGTGAGACATTGTCAATGTCCAGATTAGCCCCTAAACCATGCCTTCTCTCCTGGGGAGCTGCTTATTTTATAGGCTGTTTTCCTGAATGAGGGAGCAGAGGTTGGGTGGTGGCTGCCTACTCACCTAGGACTTGAAACTTCAGCCTTGACCTCATTAGCACCACATCCTAGCCAGTTGGCCTCTATGGCATATGCCCACTTCCTCCCATATGCAATTTGAGTTATTTGGAATATGATATTTTTAACTTAACTCATCAAAGTGATTATTCTTACTAGTGATACAGATTCTGTCCTATCCATGTGTGCCCCTCTTTTGTGATTCTTGTCCATATCCTCACTCATATCCTTTAGAGGGTGTCCACCCAGTATTCTGAGGACCTTCCTCAAGTTCTCTTTATACTGTGTGGATACCAGAGCCAGGCACGATCTTTCTGTAGATTATCCCTCATGGGATCAGCCCATCTTTTTTTTCTGGTCATACATTTCTCTGACGACGTTTCTTACATTGCTTCTCCTACAGCATAGGTAGCTGTTACGAATGTGTTGTGGCCTCCACCTCTCCACTGCCCTTCCATCATCAGCTTCAGATTTTTCTCTGACCAGGATGACTTCCAGCCATACAGCATGACCAGAAGAAAATTAGACTTAAGATGTATACCTTTCAACTCCTTAGAGGCAGCATTTCCCTCTCTCCTATTTGAAAGGTTGAAGAATAGAGCTTTTTATATCTGAGTTAAATTATTGGTGCTTTTATCAGCCTCCTCCATTTCCTCTCCACACTGCCTCAAAGCTGCTTGGGAATCTGAGTAAGACTGCTTGTTGTAACTTTAATAACGTAAGTGATTTAATAATGATCAGTGTAATACGTTTCACTTTCCCCAATTACTTTTCCATCTCTTATCTCACTTGACCCTCACAACAATCCTGTGAGGTAGTGGGTAACATATTATCATCTCTATTTAGAGGCAGTGAGATGGTGCAGTGGTTAGTGTTGGGACTGGGCTCTGGAAGACCTGAGTTCAAATCCAGCTTCAGACATTGACTAGCTGTATGAACTAAGTCACTTAACCTCTCTCTCAGCCTCAGTTTCCTACCTGTAGAATGGGAGTGATAATAATAGCACCTACTTCCCAAGGTGGTTGTGAGGATCAAATATCATAATATTTTAAACTGTTTAGCAAAATGCCTTGTGCATAGTAGGTGCTAGATAAAAATGTTAGTTATTATTATTATTGTTATTATTATTATTATTATTATTATTATTATTATGCACAAAAGGAAACCGATATGGAAAGGAGTTATGTGACTTGCCAAAGGCCACAGACCAGTAAATGGCAGAGCTAGATCTCATGATCTCCCTATATCCTCCTTCTGCCTTACCCTACTGGAACAGATCTTAGAGATTACCCCCACCCCTACCCCTTACTTTGTAGATAAGGAAACTTGGGTAAAGAGAAGTGAAATCCAAGGTCACCCAGCAAGTTGGTGTTAAGCCTCTAAACCATTGCCCTTATCCTGGTTAAGCCTTGTTTCCCTTTAGCCATCCATTAAGTTGCTTGAAAATTTGTAATTTTGAAACTAAACCAAGGAGAGCGACATTTTTTTTGGTCCATCTAAGTACAACACAGTCTCGAGAGCCACAGTGACCTGAGGACTTAGGAAAATCAGTTTGTTTGTTTTGATGGCAGCCTTTAGGAGAGAAGTGGTTGTATTACCAGAGATAAGGGGTGTATGACTCGTAGAGTGCACACTGTGCAGAAGAATGGAAGTTCCCTGAAAGCAGGGACTGTTTTTGTTTTTAATAATCAGTTCCTGTTATTCAGAGATTTTTTTAAATAGCAATATGATTTGTAATTGCAAAAAAAAAACAAAACCATGAAGTATAAACTAAAATTTTAGTAGTAAGGGAATGGTTGAATAAATTTTGGTATGTTAATGTAATGGAATATTGTAATGTATTCAAGATTGACAGGTATGAGGAATATAAAGAAATCCGGAAAGACTTATGAAATAATACTAAGCAACATAATATAGAACCAAGACAGAGTATGAAAAGTAAGTGGGAATGTGTGGCCAGAGAAACCTAGTAGAGACAAAGGGAGTGAAAAGAAAGGATATTTTATGCATTGAAATGCATTTACTTAAAGGTGAATACTTGTAAAGCAATTAATTCATTTTATGGATATTTAGTAATAAGCTCATAGTCCTTTTTTCTTAAAGACTGTAACCGTTTCCCTCCCGTGTCTTTTTAAACTGAACATGCTCTGGTTTCTCAGCTCATTTTATGTGGTTTGATCTCCTGTTTGTCCTCTTGAGAAATGCTCCAACTTTTCCATATCTTTTCTAAAATAATAGCTAACAATTAAAAAGCACTTTAAAATTTCCAAAGCATTTTACATATAGTATCTCAACAATCTAGCAAGGTAGATACTGTTCTTCCCATTTTACAAATGAGGAAACTGAGGCTGAGAGATTAGATGAACTGCCAATGGACGTATGACTACTAAGGGTCAGAGTCAGGATTTGAACTTGGGTCTGATTCCAAGTCAGGTATCTATTCACCATGCCACCTCACTTCCCAAGCTACGATATTTTACATGTCTAGGACTGGAAAGAGTACAGTATATGACTTAATCTCTTCCTCTACCCCCAGGAGAGCATAACTTCCCTGTGGACAGAGACTGTGCGATTTTTAATCTTTTATTACATTTTGCATTCTTCACACACAAGGTGCTTAATATTTGAGTTGCCTGTGACTTCCCCAATTGTGGCTGCTATAAAAGAAATTAATGCATTTGCTTTTTCACACTGTTGATTCATCGTGTTTTGTAGTCTTTTTATCTCCTTTTTTCTGTTTGTTTTTGGTGAACTTTGAACGACATTTCCCCTATCCTATATTTGGTACAAATTTTTTTTTTTTTACCCAAGCACAAAACTTTACATTTATCCGTATCCAGTTTCATCTTACTGGAGTTGGCCCGTCATTCTAACCTGTCAAAAAACTTTAGATCTCAGATCTGTCATCTTTGCACGAGCTATTCCTCCTGATTTTGTGTCATCTTCAGTCTGATAAGGACATTATCTGGGCTTTTATGCAAGTTACTGATTTTTTAAAAAACTGAACAGAAAAGGAGCCCTCAGATAGTGAATGAGTGGATCTGTTGTTTTAAATGTGTGGTTCTTTTTTGTCTCTTAAATAGAAAGTACCCAAATTAGGCTAAGCAAGCTGGTGGAAATGTGAGCTGGACTGGTAGGAACCATAGAAGAGGAAAGGAAAAGAGGAGAAATGTGAGCCAAGTTAATAAGGATGCTTTCCTCTTCATGCCTTTGTTAATATGGCAACAGCTCTGGGTTTCTCAGCTTTTCATTCACTTTCTAGACCAGGTAGGCCTGTGCCTTGTAGTAGCCCCATCCATGTCACTTGGTGTAGACAGGTAAAAGGAGATGCGCTCACAGTCAGGGTGTCCTCACTGACCCCTGCCTTTGATTTGCTCCACTGTGTCCAGACTGGCTGAGAATTAGATGTAAAAGATAAAGCCAGGGTGCCTGATTAAAGCCAACAAGTACAAGAGTGCTGGTCCTTGGCAATTCTCTGATTCAGTGTTTTACAAAACCCATTCCTTTGTTAGCACTTCAGTCATTATTTATGGACGCTGCATAACAAATGCATTACCTGCCCTGCACAAGAGAGAGCCAGCTTACTGCCTACCAACAAATTGAGGACCAATCCGTTGCATTCTTCACAGTTTCCTCCAAACAGGCCCAGTTGCCAAGCAGTCCATGTTAGTAAATTTGTAGGGCAACATTTGTGTAAGTTACCTCAAGCCCTATAAAAGACTATGGTTATCATACAGACAAAACTCAACAATACGTAATATTCAACTGTCCTGGGGTCTTTGAGACCTTCCCCCACATAAGCACATGATAATCTCCTACCTTGTCTTGGTCTAGGACCTACACCTACACTGCAGGTGAGCCTGAGGCTAGCTGATGTGGGAAGAACAGTGTTTTCATCAGGGGACTTCCCTGATTAAAAGACTTCCCCTTGCCAAAAGGCTTTTTGCTGTACAGTGCTGCAGGGGATAAAACCCTGTGCCTGGAGTCAAGAAGACTTGATTCCAATCCAGTTTACTTTACCCTATGACTTCTGTGATACTTACTTAGCTCTGTGACCTTGGACAAGTCATTTAACCTCTACTTGTCTGAGTTTCCCCATCTGTAAAATGAGAATAATAATAGCAACTTTACTTTCAAGACAGCTTTTGTTACAATTCTGCCACAAATCTCTATTTCCAGATTTGCTTCCATTCCTGCCCCCATCTAAAACATCCTTTGAGCATGCCTGCCTCCATACCTCAGTTCGTCCTCCCCTCCCTGGAATGTCCTCACTATTCCTTGCTCCTTTTCAAAATCCTGTTGCCCTTTAAGCTCGGTTCCAGGTCAGCAATTTATACCTTCTTAGAAAATGGCTGAGAGCTTCATAGACTTTCCCAGGTTACATAGATACTACTGTGTGTCAGAAACAATATGGAACTCACCTTCCCCGTTGAAATGTCAGCTCTTTGCAAATAGGGATTGTTTCATTCCTTATATTTGTATTCCCATTTCCTAACATAGTGCCTGGCACTTAGTAGGCATTTAATAAATACTAAGTTGATTTCTAACACCCAGACTAGCCTTCCAGATACAGTACTGGACGTGGAATTAGGAATACCTGAGTTAGTAGTGACATGACCCTGATGAAGTCACTTGCGCTCTCAGCCACAATTTCCTTCTATAAAATAAAGCCAATGATAGCATTTACCTCATAAAGTAGCTGAGAGGAAGGATCAGATGAGATTATATATGGAGAGCACTTTGTACTCCTTAAAAAGCTGAATAAATGCTAGCCATCATTGTTTTACCAGGCTGCTTATGTAAGTGGTACTTAGTGGGAGTTCAGAAGACAGATATTAAACTGTTAGTTTTTAGTACATGAAATGACAGTTTAAGACAGGGATTATTAACCTGGGATTGTGGGGGGAAGGAAGGGAGTCCATGAACTTGGATGGGAAACATTTTTTTTATTTTCTTTATTTCCTCTAACTTCTAAAATGAAATATAGCATTTCCTTCCATTGTGAATGTAGGTAACAAACATTATTCTGCGAAGAGGTCCTTAAGCTTCTCCAGATTGCCACAAGGATACATTACTCGAAAAAAAAGTTAAGACAAACACAAGAAAATAGCTTTAATTCCCCTTTTTTTCCTCCCTTGAAATTAGAGAAGGGAAGAAAGTAGGAATACTTTTGTAGAAATTTTTGTACTAAGACTTAAGTATTTTCAAAGCAAGTAGAGGAAATGTCATCTAAACAGCCTGTTTTGAATGGCAGGAAGGAAGGTTTTATTTTTTTTATTGGTTTTTGAAATGTTTACAAATTTTAGAAGTAAAAACACTTGAATTGTAAAAACACTGAATTTGAGAATTCAAATGCAAAACCTCACTGCTCAAACTGACCCACGTTGCTTTTTGATTTCTAGTTTTTGTCTGATGTGAAGACAACCAAGAGGGGAAATGAAAGGTTTACTAGTTTGGATCCATTTGAAGTCAAAAACCTCTCTCATTAGAAGTGATGATTGTAGGTTCAGGGACAGTGAGAAAAAATTTTGCTTCTGTGGGCTAGCTTCACAGGAAATATCCAATCCATGGTCATCTTTGCTGCACAAATCCCCACCTCTCCTCGAGACCAGTACAAGGAGAGATGAATGTGACCCAAAAATCATACTCCCTGCATACTGCCACCATTATTGTCATGTGGCTCCCCTGTTCAATCACTGCCAGTAACTTGTTGCCTGCTGCATCAGATATGAAATTCTGCTTGGCTTTTTTTGGAGGGAGGGTCAGGAGTGGAGGGGAGGAATTTATATTGATATGAGTCTGAGGTTGTTGGGGTTTTTTTTAACATCACTGTCATTTTGAAATTGTCCACCCCCAGTTATAAGTATAAAATGTGCCATAAGTCTTACTGCATTAAGATTTTCGGATGCCCCCTGTAGTTTAACAAAACAAACCAATGTAGTTACCTTGTTTCATTCCATGCCTGTAGTCCACCAACTCTCTGCCAGGAGTAGAACAAGGTCTCTTTAGCTTTCAGCCCTCTCAACTCAGGATTGGTTATTGCATTGACCAGAGTTTTTTTTTACTGTTGCTTCCTTTTACATTCTCGTAGTCCATGTGTAAATTTTTCATTTAGCTCCAATTACTTCTCAAGTTTATCTGAATTCTTTACAGTCATTATTTTTTAGGATGCACAATAATTCCATTTCATTCAGATATCACAATTTGTTCATACCTTTTATTGCCTGTTTTTTGTTTTTGTTACCACAAGTACTACTATACGGATTTTCTATTTTAGACTTTTCCCTCTGCTTTTGACCTCCTTTTTGCATGCCCAGTTATGGGTATCCGTACTTGGCTTTCAAGGCCTTCCCACAGTCCCCCTCAATAAAAAAGGATTTGTTCTGTGAAGTTTGGATTCAAAGGTCCTCACCCAAAGACCTAGAAGACCACATATGGCCTCAAGGCTACAGATTCCCCACCCCTAGTCTAGGATTTTCCTAACTACCCCACTTTCTTTTCTCCTGCTACCTCAAACACAGTCCAAGTCAACTCCATAGCCTCACCCACTACTAAAACATTCTGCTCCTTCCTGCCTTCCTGCCTCTCCTCCTGGAACCTCCCACTTTTCTC
The DNA here is from genome assembly GCA_028646515.1 of Pseudochirops corinnae. Classification (NCBI taxonomy): domain Eukaryota; kingdom Metazoa; phylum Chordata; class Mammalia; order Diprotodontia; family Pseudocheiridae; genus Pseudochirops; species Pseudochirops corinnae. Next base: position 177,437,930 of record CM053588.1, read on the forward strand.
ACCCCCAATCCAAAATGAGGCAACCCTACTGGCTTATTAGCTCATGTCCCACCTCCCTTACCCAGGACTTTGCTCACTGCTCATGCTCTCTCTCTCACTTTTCTCCAACGTAATTCAAGCCCTTGGTTATAGTGCCTCATATATTGTTTTGATGTTAGACTTGTTGCCCCCACCATTGAATTGTAAATTTGGGGGCAAGAGCTATTGTCTTTCCTCCTGTACCCTTAAGCCAACCTCTAACAGGACTGAGCACACATTAACTGATACATGTAAAGATGCCAAATAGGTTGGAAAGCCTTATGACCTGGACTCTGATCACCCGGGAAGACAAAACTAGGGGAAATAAACGTTTGTCGGAGAGCAACATGGGCTTGAGGGAAGTGAATGGGCAAGGTGCAGAGTCTTTCTCAGAGCCCTTCAGAACAACATTTTCCCCCTGCAGGGGATGATGCAGATGTTTGGTCCTTCTTGGAGGTAAAGATATAAACAGAATGAACTGAAAGATGCTTTTAGCTCCAAGTGTCTGAGATTGAGGGACAGGATACATGCTCAGTATACTTTGTTGCTTTTAAAAATTGCATCTTGTTGACTGATCTAATTATCAGAGTTTTTCTGGAAATGAGAGAAGAAAGCCATGGCTTGTTGGGCAGTAAACAGGAGAAGCAACTTCCGTTTTAATCTCTTTTTATTAGAATAGGATCTTAATTTTAATTGGGGTCCCTGCCACACCATTGTACATGAAAGCCGTGTCACCAGGACACAGAAGCTTTTCCCAGAGCTTTGGTACAAAGATGACGTGGGATAGGGACAGCATGGACCATTGAGTAGAGAAAACCACCAGACACTTAAATAGCCAATTCGTTTAGAGGAAAGTCAGAGGAAAGGCTGGAAGCTACCAGCAACTAAGCAATAATAGAGTCCAGTTGTTCTTTCTTTGATCACACAGGTTATGAGTCCCAACAGGTGAGTTAAAAGAGCAGCAGTAATTACTGTCATTACCAACCTGGAGAGGTGTCTGTTATTCAAGTGACATTTTTACAGTCTAGTGACCCTTGACATACTGTAGGTTTTCTGGGCTCCTGCTGTGGTCTTGGCCTTGTGCAAAGCAGTGTGAGGCATGATATGGGCAGTGAGAGTTCAAGAAGACCTGATCTCTGGCCTCTGAGGGCTTCCAGGTACAGAAGAGGAATTCTTAACCTTGACCCCATGAATTTACTAATTTGTTTCATTTTTAATTCTATGTATTTTATTTTATCCCCTAAAAAACATTATTCTGAGGAGCCCATAGGCTTCACCAGACTGCTGAAGGAGTTTAAGACGCATAAAAAAAGTTAAGTATCCCTGGACTACAAGGAAGCTGAAATACAAGAGGAAATTTAAAAATGAAGTAAATAGTATAAAATTGAATTTGGTTTTAGACTCCCAACAGAGATGAGTCCACATTGGAATATGAGGAAGAGGGGATGTTAGCAAGATCCTGAAAAACTGCTGAATTTGTCCAGACATGATTCAGTTGGTCCTTGGATGAAAGTTCATCACAAGGCATATACACAGAGTCTCACCAGTTTGAGATAGAGTCTCTCCGTTGATAAGCGAACATAGCATCTCTTACATGCCATGATAAGGTGAAATTTGAACCTAGGTCCTTTGACTCTAGGCCACCTGTACCGTCCTGCTTGATATGGTGAATGCCAAACGATTGAATCAGGTCATTCAAGTGCTTAGGAGTGAAGCAGAGGAGGGAGAGATTTCAAATCTGCTCTGGTATTTTTTTAGACGCTGTTGTGGACATTTTTCTCTAGCTGTTTTATGTCCGATGTTCTTTTCTCCCTGCTGAGAAAATCTAAGACCTAGTTCTGATTTGGGCTCTGACACTTAGTTGTGTGACCTTGGGCATGTCATGTAAACTCTGCCTATTTTCCTCACCCGTAAAATAGAGGTAATAATAGCATCTCCCTCCCAGGGTTGTTGTGAGACTAAAATGACAGCTAATATTGGTAAAGCATTTTGCAAACCTTAAAGTGTTATGTCATTGCTAATTGTTATTAATCTTACTTGTGTCCCTGTTAGTGTCTAACTTAAAGATAAGCATGCAATGAGTGCTTGTTGAGTTAATGAATCCTACTCCTAGATCTTAAGTGGAGTTTTTTGAGGGGAGAGGAGTACTAGAGTCTTCTCTTAGCAACTTGCCTTTGGCTGGGGGAAAGGGGGACACTCCACAAAAATGCTGCTATATATTTTTAAATTTTTATTTTGAATTTATAAAACAAAACAAGTGTTTCCATAACATAGTAGATTTTTAAAATGTGATAAAAAATGTGATAACAAAAAATCATAGAACCATAGAAAGTAAGGAAGAGACCTAATTTCTCTAGCTGTTTCTCTTTTTGTTGTTTGATGTTCATTCTTCTTTCTCATAGAGGACCAATGATGTCACTAAGTGTATTTAAGTGAGGCAGAGCTGTGCAAAGTCATCAGCCTCACTCATCCAGAGTCATCAGAGTCCAGTGGCAAAATATAAATCAAGACAACTATTGATGACCCTGGAATGCAGTGGGTGGTCTTTCTAAATTGAGGTTTCAGACAAACTGAGGAGTAGGAAAGAGCTTAATTTCCCTCTAGAGAAATTATCTAGTGCAATGCCCTTATTGTACAGATGAGAAACTGGAAATGCAGAGGAGGGTGGCGACTTGCTTAAGGTCACACAGCTAGTTAGAGAAATACGAAAGATTAAAACCTGGTTCTCCTGCCTTCCAGTCTTTTTCTACCACACTGCCCCTCATTTCTTGACACAGAGTAGACAAGGTACTTAACCATTCCAAATGATCGATTTTTAAAATTGTATTGTCTTGGTTTACCATATGACTAGGTTGACTGATTGTTTGGGCACATTTTCATTTTCCCCTAGGACAAGTCTGTGGTTGGTTTTCTAATCATCTTTTTTTTGCCAACTCTGCCCAGAACTGAGACTTAGTGCTTCTCCATTCGGGGGATGGAACAGGAAACTTGAAGCATGGCATTGGTTGGTGTAAGGCTTAGAACTAAGGACTGCCCACAGAAACAGATTTCCAGCTGTACAGAAGAAGCAGGATTTGCAGCATCTCAGAACTCTCCCTTCTCTGTCCATGTCACCTTCTTGGATCTTGCCTCATCACTGACTGTTGACATTCTGGAACCTGAATTTGTTTTGTTTTCTTCTTTTTCCCCTCTTTTTTTCATAAGTGGTTGACACTTTTGGAGTTTCCCCTCCACCCCCTTGTTGAAATTCCTTCACATTAGTACCCTTTAAGAGCCAAAGCAATTTTCCACATGGTGGCTTTATGGAAATAGGCAGCCGCTCTCACTGAGCATGACCAGAACATTAGAGGAAATGTATTTTCATGGAAGATTTGCTGCAATTGCCAAACAGGGACGGGGTTTTGTTCTGTTAATGGACAACGGTGAGCCATCATGTGAATCCTGTCTATTAAATTAAATCAGTTACCTTCCCCTCCGTTGCCAACTCCCCAGTGAAGGTTCTTCTCTATTCCGAGAAAGCCCTGTGATCTGACCTGGCATGAAATGTCTTAGGTTTAACACAGTGCACTGTGAATATTAAAAATGTGAAGGTTACCATCTGTGGTAAATTTTGAGTTTGTCTAATGACTCAATAGTCCGAGCTCCAAAGCCAGGCTTTCAAAGCCCTTCCAGGCTCAGCCCCAATGTACCTCTCCAGCTTTACCTCCTAATACTCTACTGTAAGTGTAGACATTCCGTTGCTCGTGCCCACCTGAGCAAATTTATTCATGCCATTACCCCTTCCTCTCCACCTGTCTAAATCCTGCCCATCCTTTTAGTATTGCTCTTCCTTTTGGAAATCATTACTGTAAGCCACCCCATAGTTTTTCCTTCTTTCCCTAAATTCCTGTAGCATTTACTGTCTGTATTGCTCTTTTGGTGCTTTACATATACTGCCTTGTGTTCGTTCTTATATGGTTGTCTGGTTGTTTCTTTTCATGTATGTGTGCTGTTTTCTTCACCTTTAAACTGTAAGTGTGTTAAGAACAGGACCGTATTGTTATTCCCTTCATCACCTAACATACAATAGATATTTAATAAATGTGGTTTATTTGGTTGATCTTCAGTTAAATTCTATTGATTTAATAAATATGTGGGCTAAAATTGAACTTGATCCAGTCAAAACCCAGAATGTTTCCCCTAAGCATTTAGGTTTTACATCACCTACGTTTCTAAACATATCCTTCCTCCACTCTGTCTCTTAAAACCATCCCTTTTATAATAAAGGATGAAATAAGTAAGATAGGAAAAAGTTCTGCAAAACTTACATCATTATCAGAAAGGTCTAATGTTATATACAGTATTCCACATCCTTGGCCCCTCAACTACCAGAAGGGATCTAGGGGAGCTGTATTAAGATACCTTTTCTTTGGAGACAGTCTGAAGTATTGTAATTTCACAACATTCAGTTTTAATTCTTTTGTTTTTCATTGTTCTTTCCATTTACACTCTTGTAATTGATATGTATATTGTTTTCCTGGTCCTGTATACTTTACTTTTTATAACTGCTTATAAATCGTTCCATGTTTCTGTGTTCATCATATTCATTGTTTTATTACAGCACAGTAATACTCCATTAAGTTGATAGATAGCTAATAGCTATCCATATTTATATCTATCTATCTGTCTGTCTGTCTGTCTTATCAATTTGTTTAGCCATTCCCCAAATTGGTGGGCATTTATTTTGTGTCAGGTTCTCTGCTTCCACACAAAGTGCTGCTATAAATATTTTGTTATATATAAGGACTTTCTTTTTGCCATTGATCTGCCTTGGAGCAGTGTAATCACCAGATCAGTGGGTTTGGATCTTTTAGTCACTTCTTTGCATAATTCCAAGATTGCTTTCCAAAATGGTTTGTACTACATTGTAGTACAATACCTGCAATCCATTTAGCGTGGCTGTCTTTCCATAATTCCTCCATCACTGACTAACCCCATCTTTTGTCGTCTTGGACACTTTGCAAGGATGAAGTGAAATCTCAGGGTTGTTCCTTATTTTTATTTCTCATTATTAATGGTCGGAGCATTCTTTCATGTGATTTTTTTTTTTTTTTAGTAATTTTCAAGCCTTCTTTTAAGAAATACTTGTTCATACAGTGATAATAGCTAGCATTTATATTGTACCTACTATGTGCCAGCCATTGTGCTTTGACTACTTATCTGTTAAGAAATGATGGGTTTTTTTTCCCTTATGTTCATTATGTGTGTATCTTGGATATAGACCCTTATTAAAGATCTGCTTTTCTATTTTTTAACCAGTCCCAGCTGGACTGTGATAAATGCTGCTTTATAAAATGGCTTGTGATCTAGAAGTGCTTTTCCTTCTTCATTACCTTTTCCATCATTTCCCTTGGTATCCTCAATCCGTTGGTCCTTCAGAGGAATCTTGTTATTATTTTGCCCAGCTCTATAAAGTATCCTTTTGGTAGTTTGATTGGTATAGCACTTCAATCTCTCTCCCAGGAACATTGACCTTTTCAGGCTTATCTCATAGAATGAAAGATTCTGTGTCCTGCGAAAGTAGATTTAAACTGTCCAGAAGTAGAAATTTCTTTTTTAGGTAGGGAGACTTTGGTGCCTCTTAAATCACATTACCTTAGTAGTGCCAAATTTTGCCTGCGTATGTGACCAGCCCAATTCCAAGATGCCACAGCCTTAACTCACAGATGAGGGTTTCTGATTGAGGATGAGTAGTTTATCTGTTCTTGTATTCAAAACTGAATGAAAGTCAGGTTTGGTTCAAAGAACTTTTTGATACTTTTGGGTTCCAGTCAGTCAGCTAGCTTTTATTAAGTACCTAATATGTGCCAGAGCAAGGCTAATAATTTTATAAAATGTGGAGACTTAGTTGCTGCCCAAACAGTTTCAGTAAGTAATCATACCATTTTAGACCTGGAAGGGACCTTAGCACCATAGTCCAACATCCTCATTTTATAGATAAAATAGTGAGGGAGGAGTATAAGGGAAGCATGTTCATTTCTTAAAAATAAAAAAAAAATTTGGTTTGCAGTACAGATTTTTGTTTTTAAAGTGAGTTTATTTTTGAAGTCGGGAAGCTAACATTGCCTCTTTTTTTTTTTTTAAGGTCCTAGGTTTGCCTTGAGTTGTTTTTCAAGACTAAGCCAATAGGGTATTTCAATTTTAGACAAAGGTTTAAAAAAAAAATTGAAGTAGCTGCTATCAGTGCCTGCATCTTTACTCTCCCCCATCTCTGAAAAGACTGCCACTGGCTCCTAGCCACAAGGGATGAGACAAAGTTGAGCTGGCAGCTACTCCTGAGGCTGCCACCCCAGTTGATGGGGGCCTGTCTGGTGCTAAGAGAATCACGATCCCAGACACACTTAAATGAATGTCTTCGAAGAGAATTGATACTGTGGTCTGCCTGACTCCTACATGTGGGCCAGGTGAAGTGGGTTTACTCCAACCAGGGCTGGATGATTTTCTTGAGAGCTCTCATTGTGGACCTCAGGGTATGTTTAATTCTAATTATCCCAGACCCCCAAGAAGAGAGACTTCAAGACTAAGTTCAAATCCCGAGTCCTCCATGAAGCCTTTGTAGATGAGTGGTGGTTTTCCATGCTTCCTGGCCACTGAGAATAGCTGTTTAAACCTTTCATTTTAGGACTTGGTTTTATTCAGTTTAACACTTTTATTGCTACATATATCATCTCAGTTTCTGTGAGTATATCTTCTCTCCTTAGCTACACTATAAAATCTTCAAGGGCAGGTGAATTACTGTGTCTTCTGCTGGATTCCCCTTTGTCCTAGTTTAAGACCAGGCATCCAGTAGGATTTCACTCAGCAAAAATATGCTGGAATGAATAGAATTGAATTGAAATTTCTAACAGCTTGATTGTTCTAAGTTGAAAGTCAGGCTTTTGTCAAGTTTATTTTCCCCTTGAGAAAAAAACAAATAGAATCAGCTCTTCAGGAAAGAGATGACTCAAGAGTCTTGCTAGGTGAGGTAGGTCCACAGAGTCTGCTGGAACCAGCTCATACCAGGCCAGATCTAATTGTTAAATTTTCATTTTGAGCATTTATACCTCAGAAAAAAAGCAGACACTAGGCTTAAGGAAGTGGTATGAAATGAGAAAATGTTAATGCAAATTGAACTTAAAAGTATGTTGTGAGTGCATGGTTTTATTTTGTTTTGTTTTTCCTGGAGAGCTGATTGTTAAACATTTGCCAACACACTACTTCCAGATCCCAAATCAGCTGGGATATGACAGCCACAACGGAAGAAAGATGGTCATCCTGATGATGACTTTGTTTATATCCCACTATTGAAGTCCAGATCGCTATATATGGATAACCTATTATAGACTATCAGCTTGTGTTCTCACATCTCCCTAACTAGGTTCCTCTACTCCAGTTCCTGGGTATGTCCAGCCATGGTCACGTACTGTTCCTCCATTCACGGTCCCCTTTAACTCCCTTTTCAGTAGCCTATGTCCATCAACACCCAGCTTAATGTCCATCCTTAGGAAGCTTTTGTAATGAAAACTCAGTTCACTAATAGAGTCATAATTCTAGAGTTGGAAGAGCCTTTTATAGATGAGCAAAGCCCAGGGAGGTTAGGTGGTTTAACTAATATCACCTGGGTAGTAAGCATCAGTTATAGGATTTGAACCCAAGTTCTCTGGCTTCAGAACCAGATGCCTTTCCACTCCACCTTGCACTCTCCCGTCTCTGTCTCCTCATCACTCATGACTTCAGTTTGTAATCTATGTTAACCATTCTTTATTGAATCACCATCTACTCTGCCCAGCCCAGTTGACTCATAAGCCATACAGGAGGGTGAGAAGCGTCTGTTTTCTGCCCCATAGGTGGTGAAGAAAAATTGAAAATAGCCTGTGATTAGGTGCTAAACCATGTGATAAAGATTCTAAATATTGTCAGGAGAAGGGAAGCTTTAAGAGGGCTAGAGAGCTAAGGAAGCCTTAATGGAGGAAAGGGAATTTGAACTAGGCTGTGAAAGTTGGGGGGGAGGGGAGAAAGGCATCTCTTCCTTTTTTTTTTTTGGAGGGCAATTGGGGTTAAGTGACTTTCCCAAGGTCACATGGCTAGTTTTTGGGTTAAGTGTCTGAGGCCGGATTTGAATTTAGGTCCTCCTGACTCTAGGGCCAGTGCTCTATTCATTGTGAAGGCATCTCTTCCAAGGAGATTTTAGCTAAGGCTTAAAAAGGAGTGCCACAACCAGATTGTGGACGTCCTGAAATGCCAGACTTTGGAGTTTGTATTGTTTTTGTGAGCTCCCTGAGTGTGGGGGCATATCTTTTTTTTTTTAAATCTCATTTTCCTAATCTCCTACACCAGCCCAATATAGTGCTCTGAATATCATAAGTGGAAAATACGTACTTAGTAACTGACTAGCCTGCCAGCACAAGTGTCTCTTCCTGGCCTATGAAATAAAAAGAACATGGCAACTTGTGAGGCAGTGTGGGGTAGTGGATAAACGGTGCATAGGAGTTAGGGATCTAGGTTCATATCACACCTCAGACTGTGTGACTCTGGGGAGTCACTTAGAGTCTTTGAACCTCAGTTTCCTCATCTCTAAAATGAGGGAGTTAAATTCATTGGCCTCCTAGATCCCTTCCAGCCCTAAATCTATCACCTTGTGATCCTGGCTGTTGGGACCAGACTCTACCTTGACCCATCTTTTTCTTTTTTCTTACAATACCTCCTTGCTGCAGCTGCCCTTTCTGTTGCAGGGGCTTCCCCAGACGGAGGAGTCCACTTCTTTGTTCTGGGATGTCACCCATAGATGGCCCTCAGATGCTTAGGATGAAGGGAGGAGTTTGAATGTCAATGCTTGGTTTAGTTTTGCAGCCTTGGATAAGCAAACTCTGATCCATCCCTCTCATCAAACAAACCTAGGGTCTTAAGCAGATCTCAGCTGACCTGTGTAGTTAGTATTCCCTGATTATTTGGGGTGGGTTCATGAGGGGAAGAGGGAAGGTATGTTTCTTTGTAGCCAGAGTATTTATGAAATTCTTAACAGCCCAAGTTCTTCTGAGAACCTAGTTGACACATGGGTCTTTCTCTTGACACTTTAGGGTGCATGAAGTTTGGAACCTGCTTTTCCTTTTAACCAAATGCCCTATCCTTTCAGCATATTAAAGGAGGGCTCCCAGTCAGATTATATTTCAGTGTATGAGTGTCAGAGATTAAAAACTGGCAGCTGGGAAGATCCTGATGGGAGGAACCACCTGCCTCCCTTAATCTCCAAGGGCAGCAACTTGGCCTGAGAGATAATTCCAGGGACTAGGATTTATGACCTTCATTCTCCCTAGCCCCCACCCTCCTTCCTAACCCAGACCTCTGTGGAGACAGACCTAATCCTTTTTGTAGCTTGGGCTCTTGTTAAACGCAGAGCTTGGTAGAAGAACTTGGAAGAATTAGAGCTATAAATCTTGGGTCCTGACTACAAACTAAGAGTTGGCTCAGTGGTTCAGGCCAATCTGGGGACAGTTTATGTATTGTTCTTGTCATTGTCCTGAAATCTGGCACTTTTGTAGTGATTGAAATCCCTGGAGAAGGAGACTTCTAAGGACTTTGGGTCACCCCCAGCAGACGAAGCTTCTTAACTTAACTTGTTGACACTGAAAGATCTGTGCCTGTCTGTTAGTAGGTATCCTATTACTGAAGTCCTTCAGAGGCCATGCAGCTCCATGAAATACTTGACAATCAGACTGAGTCTCCAGGGTACTGCAAATGTCACGGCACTGGTACATTAATAAGAAAAATGCCTTTTTATTTTTCTTTTTAAAAAAAAGGAATACTTCATAAGTGAAAGTCCTCTCTACTTTCCCATTCCTTCATCTGGAAATGGCTTAGCTCTCAGAGTTCCTTTCTCTTCCTTTCAGTAATTCATTCATTCCAAGTCATTAAGTGGGAAAAGGTGATTTTTGGTGGTTTTCAAGGGCAGGTATTACTCAAATGCACCTATGGATCACAACGATTTAGGGGTTCTTTCAATTGATGCAAATTGCTAGCTCTCCATACCTATCTGTTCTTTTTGATTCTTGTCCATGTTCTTTCATAAATTTGCCACAAGGGATCCATGCAATGTTCTGGAGGCCTTCCTTGCTTTTTTCAAGACATCGCCAGGGTACCAGTGGAATACGGTGACTGTTCTCCCTTGCCCTTTGCATGTGACCAGTCCATCTTTTCTTTCTATCATACTTTTCCTTGATGACATACTTAGTTTTGTTCTGCTTAGAAGTTGCTCATAGTTTATTTATTGTATCCTGTTCCTACCCACTAAGTCCCTCTCCATTGCTCTCTATGCCATTCATTTTTGATTCTTCAGAGACTGTTATATTCCACGACTCACTTCCTCCGTATGTCAATACTAGTAGAATGTTTATCTTTTTTTAAAAGTGGACTTTTGTTTCCATGGGAAGCTTGGGATCATTTGTGGAATTATGCAGTTTGGTGAAAGCCATCCAGCCTATTCTTTCCTCTTATTCAGCTATAGGTCCAACTTATTATCTGTGTTACACTGTCTACTCCAGATATATTGCTGAAAGATAGATTTTCTGTTGAAATGCACATTATATTCTGGTAATAGATGTTCTTCATCCATTTGGTCTTTCCTGTGTGGATAGTCAAGCCAAAATTGATTCAGTCAGCATAATGTCAGCTGCAAACAGAAACATCTGGAAGACCTAACTATCTCCCTCCTCACCTTAGACTTGGCATTGGATCTTCCCTCTAACATTGGTTAACACCTTTGGCAAGCACAAGTGTTCTTATTTTATACCTTGCCTGATGTTTAAAATCAAAAGATTATTAAAAGTTATTTCATTTATTATGTTTTTAAAGAAATCTTGGGGTGGCTAGGTGGCACAGTGAATAGAGCATCAGCCCTGGAGGACCTGAGTTCAAATCCAGCCTCAGACAATTAACACTTACTAGCCCTGTGACCTTGGGCAAATCACTTAACCCCAAATGCCCTGCCTTCCTTCCTCCAAAAAAAAAAAAAAAACCACCAAAAAAAAAAATCTTGAATAACTATTGTATAGATGGGAATCACCTTGTTGGAAAAGCATCTTTAAGGTGGCATTTTGTTTTACCTCATCAAATTATTTTTTATAACAAATGAATGGTACACTTAACAGATTCTTATCTACATATTTTATTAACATTTCATGTTAAATGTATCTTTCCTTCAATTGTGAAATGGCAAATATGTGGTCCTTTTTTGAATATCTGTTGTGAAAGCCTGCTTGTTCCTTACTAATGTGCTTATCAAATACACCTTTAATGCATTCATTAGGTGTCTTGAATAAATTATATAAATAAGGATTTTTGCATATGTTGAAGAATAGGCAAATAGATCAGTAGTTGTTGATATTTTTTGTCACTTTTTTGGTATTAAAAAAATAACTAGAATTTTCCCATGCTTTTGGCATCATTCTATTTCACAAGAATAAGCCCCAAAATCTGAAATAGTTTTAGAAAGAAATTAATTAAGTAGTTTGGTAGAGGAGATCAAGCCAGAAAGAAGGTATGACTCACTCTCCTCTAGGCACTAGGAGGTTTTTACATCATACAAGATTTAGACAAGAGTATCTGCACACAAACCACTTGTATGCAGTTAAGCAATTTTGCCAATAGGACAACTTGAAAGTAAGATATAGATTGAGATCAAGATCAGTAAATATAAACATTCAGTAAAATTTGGAGAAAGCCAAAACACGAGGGGAACCCAAAATACAAGTTTGGCAGGGGTGGATCCAGGCCCCCAGGGGAACTCAAAATTCCTTCTCACATCTCTGGTATTCATGGAGAATTACTGAGATGAGGGCAGCATTCTGTGTTCAAACAATTTCTGGTCACATAAAGTTAGATTTAAAATTTAAATTATTTCCTGACTAATATATTAGAGCATTTTGCACATTACCTTCCTTCAGATGCCTCACATACTGATCTCTCCACATTCTCACAACTGTGTCTCCTCCAGTATCGATTTTCCCCTATTTGAACTTGTGCAAATTTGGCTGCTTTTCCTATTTTTGATCTCCAAAGTGTCATTTTTGCCTCCCCTATAAGCATAGAAATCACAGCTGTGATATTAGAATCCAATTAAGCAATAACTAATGCTTGTTGATTAATGGTTTAAAAAATTGTTATATAATAATCTTGATTTTTTTCCATTTTTTCTATTTGTTAACCTTCCATTTTCATCCTTTAATGCCCTTGAGAAGATTTTACTTAGTTGAATCTCTCGTCATGCTTTCTTTAAATTGATTTTACCCTTCATTCTGCTTGATGAGACAATAGTGCTCATAATTATCGTCCTTC
>CM053588.1:177450395-177485630 GCA_028646515.1 Pseudochirops corinnae
TTATTCTTTTTGCCCTTAACAAGTTTGTGATCTGACACTGCACTGACAACTGATTCAGAGATAACCCCTGCATCAGTTACAAGTATTTTCCTGTCTGTTAAAATAGCTGTTTCATTCCTGGCAGTGTCCTAGTGCTTACCCATTCTTTTCTTGAAGAATGTCTTCGTGATGTACAGGTGTGAAGCTTCTCTTTTGTCTACAAGCCCATATTTCTTTTCTGTCTTTTTTTCTGGAACCTTCCCTTCCCATATTTTTCTCATTTCCTTACCTTTTCCCAAATTTATATGGGAGTCACTGAATGTCAGAGTCTATGTTGATTTGATATGGAGGGTCTTCCATAGAATTGTTCATAGAATTTCTCTACCTCTTCATCCTCAGTAAATTATATTGGTGCAAAATTTGAGATTGTTTTTTATGTTGCTCTTTTTGCAAATACATATCAGTCCTGCACTATCAGATGATCAGATATGCTATGAAATAGAAAACCTACTTCACCAATTCCTTTCTTTGACTCTCAGAGGAATACCCATAGGCCATCCTTCTATTGTCCCGCAATCTCCTTCTCTTGGTTTCATGTCTAGCAAGAATGTTGAGATTGTCATGATTCAGTTCTTCTAGCAATATGTCTGCTCCTTGGTCAGGGGATAAGGATCTTAAATATAGAGTACCAACAGTTACATTAAAGTTGATAGATCTAAATACCCTGTGGTTCTTATTTTCCATCATTCTGCCCCTATCATTGTAGAAGTGGAAGAGCACATATCGTAGTGCCACTTTGTATTTTTCTTTGTTTCCTGAATTGTTGTGTCTAAAAAATTCATTACCAAATGGCCAGCCTGCTGGTAATAAGGCTTTCTATACTTAGAGAAGCTAGTCTTCAAAAAGCAGACTCATTCTGTTGCTGGAGCCATAATTAAATCCTTTCTAGCAATTAGAACCTTGCCAGAGCTTATACTCTGCTGCCATAGCTTTTAAGAACTCAGGGATACCTCCCTGTCATGATAAGGCATTGAAGTAGGACTGTATACTGGGGCAGATAGTGTTATCTCTCTTTAGAGATGGGAAAACAGAAGTTTAGAAAGGTTCAACAAACATTTGTTGAATATCTCCTATATTCACGACACTGTATGTATCATGTACTAGAGTGGAGGCAAAGTTGTGTAACATGTGACTGTCGTATAAAGAAAACTATGGGGAGAATGAGCAATGGAGCCAAAGTCCCTGGGCATGAGTCCTGCTTCTGAGACCAACTGTATGACCTTGGCCAAATCCCTTAACAAGCTCATCTGTAAGATAAAGATAATAATACCTAGACTACCTACTTTGCAGGTTTACTGTGAGGAAAGTGTTTGGTGAGCCTTAAAGGGAGAGAGAAAAAGAGACACAGAGAGAGAGAGAAATGAGTGTCCCTAAAGTCTTAGTGCAGTCTTAAGCTAGTAAAGCTTTAATAGCTATAATAGCTATAACGGCTTTAAAAGCTTTAACACCCAGTATATGAATGTGTGCTTATTTATATATGTATATATGCATATATATACATATATGTAAGAGAGTTGTGAAACTGTTATCAAAATCCAGTCCTCTCCCTCAAGAAACTTTCATTCTCTGGTAAAAGTAATTAAATTGATGCTTCAGACAAGCATGGACTGAGTGGCTCCTGAAGGTCCTTTACAAAGCTAAGATTTTAGAGTAGTGACCAAGGCAGGTCTGAGCCCTGGATTTGAAAACAGCAGGCATGGCTTCTAATCCCAGTTTTACCAATGAGACTAGCTGTGGGACTAATTGGGAGCAGGTAACTTGACATCACTGGCCCTCTCCAGTCCAGTCTAGTGATATTTATTAAGCACCTGCTAAGGGCAGAGTACTGGGACAGGCTTCTGAGGATGCAAAGTTGAAATGAAAAACCTGTTTTCTTCTCAAAATGAGGAAGTCGACCGGGACTGAAGTCAGAGGTCCCTCATATCTCTGAATATGATGATATGACTTCCCTCAAGGCAGACAGAAGAGCCAGGAAAAATGCCAGGTCTCCTGATTTCCAAGCCCCATACTCTTGCTAGTGAACCCTCAGGACTACCTTGTACTAAGTGACACCACAAGTTAATGGCAGAAATGGGTTTAGAATATGTGGCCTGAGACGTTTGGGCTTGATGTAGCTGCTGGTCCCAGCCCTGTTCCAGGAGATGAAACTTGTTTCACGTGGGCCCTTTTCCCAAGTGGAACTTGTGAGACTTTAAATAGAGGAAGGGCTATGCCTGTAGTTTCTTGGTAAAGCACAGAAAAAGTAAGGACTAAAGCTTGAAGGATTTGGGGGTGGGGGTTAGTCCTGTGCTTGGCATGATTCCTTTGTTACTGCAGGAACCGGCAGGACCCACTCTGATGGCCTATTAACGGCCCCTTCCTGTCCTTCCACCTGACACACACACTTTCCTCAAAACTTGACTATAGAACTGGTTGTGGGCCTGGCAAGTTGATGATATTTTTGTGCTGCTTCTCTTGTCTTTTTAACAGGTTTATGGGGTTTTATTTCTTTTTAAAAGACCATTAAAAAGACAAAAACAAACAGCTATTGTAACAGTGATGCCTGGGAATGATTTGAAGTGGGGGAGGAGGGAACAAGCATTTATTAAGTACCTACCATATGCCAGCGAAGCACTTTACAGCTATTATCTCATTTGATCCTCACAACAACCCTGGGAAGTAGATGCAGTTATCCCCCTTTTACAGTTGCAAAACTGAAAAAGACAGAGTGTGACTTGCCCAGGCTCACACAGCTAGTATCTGAGGTTAAATTTGAACTCATATCTTCTTGCTTTCAGGCCCTTCAGTCTTTATCCACAGTGCCATCTAGCTGGAGATTGAGAGAGAATAGCAGCTTGCCTGTCTTTCAGAAGATAAAAAAAGATGAGAAAACATGCCAGGGGAGAATAATGGCTCCCTTTCTAAGGAAAAGGCGTCATCCTTAAAATACATCATATAAATATTGTCGGTTGTCTTCATTCTTTTCCCCAAGTACTCTAGGCCCCAGCTGTTTAGGGTGGGGTTGATCAAATTTGGAGTGTAAGTGATCCCTAATATTGCCTGTGGAAATTCTGATTTGCTTAGTCACAGATTAAAAGGAACTGGTCAGGGTAGAGATCTGGGAGAATTCATAATTGGTTGTTTCCCATGTGTATGGGTGTGTGTGTGGTAAGCCCTTGTTATTTTCTATCATGCTCCTTCATACAATGCAAATTCTTCAATCACTTGGTGAAATAAGATGTTACTTGTCATAAGTATATGTTCATACTGTGTTTCCATTAAAGGGGAATTTATTCTTTTAAAAATTTTTATACTATTTCTAGAGATTATGGAGAAGTCAGCATCTTTAGCAGCAAAAACTATTAGTAAATTCATGAGAGTTTGTGTATCTTTCACATGTATTATGAAATATAATCATTTGTTAAGTAAGATCCTCTGTCCTCATTACTAATGCTCATTTGTGGAAATGCTGATCCAGGATTCATAGGTGTAGGCTGTCTCAACAGGGCATGGACATCATAGTTGAACTGTGACTTAAGAGGTAATCTTTGAAACCTACACGGGCCAAAATATGCATCACCCTGTGGCCAGCCTGGTGATAATCCTTTCCAATTTAGCTAAGTTGGTTCTCTGGTGACAGATGTACAATCTGTTATTAGTCCCATGCTTGAAGCTTTCCAATCTGGTAGGACCAGTCCGAGCTTGCATTCCATGGATATGGTCTTCAAGAATAGAATTCAGGGTCACCTCGGTGCCTCAAGGAGGCCTTAAAATGTGAAAAGTGTATTTTTGAAATTAAAATATATTACACATTCATATTTAACACATAAAAGATTTTGGTATTAAAAGTAGATGACCGAACAAAAATCCTTTTTCCTTTCTGCGTATTTAAATCCCACCAAGCCCTTCTTAAGGGTCCGTCTCAAACCATGCTTCCTCCAGGATGCCTTCACAAGCCATTTCAGTTCATCCTAATTTCTTCTCTTTCTCTAAACTCTTGTGTCATTCATGTGAACTGTCTGTATCCCTCATGTTAACTGTGTTGCCATGTTTCATTACTTGCGTGTTCATGTTTTGGTCCCCCAGTGAGATTATGAACTCTTTGTGAGGGCAAGGACCTGTGTCATATCCTGCTCTTATCTCCCTTTGCCCTGGGACAGTGTTTTGCACAAGTAAATATTCGGCACTCAATGAATTAATGAGAATTGATGGTAGACATATAAACCGGCCCCGATTCATGAATTTGCCAACTGGCTTTTACACTATTATAGATATTTTTTTTCTTTTGGGATCTTTAACTAGTACCCCTATAAATCAGAGAGTTACTGGTATTTTTGTTTGGTAAATATTAGATTCCAGCCAATCCATTCACCCTTGATTTATTAAGAGTTTGCTCTGTGCCAGACATTGTGTTAGGTGCTAGGAATACAAAGACAAAAGGACCTTCTAGCTGCTGGTCTAGTTAAGGAAAATGAACATATATAGGTTTATACAAACCACCATTCTCCTTAGATTGAGTGAGGTACAATGCCTATTATCCTGCATTGCTTTGAAAAGTTTTTTTTCTTAAAGAAGGGGGACAAAATCAGATCCTGAATGACCTGAAATGGAATGAGAGCAAAAAGACCTTATCCACATGGATCTGACTAAAACTGAGGGTTTCATAGAGTGGGGAAGAATTTTCAAACTTTTCCTCTTTCTACCATCCCTTCCTCCCACAAAAGATTAATAAATCTACCTGCCTATTATATATCTAAGCCTGGCTAATACACAAGCAGTATCTCCCCTTAAGGAATTTATGACCTATTGAAGAAGATAAGAGTCATACCCATGAAACAGAAAAAAAAGGCCAGTGTAATATGTAAGGATATCATATCATACTTTTAATATTTAAATCACTTGTTCTGAATTGGCATAGTTAACTGAGGGGCAGCTCCATGCCAAAACATTAAGTTTTAACAGTGTAAAAAACAGTACCAAGATTTTTTGGACACCCTCTTTCTTCATATGTCATAAAGTACTAAGGTATGAGGCAAAAAATATGATAAACACCGGACAATTGATACCAAGACACTGTGTTGTGGTGATCAGGGAAGGCTTCATGGAAGAGGCTACAAAGTAACCCTTCCCCCTTCCATTATAAAACCATGATAACAAGTTCTATAACTATATTTCCCCTATCATTGGATTTGGTCTGTTTAAGAATGAGTGAATTTTTTCTCTTGCCTTTATCATGTGTCTACAGGTTAATTCTAGGTTGTGCTAGTTCGAGAAGAATAAATTATATTACAAGATGGGGAAGGAAAACAGGAAGATGGAATTCTGTTGTTTACCCAGAAACACATTAAGACAAAAATGAAGAGGCATTGTTCATCTTCATTGTGTGTGATAGCACTTTCCAACCTTTCTCATTCCAAGGCACACTTGTAGATTGGTAATTGTGTTACAGGACATTATTAGAGAATGGTTATATGTACACAATTGAAAGGATAAAGTGGGGCAGCTAGGTGGTGCAGTGAGTAGAGCACCAGCCCTGGAGTCAGCAGGACCTGAGTTCAAATTTGGCCTCAGACACTTAACACTTACTAGCCCTGTGACCTTGGGCAAGTCACTTAACCCCAATTACCTTGCCTTCCCCCCCTCCATAAAGCCAAAAAAAAAAAAAAAAAAAAGGATAAATGGGAGGAATGCATTGGTTCAGACATAAGAGAGACTAGAAGGAGATAAGAGATGAGAGAAAGGGGAAAGATGATATGGAAAGGAAAAAACAGGGAGGAGAGAGTCCAAAGAAACAAGAAATTATAGACACAGGTGGAAGAGAGGGAGATAGAAAATGGAGAGGTGAGGTGGGAAATAGAGAGGAGAGAGAAGGTAGGAGACAGAAAGGAGAAAGGAGAGGTGTGGTGGGGGACATGGAAGAAGGGAGATGGAAGGAGAAAAGAAACAAGGCAGGGGGAAGGTGGCTGATCTGTGTGGGCCATTGCTAAGAGTAGGGTTGCTGTGGATCCGATAAGGTATTTGTAGAGATTTAGCACAGTGCCTGGCACATACTAGATGCCTAAGAGGTTTTTGTTCCTTCCCTTCCCACTGAACCTAATGAGAGGATGCATGTTTCTGGCTAGGCCTCCACACACTGAGTGACCTTGGTAAAGTGACTTCTCTCTTTTGTATGTAAGCTGTCTCTTGCGTCAGTCTCCAGAACTGCTGCTTGAGTCACATTCCAGGGATTTGCAGAGGGAAAGGCTGATGAGGGTTGGGAAGGGCTGTGGGGTACACAGGTAAACTGTCTTCAGAAAATCCCCTACCTAAATGCATTTCCATCACTGGTTTCAGCTTTCTCTTATAAGCTCTGCTAACATTTGGCAAGCTGGGTAGATTCCATTTTTCATCTCCTTTCAACCCCTCCCTTAGTTCTGGCAATGATGCTCATAATAGACAGGGGAAGGCAGAGCTAGAGACACCTGAATTATCCTACAAACTGAGTAACCAGCGCCTGGATAACTGACTGACTCTGGACAGCCACTCAGTAAGACACCACTCTCTACCGTGGGCTATGCAGATCTCATCATCATTATGTACATTCCCCTGGGAGATGGAGATAGGAAGTAATCCAAATTGTTCAGAATGAGATAAGGATTTTAATGACTAAGGGTGAAGCACCCTGGAATAAGCCAGTCTTGCTCCTCCTGGCTTAAAAGTAATTAGGAACTGACCATTTATTGGGGAGGTTGTAATTTAATTAGAGGGAAGATCTGGGACTATGTTGTAGTTAAAGGATCTAAGGTGATTGTCTAGAAGATGAACTCTTAGAGTAGCAAAGGTCTACAGCATCTCCATAAGTTCCTTTAGTCCTGTGGCCTATATGTTCTCTTTACCTATAGTACAGACACTTGAGCCTCAGTTGGAGGGGAGGTTTACAAAGCAATTGGAGTTAAGTCACTTGCCTAGGGTCACGCAGCTATAGTAAGTGTTAAGTGTCTGAGGTCAGATTTGAGCTCAGATCCTCCTGACTCCATGGCCAGTGCTCTATTCACTATGCCACACAGTTGCCCCTGTTGTTTTTAAGTGCCTTTTTATTATGTTTGAGTCACTCTGGTATATCTTAGGGATACAACATAGTTATATGTTCCTGACATCAAGGACCATACAATATCATGGTGGCATACCACTTGGATACAAGTGTGATGCAGGTTACAATATGAAAGGAGCTGACTTTCATTTAGGGTGATGGATAAAGGTGAATCTGGGCTATTAAAGGAAAAGAATCTGCAAAGTCAAAGGGCCCTGGCTTTTAGTGCTCAGTGACTAAACTCCTGCTTTTTCTAGCCATGACTGAGGTCTCTAATTGATCCGAGTTGTGCCTTCCTCCTGGGGTAGGGAGACAACAACAGTTGGATTTTGCTTATAGTAATAACACTCTCCCCCAGCAAAGCCTATAGTCAGAGCTCAGCAGCAGCAAAATTTTGAGAAAATTCAAAATTTGTCCTTAGACTCCAAGTCACTGTATAGTTTTGGTTTTCCTGTGTTCTCCACCATGCTACAGTGGAAAAAAAACCCACTGGTTTTGTAATTAGAGGACTGTGGTTCAAATCTCAGCTTCATGATTGACTATGTCTTTGGGCAAGTTACTTAACTTTTCTAGGCTCTACTTTCCTCATCTGTAAAATAAAGGGTTTGGACTAGATCTTTGGTGTCAAACTCAATTAGAAACTGAGCCATTGAACTGTACACAATGATCCCTGCAGGCTGCATGTTGATTTTAAAAATCACATTAACCTTATGTGTATTTTATTGTATTTTTATTTATTTCATCAGATATTTCCCAATTACATTTTAATCTAGTTTGAGCCTCATTCTGGAGGCCCTCTTGACTAAATGACCTTGTGTAATACCTTTCACAACTCCATCTATGATCAGCTCCAGCTATGATCATATCATTCCCAGGCCCTGGCTACCTCTTCTCTAATGTACCTTTCCTTCCTATATGCCTCTTACGTGTCCTTGTGGTCTTTCTACATCTCCCATTCCTGTTCTGTTCTTAGGAAGGTATCTAATACCAGTCATTTACACCTTAGTGAAAATTTAAGACATTATGGCATAATGCAAGGCTTTGTCCCATCAAAAGAATATTTCAAGGAGCTAGTAAGGAGGGAGGAATTCTTTTTTGCAGGAGTGGGCAGGGGAGTCTTCATGATGCCCTTGAAACTATATCATCATGGGGGCAGACTCACTTTACAAGTGAGAAAACATGGTGCAAAAACCTGAATGCCCAAAGTAAAAAATGTTTCAAATTAAAGCCTTTTTTTTTTTTTAATACTGAAACTGCCTGAGTTTGGGCTGGGGAGCAGGGGGACTACCATGTGGATTTGGAGTAATTCACCTCTAGCTTCCCTAGCTCAATTAATTAAACCGACATTGTTTGAGTACCCATTGAGGTCTGACCTGTGGAGGAATACAGAGGAATTGAAAGAAGCTGTGCCCATTAGCTCCAGGAAGCTTACCATTTACTGTAGTTGCAGGACCCAGAAGTATAAATGGATTGAGGACAACTGCAAACCAGGTATCAAAAAGGAAAAAGAATCCAGTGTAAACCAAGGGCCCAGGGGAGAGATCAGAAAGTCTCTGTCTGGTTACATAAAGGCAAAAACAGCTCAGATTTGCATCAGTTTAATTCAAGTAAGGCTTTTCTGGGTTCCTACTGTATGTTGTACTAGAAGCTACAACTTTAAAAGAAAAATCACATATGCAGCCCCCCTGTCGTGAAGGACCTTACAGTCATATTTTGGAGAACAGACTTTTACATGAAGCAACTGGAGAACCAGACAAAACAATATATAATCAGGCACTGGACTGAATATGATCAAGTGTCAGAATAAGCAGTAACAGACAGGAGGGGCTGAGGGGTCAGGAAGAGTAAAAATCAGTTTTGGACCCTGGAATCACTGCAGGGGAAGATCTTTAGTTCAGATGGTCATGACTTCATGTGACTAAGCTGATCCTGAAGGATTCACTTCTGAATTGAGAGAAACAATGAACAAATAATAATATGGTAAAAATGGAAAGAGAATTGTAATGGGAAACTCCCAGGTGGGCCTCGTCCTATCTCTGTCCCTCTGTGGCTTGAGGCAAGTGGTCTCTCAAGCTCTGGGTTTTCTCATTCAGAAATGGTAGTTCTATTCAGCCTCTGGAGTGTCTGTGTGTCTGTGTGTCTGTGTGTGTGTCTGTGTGTGTGTGTGTGTGTGTGTGTGTGTGTGTGTGTGTGTGTATCCAGTCAGTCAGCAAGAATCTATCTATTAAGTGCCTACTATGTAGTTTAATCCCCTGATTTTATGTTATGGTCCAGACTAGTCATTTAATCTCATAGTACCCTAGGCAACCCTTAAAGAAAAGATGTTGGGACAACTAGGTGGTGCAATGAATAGAGCACCAGCCTTGGAGTCAGGAACACCTGAGTTCAAATTCAGCCTCAGACACTTAACACTTAGTGGCCGTGTGACCTTGAGCCAGCCACTAAACCCCAATTGCCTTGTGTTCCCCCCTCCAAAAAAAAACAAAAAACAAAAAGAAAAGATGTCAGCCTACCTTGGTAGGAGTTTCCTCATCTGGGAGTTCCCTATACAAGAGAAATCTTATGTCCAGTCCCTATCCCTAGAGTGGCACCATTCTAATAAAGTTGTGATGCTGTTAAGTGAAATTAGAACCGGCAACTCATCCTAGCTGCTAGGTATTTTTTCTTATCTCATTGCTCCAGGTATGTTTGTTATCCTAGGATGTGTGTGAATGTTTGTACCTGCTCCTTCCCCCTTCGAGCCATTCTCTCCACTTTCCTCCTCCCTGGAACCTTGGGTTCTACCCTAGAAATATGCTGGGCTTTGACTGTGAAGCTTTCTCCTAATCGTGTTCAAATATAAGCCTTCACCTGTCACTTCTCAGCCATCTCCATTTATCCTGCCATTGCTCAACATTTCCATCTCCTTACCCCACCCCCTTCCAGTTCCCTCAGGGCAGGGACTAACATGTTTGTATATGTGTATCCCCAGCACTTAGCACAGTTCCTGACACATAGAAAGCATTTCATAAATGCTCAGGTGAGCTCACTCTCCCTCTCTCTCTTCTCTCTCTCTTTCTCTCTCTCTCTGCCTCCCCCTACCTCTCTCCCTCTCCTTCTCCCTCCTTCCCTTCCTCTCTCTCTCTCTCTCTCTCTCTCTCTCTCTCTCTCTCTCTCTCCCCTAGACAACTCTCAAAAGTTCTTCTACCTGCATTGGTAGAAGTTTCCTCATGTTTGTACATATGCTTATGAATGTTTACATGTGTTTGTGTATGTTTATATACCTATACGTGTACATGTTTTATACATATATGTCATAGAACTAAATAGTATGATACAGTGTTAAAGGAATTCAGAAAAGGAAAGGGATGGGATTGACTTCCTGAAGGAGACAGGCCTTGAACAATGAGCAGTATGACTGATTTTTTTTTTTTACCGAGAAGCTAAATTTAAAAGGAATTGTTCAGTCAGAGTGGTGCAGGCAGCATAGTCTAGGAAAAACAGAAGGAATGACCAACAGCCAGTGCGGAATGCAGAAGCCATTTGATTTGCAGTGAGTATCGAGCCTTTCCTTGCAGTAATCCAGGATGTTTGAAGATTGCCCTTTCATCTCCTGGGGCCCAGACCTGCCAAATGTCTCTCTCTTGTTCTCACTATGCTGTACAGTCCACTGTGTCAGATGGAGCTGGAGAGATCAATGGAACCGTGAAAGAATAATTAGTCATTTTTCCCTTTACCCTAAATTGAATTTTCATTCTCTGTAGTATTGACTTTTTGCAGTTTATTGAGAGAGATTTGAGAAAGTCTGGCCTTTTGCAGGCAGACTAATCGCTCAGTCACTAATAGACCTGTGACTTTACACCACCACTTGGTAATAGATTTTCCATTGTGGCATCCCCATCGATCAGATAATCGGGTGTGGAGGGTGGACTGTGGCATGAACAAATAGCAGATTTCAGCACATCCTCAGTTTGGATTTATTTCTGTTTGCCATTCAACAAATATTTCCTGAGATAAATGTGCCTAGCACTGTGCTAGGAACTTTGGGGATGCAAGAAATGGAAAAAACAAAACAAAACAAAAACAGTTTTTGCCCTCAAGGAGCTTTCAGTTTGTCAGGGACACAAGAAATAGAATAGTGCAAGGCAATTCTTGGCCATAGGCTAATTTGGATGTTTTTTTAATGCCCAAATAAATAATACAGATCTTAAGTGGTTCTGATGGTTAAAGTGAGAACTCCATGTTGACTGGCATAATCAGGGCAGGGTCTAGGGATAGAGTATACCACGATAGATATATGGGTCAAAGTGGGCTGTAGGCACAGCAACCATCAAGAAAACTGAAACTACCCTATAAGGTCATTGTAAGCATTATATTATAGGAAGTCAGAAAAACAAGTTAGGCAATATAGGTACAAAAACTCCACCTAAGAGTTAGGAAGCCAAGCAGAGAGTCTAGGCAACAGATGCAGGGCACTAACAGTAAGCAGCAGCTTGCTGTTGAGATGACTTTTTGCCATCTCTTAGGACATTTTGTAAATTTCTGATTTGGGTCAGGAGCTAGTCATTAAACTTGATTTTCTTAGAACCTGCAGATAAGTGGAAGTACCCAGCTGGAATGGATAGGGGAGGAAACAGAAAAATAAAGTGCGGGGAGACAGGTCCTGACTTGGGCAGATAATGCTGAAGGGGGACTGAAAGAGTAGGTAGGAATCTGGTCAGTAATAGAATTCTCTGTCCTGCTTAGAGAAAGGTATTTTCCACTGGTCTCTGCTGCTTTGGTGTGTGGAAGCAGATGTACCTCAAATTAGGGTTAGGATTCTGAGGAAGAGGAAAAGTAGAATGGTTACCCATTTATTCTCTCTTGCTATACAAAGCAATTGGATAGTTTTAGGAAAAAAATGATGGGAGGGAGTTGTTACTTGTTCCCAGAACCAGATACCTTGCTACCTGCTCAAAACAGAAGAGCAACATTTTCTGTCCTGCAGCCTCCTCCTGGAATAGAGACTAGAGGTATCATATAGGATCAGAGGTCAGGGTCATCTCTCCTCTCTGTCACTGAGAAGAAAGCTAAACTTTTAAAGCATTTGATAAATCCCATATACAATTGAAAAATTATTTTTCCTTTCTTCCTTCTCCCCCTCCCCAAGTTGGATGTATAGCAGCCACTCAAACCCAGCTCCACTACTGATTGGCAAGGGAGCCTCTGATCTGTTCTGTTTTCCAACTTGGCTCAGTTTGCCCCTCCTTAGGCAGTCTGCTGGTCCCCCACTTCCCCACTTGCCACAGTGATGTTGAATTTATTTTACACACCTGATTGGCACAGCTCTACTGCAGCCCAGAACTTCACCAGGCTCCAGCTCGGCTCCCCAGTAGCAAGGATTACAATCTGTGCCCCCTTACCTGGTCCAGATTAATGTTCTTCAAATATCATTTTGATCAGGTCATGTCCTGATCAAAAACCTTTAGTGTGACTCTTCATGGCATCTAGGAGGAAATTAAAATAACTCTGTCTGCCCTTGACCCCCACGCCCAGTTTGGCTTCAGCCTACCAGTCCTGCCATATCTCCGACTATTCCACAAACTTCACACCAGTTAAACTAGTCAAACGTGCCACCCCTCCAGATGTACCTGGTGTCTTGCCACTTCTTTTTTTATTCATAGTGTTTAATGCCTTTTTTCTTCCTCCTCCTCCCTCCTTGGAATAGCCTCCCTCCTACTCTTCCACTTAATCGTAGCCAAACTTGTATTCCTAACATTTGCATTTTTATTGAAACCATCCTTCAAGGCTAAGCTCAGACTCTTCCTCTTCCATGACCCCCTCCAAACTCGTAGCAATGGTCTGTACCACCCCTTCAGCAGCTGATGGTACTCTGCCTTACTGAATATTTGATTTGATTAGGTTTGGTTTTGATTCTTTGGCTCCTGTGGTGCTGCCCAGTCAGTATGTGTACTCTGCATCCCATGCCTAGGAAGAGCTTTGTTTAATCCAAGAATAGTGAAGTGACTGTCACAGTCAATCAGAGAACCTCCTAGCTGGGAAATAACAGTATAGGCAAGGAGCCCCAGCACCCTTGGTGAAACTCTTCTGTCTTCTCACCTTTGTGGCAAAAAAAAAAAAAAAACCCAGGTGAATGAATGATCCTGATAAGCAACAATTTGGAGTTCCACAAACACATCTTTATTGAAGCTTAAATTTGGAGAGGAAAAATGATCCATCAGTAGAGACCACCAGCTCCTGAGGCCTGAGCTGCCTAAACCTTGAGCAAAGTCAAAGGCCAGATTTTAAGTTTGTATTTCTTTTCCTATGAGAGGTAGAATTAGATCTTTTTTTTCCTCCCTCCATACCCTTACTCCTATTTTAAAAGTTAAGCTGTTGCTTTGTCTTCCCCCTGGCCCTACCAGGAGTGCTTAGTCTCTAGACAAGTTTCTTCCTCCCCCACCTTCCTCTGCCAGAAAATGAGGTGCTTGCTTTGCAATTAACTAGTGCCAACAGCATTTCACATATTATAAAGTTGCGATGAGACTAAAATGAGCTTCCCTTAATTGGCCAGGCACATACCATCATGAAATGCTTTCTTTTTCCTTGTCCAAAAAGATGCTGTGATGTTTAAGTTTAGGCATAATCCTGTCATATTTGTCTGTCTAGCCTCTTCACGACAGATATATTATCATAAAAGGCTGCTTGCATACCTGGCCACAACTCCCCTTCCCCAATAAGAGGTGACTGTGAGGAGCAATTTTAAGTACTGGGGTTGAACTTTGACATTCTTATCTTTAGTTTTGTGCCAGGCCTGCTTCCAAGAGGACTTGACACTTCAGTTTGTAACCTTATCAATCAGTCATTCATTCAACAAGCACCTACTCTGTGCTTAACTCCAAGGAGGTAGACAAAAATTAAACAGTCCTTGTCCCCAAGGAGCTTTCATTCTTTTGGGAAACAATAAATAAAGTAAATATGCTATAAAAATTCTAAATTTTTGCAACTGGAAAGGTGCTTAAAGATTATCTAGTCTAACTACCTCATTTTATAGATGGCAAAACTGAGTCACATAGAGGGGAAAGAACTTCCCTGAAGCCCCACAGTTCATTAATGGTAGAGTCAGTGCCAGGGATTTCTTACACACACACACACACACACACACACACACACACACACACACACACACCATGCACACACTTGCACACATGCATAGACACACAGGCACATTGCGGGCACACATTCTCTTTAGAATTTCTCTACTCACATCAAGGATCTTCCAGAAGTTGGGGGCTCTGGTGTAGTTGGTTATAGCCTGCAGGCATTTTAGCAGGGGGAAGGGGATTGAAATGCCAGAGACATGGGCTGATTTCCCTCCTTATATCTAGCTTGGGACAGCCCTTATCAAAAATCATGGAAAGGACATTGCATCCAGAGAAACTTGGAGCCAAGAGTCAAGTAATGAGCTTGTGTTGTGAAATAATGGGAAACACAATTGACAAGGTGGTAAAAGGTCTTTTATTCCAGATTGTGCTAAATGGTATAACCCTTTACACACTGGCCAACACTTCTCATTTTTTTCCCCCCTGTTCATTCTTCTTTTCATTAACATACATTTATTAAGTGTCTTCTATATACTAGATAACATGCTCAGTCCTGGGGATACAAAGATTGCAACCTCAAGGAACTTACTTTGTACTCATCTAATCATGCCCAGGACAGGCCTGAACCTCATATCTATCCTCTGAGAATCAATATTAGAGTTCCACTATTACAGACTAGCCCTAACCAGTTCCCAATGGGAAGGCAGCCCAGTCCTTAGGAAGAACTCACTTGGCTCCCCAGGGTGCCTCTGGTCTCAGCCATCTGCCTTTTCCATCTGGGTATCTAAAGAGAAGTATTCGTTCTTCAGTTTCTTCCTTCTTCTTTTATCCCAAATTTCTGGATTTAGATAGAGTATGAAATTTCCATCCTTGCTTTTACATTTCTTTTGAGAGATTTAGACTTTCGCGTCAGAAACGTAAATAACCTGCTTCATAACATAAATACTTGCTTCTCAAGTAGCTCCAAGTGAATTTGAGGTGAGATTCCTACCTCTTTATCACCATCTTCTTTAGCAGCTTTTTGGAGAAAGAGCTGGAAGCAAGAAGATTAAGGTCTGGGATCATCCAGGGACCGTGGTTATCTTTAATCTCTCTGCTCCTGGTAGCTGCAGCAATATATCAATACAAAGCCTTGTTCCTGGTGCAGTTAGGTAGATTATCTATCTACCTGTTTCATCCAGATTTTCTCCTACAAAGAGCCAAGTGGTCATTGGAATAATCTGAGTCACTAAAATGAGCAGGATTCTTCCCAAAGTGATTGTTTTTACTCCCCCCATCATCCAGCCCATCCGGACCTGATACCTGCCTTTGGTCCTGAGACATGTTGCCAGTATGTGCTTCAAAAGCCACATAAGAGGGATCCTATTACAGGTTCCATTGCCTTTGTGACACAAATTAGCCCATGACATCAGGTTTGATGTGGGAAATATTGTCAAATGTAGCCTTCTGAATCGTCCTCTCTCCTGATCCAAATCTGAGCCATCCTTTGTAGCACTAGGGTCAAGTCCTACCTTCTCCATGAAGCCTTCCCAGTCTGTTCCTGGTCATATGATCTCTTCTTCCTCTGGGCTCCAGTAGTCTAAACTTCATGACCAAGCACTCAGTAATATGTGTGTTTTGTTGTCATTATTGTTGTTTCGTGTGATTTATCTTATCTCTCTGATTAGGCTAGTAAGACACGCTACATGTCTGAGAGAATTATAGGAAGATGTAAAGTTAGAAGTGGAAAAGCTCTCCGAGGCCATCTAATTCAGCCTCTACCTAAGAAATGTCCCCTACAATTTACCCAACAGCCCTTCCCCCCACCCCTGGGTATACCCACTACTTCCTGAGGCAACCCACGCTACTTTTGGATAGCTCTAATTGCTAAGTTCTTTCTCACCTCAAGTCTAAATTGGCTTTTTTTTATAACTTCTGTCTATTTGTCCCTAGTTCTACCCTCTGGGACCAGATGATGATGATAAAAACCACAGCCATGATGAAGATGATGATGATGATAGCTAATATTTATATATTGCTTATTTATAAGCCAGGCACTGTGCTAAGTGCTTTTCAATTATCATCTCATTTGACCCTTACAACAACTTTGAGCAGTAGATGCTATCATCCCTGTTCAGATGAGGAAACTGAGACAAACAGTGACTTGCCCAGCTAGTAAGTGTCTGAAGCTGGATTTGAATTCAAATCTTCCTGACTACAGGACCAATACTCTATCCACCTAGCTGCCTCTTCCCGGGGACAGGATGGGACAAGTCTTACCCCTTCTTCCATATGATAGCCCTTGACCTACTTGGAGCAGCTATCAAGTCTCTCCTAAATCTTCTCTTCTCTGGGGTAAGCATCCCCAGTTGCTTCTGTACAGCATGCATGATCTAGAAGCTGTTTAACCTTCCGATTGTTTTCTTCTGGATGCCTGACAGAGTTTATCATTGTTGGGAACTGAACGCAGTATTTAAGGCAGAGTACAGTGAGATTGTCACCTCCTTAATCTTGGATGTTGTCTCTGTCTCTCTCTTAAATTGGGTCTCTCTTAACATAGCCTAAGGTATTAGGCTTTTTTCTCTTTTGGGGGCATGAGATATCACCTAAAAACTTAATTTGGTCACCACCAAGACTCTCATGAAAGCCTCCTGTTTCTATGACACCCCCAAGGTGAGTCATGGCAAAAATCAACTTAATAGGTAGGGCATGCCCAGTCCACAGTGCATCCTGTCCTGAAGTCTAAAACAGCAAGATTTTGTCACCTCCCCAAGCTGTTTCATGTGTAGACTTTTCATGTGTAACTTTTGTCCAATTGGACTGTAAATTCTTTGAAGCCAAGAAATCTTCTCATCTTATTTCTGTCATAGTTGATAGAGAGCATAGGGCTGGGCACACAGTAAGCCTTAGTAAAGACACACTGTGAACATAAAGTAATGAGACTGATTATTTTGGGGAAATCTAATATACAGTAGAATATGGAAGGGAAAAGAAGAGAAAAGACAGCCCCAGGCCCTCATCTGTTGGACATATCTAATACTGTAATAATACAGGATGGCATATGCTTAATCAGTTAAGAATTGTTTGACCCTCCATTCTTTTGAATGAAAACATTTAAGTTCAAATAAAATACATAATCAATGATTACACATACTAAATTCAACATATTTAATTTAGGAGGCAGTATATGCTATGTATAGCCAAGGAGATCAGTGTGACTGAAGCAGTTAGGGCAAGCTAAGTGGATGAACTGAGATTATTTGGATGGGCTGAAGTAAATGGGGAAGAAATTCCCTTTGGAATTTCCCACAAAGGTGGGAATGGGTGTAGAATGACTTAGAGACTGAGTGAATACTGGTGTCTCTCCTCTTTTGTGACTCAAGCCTGTTGTTTCAGTGACGACTTTAACCCATCTCAGGTACAAATGTAGAAGTGGTAGTACATACAGAATCAAAAGAACCAAGGGGTGAGATGTAGCGGTCACCTAGGTGGTACAGTGAGTAGAAAGCTGGACCTGGAGTCACAAAGACCTGAATTCATATCCAGCCTCAGATGTTGACTAGCCGTGTGGCCCTGAGCAAGTCATTTAACCTGTCTTCCTCAGTTTCCTCATATGCAAAATGAAAATAGCCCCTTCCTCCCAGGGTTGTTGTAAAGATCAAATGAAATAATATTTGTAAAGCATTTTGCAAACCCTTCAAAATATTCTGGCTGTTCTTCTCGTGGTTGTTATTAATCATTATTGTTGTTGTTGTCAGTGATGTCCCTTGTCTTAGAAACAAAAGATCTGAGTTTAAATCCCGACTCAGGTACTTACTGTTTCTGTGAATTTGGGCAAGTCATAATTTCTCTTTCCACCTCAGTTTACCCCTCTGTAAAATGGAGATGAATATTAATGATGCCATGTTTTATTGTTTGTTTTGCAGGATTGTTGTAAGAATCAAATGAAATAATGCATATAAATAGCATTGTCAGCTTTGAAGTGCAGTACAAACGTGAACTTATATTGAGAGGGTTTGGTCCCTGCCTGGAAGCTAATGCATGGCATATGAATTATATCCACCCTTGACAAAAGGATCAAGTTCCGGGAGAAGATAAACCCTTTAAAAGCATCCTACCTCCCTGAGTTGTTGTGAGGATCAAATAATACTTGTAAAACGCTTAGCATAAGTCCCAGGACATAGTAGGTTCTATAAAGATATTAGCTATTATTATTACGAAGGGATAGAGGGAGGACAGAAGCCAAGTTTTATCTATCTGTATTCTGTTTCTTCTCCCCATGCCCCCAAACATCCTAAACTTTGGTTGAATTGAACCATTTATTTAAGAAGATGAGCTTCTTGCCTTGACTAAGGCAAGTTTGTTTGCTGAGTCTGAGTCCATGAATAGAAATGCAGACACATTTTGGGGTAGATTCCCATGCTAGATTGTGAGACAGCACTCTTAGCAAATGAGGGTAAGATCTGTGGGAGGGGTTGTTTGCATTAAGGTACATAACCACGCTTTGCTTTCTGTAATTTGCCTCCTTCCACTAATCGGTCCTAGTGGAAGTGATGCCCCTTTCTCATGAGAATTGAATAAATGTTTTCTGTTCCTTAAAAAAAAAAAAAAAAGAAATGCAAACACAGTTTTTACTTGCCAACTGTCTTAAAGTAGTGGCCTCCCACCAGCTACAGGGGCTTAGTGGATAGAGTATTAGACCAGAAGTCAGGAAGACCTCAGTTCAGATCCTTCCTCAGACACTTAATAGCTGTGACCTTGGGCAAATTCACTTAACCATCCTGTGCTTCAGTTTCCTTATCTATAAAATGAGAGGATTGGAGTTGATGGCCTTCAAATTCTCTTTGGGCTCTTTATGGTCCCATGAAAGGTGATCCTGTCTAAAGAAATAATTGATTTTTGGAACAGAAAGCATGTAGAAGTGGAGTGAAGGAATTTTCTAATTCTTCCCTTATTTAAACACAAGGACATTTACTTCAGTCATTGTGAAAGGAGACTGTTGTATAATTTGGGTCCAGAGATTTGCTGGTCAGTTTAAATCAATTAGGAACCTTTGAGAGTTTTAAGAAATTCACTTTATTGGTACTAGAACCTTAAATGTGAAAAGTATTAAAAGCTCATTCATGAGGGGACACTTTGGTGAAGGGGGAGCATCACTGCTCTGACCCAGAGAAGTAGCATGCAGGTGCCTGCATCTCGGTGCTCAGTAACCACAGATGTTAAATTTGTTTTGCAGCAGTTCTTGCTCAAAATAATTTATTATCGTTGAGGCTCACTAGGTCTCAAGCATGATAACAGGCTCACAGCAGCATTTCTTGGTGAGGTTTTCCATGCGCTTCCAAATGACAGACAAGATATTTATTGTGTAGCCATTCCTGTTTTATTGAGCCAATGATCTTCATTTACCCAAGTCTGGGAGCTCACGTCTCCCTGATTCTTGGTGACATCCCTGGACATACGAGACCTGCTGCTGACTCTGGAATTACCTGCAGTAAAGAAACAAAGGTTGACAGCAGTGTTGTAAGAGTGGGCTTTTCCTTAATAATCATAATTCAGCCAACCTTACATACTCTTAGTGGCCACCTTGAGGCTTTATGATGTGCAGGTGGAAAAGATTTTTTTGATTATGGCTAATGCCTAGCCTTTCAAAGGTCAGTAAATCACAGCTGATGAATTGCTTGTGTTGCTTACAGACATTACCCCAGTTCTCTGACTGCATTGTTTTGGGGGGAGGGGCGAAGGGGGGAACAAGTTTATTCCAAGTTTAGCTTAACTGAAGAAAGAAGGCACTTCAGAAACTGGCAGTTATCCTTAAACCCATTGATAAATCTGCTTCAACCCCAAGATGTTGACATGAATGAGATAACTGCAACTTGGTGCCCAAAGCTTGGACTCAAAAGGGAGAGCAGATGAACAGCTCCCCATTAGGCCAGTTTGAGGAAAGATGACTGATAAACAGAGAAAGAAAAAGCTGAAGCTTTGGGGGATCTTGAAGGGAAACTGCTTAGCAGCCAAGAAATGTCTAAAGGAAATTCATGAAATCTGGGAGGGAAGATAGGACGGTGGTATGAGGATGATGGAGCCAAGGAGGGAGAAAGCTCAGAATGGTATTTAAAAGGAGCTAAAAACAAACATGTTTAGTTTAGCAGTCAGAGGAGAGGCACTGGAGGGCAAGGAAGAATGGAAAACACAAGTTTAGCAAGAGCCAGACTCGTTATCAGTCTTAGCTCTTATATTTCCTTGCACTTTGTAGTGATTATCTGCTCCCACATACACACGCCTGCAGTTCTTCCCTCAGTATTTTTTTTTATCTTGTTGCCTTCAAATGGGAGTGGTAAGTGCTCTGATAAGTGGAATGAAAGGTGGTCTGATTTCACTGTGGCTTCTGCAAATGCTGCAGTGTTCTGGGCTGGAATGCAAGCTGGTAATTTTCTTCAGCTGGTCAAATTTCAGTAGGGCCTTATCACTACTGCTGCAGCAGGAAAAGATGACTTCAGAAAAGGCTGGATTGTTGGAACTGACCTCTCCTGTGCTAACTCATCACCAGGAGAATCCAGATTTGGTGGTAGTGCTCTTTGGCCTCTGGTGAGAAACATGTCACCAAGTAGGAGAAATCCCTTTCTAGAATTGCAATCCCATACTTCATTTCACATATTTTTAAAAGATCTGCTTCTTTCTCTTCATATGCCTTTGAAGTTGAAATGAATCTTAGGGGTAGGCCAACTCACAGATGAGGAAAATGAATCCTAGATAAATGAGGTGACATTCTCTTGGTCATACAGGTAGAATAAGCAGTACAGCCAGGATCCAAACCCAGGGCTTCTGGCTCCAAGTCTAGGTTAAATATAGCAACTTAATTTAGATCTCACTGAAGGAAACTGGTAATATGTATTCTATGAGGATCCTGGCAGTGTAGCAGGATGATCTCATAAGAAGGAAAGAGCATTGACTAGGAGTCATATGCATTCTAGTCCCAGTTCTGTCACTGATTTGTGACCTTAGCAAGTCAATTAACATCTCTAAATCTCACTTTCCTCCTCTGTAAAAAGTGGAGATATTTGCCTTATCTTATTACCTCACCCGGGTCTTGAGGACTGGAAAGGATTTTGTAACGACGGTATATTGCTAAATCAGGATTCTAGTATTATCCTGAGTATACAGATTTATTTTCCATCCTTTCAATCTTCTGGTGTTCAGAAGGGCATGGATTTTGGGGGGGACAGGAAGGGGGAGGAGAGCTCAGTGTTGGTGGAGAGAAAATTATTACTACCCCCAGCAAAAGTAACACATCTTTCAAATTGATTATGTTCAAAGGAACTTTGTACCAGAAATTCCACTTATCTCTTATAATAATGGTGATAGTGGGTAACAGGTTGCTCAGTGCCC
The DNA here is from genome assembly GCA_028646515.1 of Pseudochirops corinnae. Classification (NCBI taxonomy): domain Eukaryota; kingdom Metazoa; phylum Chordata; class Mammalia; order Diprotodontia; family Pseudocheiridae; genus Pseudochirops; species Pseudochirops corinnae. The sequence continues at coordinate 177,471,909 of CM053588.1, forward strand.
AGAGTTAGGATTAAAGGTGTTTTACCTATTTACAGGTTTTAGTACCATTTTCTTAACATTATACTGTTTCCTTTGCTCTTCATATTGACTTCTGGAATGGTACAGGAATTGCTTCCTGCTTCCTTCACTAATTCCAGTGTGACTATCTGGTGATTTCTGGCCTAGCCCCAACAGCTTTTTGTAATTTACCAACTAGTACCTGGAAGGGAGAAGAACAATTAGCAAATTCGTTAAATAGGGGATTGTTTACATGCCTTTGTTGTCAATCAAGGTTAATCATTTGTTTATCTCAGGTAGAATTTCTGTCTTCCTTAATGCCATTGTGGCTATGATGTCAGAATGTGTGTGTGTTTCCATCTGTATGTGAATTTTAGACATCTCGATCTTCACTACAAGAATCTGAGTTCAGTTACCATACTAAACACCTTCGATGAAAATTTTTGCTTGGACAAAAAAAGATTATCCTAATATGATTGTGAACGAGACCCTAGTTTGTGAATTTTCAGTCTTTGTATTGGACAGAAATTGAGGTACCTTCAGGTTCACTTTTTTCTGGACCCTATAGACGCCAGGAATGGGATCTCGTTTGTCCATTTTTGAAGGCCTCCTTACAGCAGAATTTAACACAGACTTTTCTAGCTTCTTGACAGGAGGGAGGTAGGAGATGCAGGAGGAAGTATGGGATAGTGAGAATAATTGTTTCTTCAGTCTAGGTATTTTCAACAATGTTGAGGGTCCTTGGACAGCTCAGGGACCTGGTACTTTATTTCTGTCTTACTTTTCTTCTTACTCTTTTCCTTCTCCTTGTCTCCAGACTGAGTGATCACCAGGACCCCCAGAAGTTAGCAATTGCTGCTGTCACTTGTCCCCCAGATTCACTGGCTGACTGTAGACCTTGGGAGGCAACAAAATTCTAAGAAGGGTGGGCAGTAAACAATTCAGGATCGATGACCAGTGAAGTTGTGTGAGGGTCATGCTGAGTGTCTCCTCCCTCCCCCTCGACCCCCTAGTGTTCTTTCCTGCCATTCATGGGCCCTTGACACAATGGTCTGTCTACCACCTCCCCCCCTCAAGGTTTTTGTCCCAAGCCAATCAGATCCCTCGTGGACCCTTTCAGCCACAAATTCCACTTTATATGAAGCTAATCATTGTTGTCACTGGAGACAGGTGCATAATGGAAGCCTAAAGCGTGAAAAGAAAGGCTAGGCAGTCAGGACTGGTTTGGTGAGTAGTAGACAGGGAGGGCAGACTGAACAAAGGAGCTTTAGGAAGGGGAACAGGCGTGGGAGGGGAGGGAGGAGGAGGAGGAAAGACCCGGGAGGGCCCCACTATCTTAAGATGCTATTATTGATGCCTGTCCCATTCCCTTGACCATGGGGCACAGGAGTGGGGCTATCTGCTGGGCCCTCAGTGTTAGAGTACAAAAAACAGTCAGCCCCTAATCTATCCCTGCCAAATATTGGGAGGGAAATGGTAATGAAAGGGAAAGAGGTCTTTGGGGCCAGTGGGACATCTCGGGCTTATTTGTGGCCCTGATTGTTAGGGCAGGAGGAAAACTCCTAGCCACATTCATTCCCATCTCTTTGCCTTTGTTCTTGCTTCTTGCCTATCCAAAAGCTACTCATTCATCAAGGCCTGACTCATCTAACCAGTTGCCTCCAGCTCACATTGGTCTCACTTTGTTGTTGTTGCCTGAATCACTTACTTTTGGCCCTTACACATACCGGCAGAGAGAGGAAATGTGGCATAGTGGAAAGAGAACTAAACTCAGGGTCAGGAATACCTTGGTTCAAGGCCTATCTCTGACACATACTGCCCTTGTGACCTTAAATAAGGCCCAAATCTATCAAGGCAGCAGGCACCCTTCTAAGACTATAAATTGCCCAAAAGGCAGCGATCTGCATTGGTAGAAAAAGTTTACCAAAATCTCCCTATCCTGTTAAAATTATAAGTCTGATAAAAAAGAACTCTTATACAATATCCTGCATTGTTATTCATTCCATTTGTGTACATATATGGAATGAATATATACAGAATATATGTGGATAGATAGATAGGTGGATAGATAGAAAATCTTTTATTACCAGCTAGATTATCCGTTCACTTTGAACCAGACTTTCCCATGTTTTGTATCCCTCACACAACACCTAGCACACAGTGTTGCCAGCGTAAAATATTTGTTGAATTAAAGAACTATTGAATGAAAAAAAAATACTTAACATTTAGATGTGAAAAGGCTGGGTCCTAATCCCCCCCTCCCACCCCCCCAACTTGCACAGGTCACTTTGGGCTTTAACGGACTCATTGATAAGATGATTGTAAGAAACTTGTCTTCCTGAAAATAGAATACTGGTGATTTCTTCCAGTTTTAGCATCTATACTTCTATGAGTTGCAGTAAACCTTTGCTAATTTTAGAGCGTGACCCCATTTTGGGGAAGTCAGAGTAGAGGGTAAAAAAAGAGAAGGGAAAGCTATTACTGGGGATGTGAGTTAAAAGTTTTCCCTGTTCTTGGAGTAGATTTGAGGGAAAGCTAGTTTTTTGTTGTTGTTTTAATGAATTACCCAGTGCTTTGCAGGTGTCTCATGGGGACAGAGGAACCCAAATATCTCCTGGTTCTAAAGAGGTTGAGTGGAAAATGATTTAAATGGACCATTCTTAGAATGTGATATAGATATGTTGGAGAAACTGGGCCAGTTGCTATAGTGCTGACCCAGGTTATGTGAGCTTTTTACTGGGGTGGGGGGTTGTTCCTAGGAAAGGTGCTGTATAAAAGGGGGAGAAAACCCTAGCATACACTAAAAGGATAAGCTTTTGGTGAAGTGAGAAAAACCAAGGTTTCTTTTCTTAAAATAAAGCTCAGAAATACATTTTTTGTCTAAGCTTTTTTTTATTCCCTGCTTGAGAGGTTTTGAAAAGAGATGTGTGTCCCAACCCCGCTCAAAACCCTTCATGACTAATTCAAGAAGAAAAATGGGTCACCATTTGACCTATCTACTTTGACAGCATCCCTTCGATCTAAAGATTTCACAGAGAAGTAAAGTGATACATTTCAACACAGATTTCACCTGCAACTTTGGTATTCCAACCCAGTGGCGTCAAATTCTAATGGAAATGGGGACCACTAAGCCTTACATAAGGATCCCTGCTGGTGCATAATGACTTGGAAAACCATATATTAACATTATCTGTGTTCTATTGTATTTTTATTTATTTTGTTAAATATTTCCCAGTTACAGTTTTAATCTGGTTTTGGCAGCACTTAGGAGTTGCTGCCCTCCTTTCTCTAGACCTTGCTCTGTTTTTGCTCTGTCTATAGGTAGCACCCCTTTCTCATCTTAGGAAACTCAGGTTGATTATTTCTTAGATTGCATCTTACCTGGGGCCACAGTTACCTCTTTTTTTCCCACTATAGTGATCTTCAGAGACTCCAGAATCTGGTCCCCCAGAAGAAGTAGGTGAGAGGGAACTGAGTAGCTTTGCTTGTTGGACAAAATAATTGTGGTCCACACTTAATCAATACATCTTTAATGAGCATCTAATCCTGTGCTAAACAGTGTAGGGAAGAAAAATACACATACACAGATTATGAATATAAGAAGAAAGACAGCATAGCTATGTTGTGAATATAGAATCAGACGGGGAGGGAGACAAGGAGTCAGCCTGGGTGCAAATTCCATGTCTGATGCTTGCTTACTTTATGACCATCGGCAAATCACTTAACCTAAATGTCTTTATCTGTAAAATGAGGAGGGTTGAGTTAGGTGGTCCCTTCCAGATTTAAATCTGGTTTAAGCATAGACATCTCCACCATAAAGGGTTGTTATGAGGATCAAATGAAATAATATAAATAAAGAACTTTGCAAACTTGAAGGTGTGATGTAAGTGCTTGCTTTTATCGTTGCTGTGATCTTTAATAATTATTTTACCAAACAGGGTGGACTGTTTCGTTGAAAACACAAGGCCAGCCAAAACAGCATTGCAGATGATGCTTTGTTCTTTGGGAAGCAATGTATAAACGGGAGATACATTCCTGGGCTACCAAAATTCATATTACAAAACCTTCAATTGGTTCTTTGCAGAAACCTAAGATAATAAGGGGGCCAGAGCCAGTCATCCTAACTTAGGTCTTGCCACTGGACCGCAGTGACCCTGGAGAAGAGAGTGAGGCTAGTGACTTTACACAGTCCTGCCTCACTTAAATCCAGCCCTCTTGCAAGTCAAGTCATCACCTTCCTGATGTCATTGGCCATCTTCAAGAAGGAAGGCTGAACAACAATGGTGCCAAGATAATATATTTTAAAATAATTAATGCTTTTTATTGTTTTCATTTCTCTGTACACCTCCACTATCATTTCAGTCTCCTTTTTAACAAAGAAAAGCAGATGAGTAAATTCAATCTACATAGTGACTGTATCTAACAGATTCAAGAATTGTATCTAACAACACTCTGCATGCTGTACACCGACCTGGGCCCCGGGCCTCCACCCACCCATCCACCCCTCACTAATTGGAGAAGGTTTGTTTCAATAGCTCTTGTTCTAGGACCTTGGTTGCTTTTTGTTTCAGTACTAAAAAAAGACTTTAGAGAGCCAGAATGCTCATTTTTACAGATGAGGAAACTGAGGCTTGGAGAAGGAAAATATTGTCCACATGTCATGTAATAAATTAATGCAATAACCAAAGTGTTCCCCACATTTTAGTCCAGTGGTACACAGAGCCTCTTCTGTTCCAACACAGAATGTCCATTATGCGTGTTATTTGATAAATCCTTTTACAGAAGCTTCCCCAATCTTACTAGTGGTCCTTTCTACTGTTACCACCCAAGAAAGGGAATATCTAGTTTCTTTTCATTGTATCGTGTCATTGGGGACCAAAACTTTACCCTGTCCCTCTCCTAATACTTCTCCTCCAGGATGTCAGACTTAGTTGGCCTTTTCTAAACCCAAAAATCCAATTTATTACAGTAGGAGAAAACAAAGAGTCTGTGAAGGTATAATTTTTTTTTTCTCCACACCCGTCACTTTATTGATGTGAGGAGCTCCTGACTGTAGAAACTCCCTCCAAGTTGTCTGTAACTTACAGTCTTAGGAGCCTGGAACACCAAGAGATGTAGTGTCCTGCCCCTAGTCATACAGATGGCACATATAAGAGGTAGAGCTTCAGGCTGGGGCTTCCTGACTCCAAGGTTAGCTTTCAGTTGACCATGCTAAGCTTCCTTTAATGAACATTATACAGGTCAGCAAATTATAGACACACAACAGAGCTGTGATGCTCAGCTCTATCCAGATTGATATGTACGTCTGACTTTTCCTATATTTCTGTGAGTCAGTCTGTCACTTTGGGCCTCAGGCCTTGAGGAGGAGCAAAGTCTACAAGTGAGTGAATGAGCTTAGAATCAAAACTCTTTTCATTGTTACTCAATACACATCCCATACCTAGAACCCTCTGAACTAGTCTCTTTTACTAGGTTTGAAGAAAACACATAGTAAAGTATTACAAATAGAGCCCTAGAATTTGAATCATGATGAAGACTGGGGTATCAAACATTTACTGCCTTAACAACCCTCTGCAAATAATTTAACCTCTCTGAGCCTCAGTTTCCTCATCTGTAAAAATGGAGATAATAAAAACCCTTTCCTCATAGGTTTGTTGTGAGGATCAGATTAGCTGAAGTGCCATCTCTCTTCTTCTGCAGGAAGCTGCTAGGGCCTCTGTGTACTTTGTATACATCTTGTATTAACATGTGTGTGTGTATAGATACATATATCTTGCATAGACATGTACACGTATATACATGTATGACTATGTATGTATGTTGTCTTTCCTATTTGAATGTAACCTCCTTGAGGGCAGGAATGGATGGCTCTTGCTCTTTCTTTGTATCCTCCACCATTTAGCCCAGTGTCCGACATATACTAAGTGTTTAATAAATGCTTATTAATAGATTGATTTATAATGTAGCTAAAGTGTTTTGCAAGCCTTACAGCACTGTATAAATGACAGCTATTATTATTATTTGGCCCTCTAGCCTAGACAGGGTGTCCAATCGTCATCTCACTGTATAAACCCCCCAACCCAGTGACTTTTATCCCTGCTGCCTTTGCTTCTTTTGCTTGGTCTCACTGTTCCTACCATCTCTGGCACCAAATAGTCTACTTCATCGTGTTTCTTCTTTTCTTCACCCTTCTCTATTTAGAATGAGCCTGCATATCCACTAACGCTTTATACAAACACCAAAAAAAAAAAAAATTAAACCCCAAACCTTGCACTGACAACAAAAGTGTTCTCATTTCAGTGAAACATACATGTTTTAGGAGGGAGGGTGAGTGGGTGAGTGGATTTTCATCCCAATATACAGGAGCCTAGGAAAGCACAATCAGCCCCAGGATCACTGAATGGAGGGAGAAGATCCTGTAGAAACTGAGAAAGCTTAGCTCATTGGGGGTGGAAGGAAACCACAGTTTCCAGTTTCAGCTTTTGGTCTGGAAAACAAGGAAGTTATTACTTCATTCATCATCTACCCAAATAAGTCTACACACTAGATGGACACCACTGTTTATGCAAGGAAATTACCCATTAAAGGGGTAATAGCTGAGGATTAAAAAACCACACGCTGCTGTTATCTCCAACAAACCCAATCTGCTTCTTTCCACCTTTCCTTCCTCCTCCTTCACATCCCTCCAAGCTTTTATTCTTGGTAAGTATTCTCAGTCCACCACAGTTACCTTTTTCGTTCTTGTTTTGAGTGAATGGGCTTTGAGTAAAGCAAAAATTGTTCTGTTTATTCAAGTAAAAAGCATTTTTTAGTGCCTTTTGAGTCCATTTGAATTGTCTTAGGAAGACTCTGAAAATCACCTGGCAGGATAAGGTACCACATACTGAGGTCCTTACTTGAACTTAACTACCAAGCATTCAAACTCTGCTTCAGAGAATGTAACTGTGATGAACTGGCCATGTAGTTGGAATGCAAAATGTATGCCTGCCACAAAGGCTATTTTATGGAGAACTCACACAAGGCAAGTGTTCACAGGGTGATCAGAAGAAGTGATACAGGGACACTCTCAAAGTCTCTCCTAAGAACTTTGGTATGGATTGTGTGACATGGGATACACTGGCATAGGACCTCCTACCATGGCATGCCCATATCAGAGAAGATACTGTGCTCTGTGATTAAAATAGAATTGAGACAGCTCAAAGGAAATGTAGGATGCATGAATTTGGAGTATCCACCCCAAATGTTCACATGGACTATTTGTGCCCAACCTGTGGTAGAGAGTTCCAATCTTGTATTGGTCTGATCAGCCCATAGTTGGACACATTGAAACTTGATTTTAAGCATAGTGATGTCATTTTGGTCCTCTTCAAGAATGAAGGACAACAACCAACCAACCAAAGCAAAAATTATCCTGTTTATTCAGGTAACCAGCATTTTTTGAGTGCCTGCTATGTGCTCTGTACCATCAACAATAATTTATCAAGTACCTTGCTCTATATTGGGTACAGTGCTGGGTGTTGAAAATAATCATCATCAACATGATGATAAATTATAAATGATGATGATAATTATAAAGTGTTTCAACATTTGCAAAATGCTTTACACGTATTCTTTCATCTAATCCTCACAATGACCCTATAAAGTAGGTACTATTATAATCCCCATTTTATAGCCAAGGAATTGAATGAGAATTTAAGTGATTTACGCAAGACTATGACGTTGATAGTATTTTATTTAATTCAAACCCACAATGTTCTAAATCTGAATCCAGCACTTTTAAGTTTTGCAAAGCACATTATATACATTGTCTCACAACTGTTACATAAGTATGATTATTTTTCCTATTTTAAACATGAAAAAACTGAAGTTAATCTAGGTTAAGTGACTTATCCTAGGTCACACAACTAGGATGTATTTGTGGCAGGATTTGAACCCAGATTTTCTTGGTTCCAAATCTACTTTTCCAGGATGAATACAAAGAGACACTAAACGTGGTCATTATCCTTAAGGGTTTTCCAGTATAGTTGGAGAGCCAGAACCAGTACATAAATGATAAGTCCTGTGGACTGTATGAAGAAGCATTAAACTTAGTCCCTGCCCTCCTTGAAAACCTAGTCCAGTTGGGGAGTCATACATGAAACAAGAGAACAAACTGTCACGTAATATATTGTTTTTTTTATGAGATAGTGAGATCAAAATGACTGGATCACTGGGAGAAAACTGGGACTTGAACTCCTACAGGAGTTGGAAGATGAGCTACCCTTTTAATGATACAGAATTGGAGATTTGGAGAGGAGAGTGGCAGACATCCTAGGCAGGGATATGGAGAATCCCTTCTCCACAGACTTTCAAGCCAGGCTGATTCTCTAGTCCTTGCAGTACCCCCAGTCACTAGCCCTAAGATGTTGCCTCTGCCAGTGTATAAAGTGTGGACAGTAGAGGCACCTTGGAATTCTGAAGTCGGGAAATACTTCACAATTGGTGAATCAGTGTTTTGCCCACAAAAGAGCCATCATGAGAAATGCCAGGATAATAACTCTGTGAGATGAAGGAAATCTAGCTACGTAATGAGGAAGTTGTTTTCCTATCACAAAAGATTGTTGAGAGGCTCAGGCAAAAGAGCACTGACACCCTCTCCCTCCTTCGGGCCTGTTATGGAAGGGTGACATGATGAGGGCACAGGCAAGGTTCTGCTCTTTGCTGCTTATTTTAGGATGGGCTCTTGATAGAAGAAGCTTTGCCAAAAAGACTAGCTTGGGAAGGTGGCTTTGATGGGGCTTTGGGGCTCAGCTGTCCCTGACTGCATCAACTGTTCTGGGAGGGAGTTGCCCACCAGCATGGGCAAGGAAGAAATTGAAGGAGTAACTTTGGGAATGACAGCTGGGATTCAGGCATTGAAACTCAGGAAGGAACTTGAGTTAATCCTGCCATTGGATGAATACATCAATTCGAAGATGCTTTATGAACCATCTCCTCTTTGTTCATGGGGGCATTGGGTACTACTGGAAATACAGTAGAAATGTGGCTAGGGCATAGTTCTTGCTCTTGTGATACTAACTTGAGGAAGTTGTGTGTGTGTGTGTGTGTGAGAAATGATTAGAACAGTGAAAGGCTATGTATCATCATGTGACAAAATCATTGTGAGTTGTGGTAAGAAGAGCACCACTGGGTATCTAAGACCAAGACTCTCGTTTTGGCCCAGCTTCTCCCTGACTGTGTGACTTTAGACAAGTCACTTCATCTTCCTAGGCCTCGGTTTCCTCGTTTTACAAACAAAAACATCTCTACCTCACTCTACCTTGTACCTCTCCCTTCAAAGTGTCTAGCCTAGTGTTTCATGCTCACAGTACTCTGATCTCAGTCAGCTGTCATCGTTAAAAATCCTCTGGTAAATACGTAAGGTGAGCTAGGTGGTACAGTGGATAGAATGCTGGGCCTAAAGTCAGGAAGACTCATCTTCCTGAGTTCAAATCTGGCCTCAGCCACTTACTAGCTGGGTGACCCTGGGCAAGTGATTTAAACCTGTTTGCCTCAGTTTCCTCATGAGTGAAATGAGCTAGAGGAGAAATGGAAAACCATTTTAGTATCTTTGCCAAATGCGATCTCAAGAGTCAGACACGACTGAACAACAACAATTAGTAAAATGTGAAGAAAATTCACATTTCAGTACTAGAAGACCTCTTAGTATATAGGTCTGTAAGACTAAAAGGAGTGAATCACTAATAGTATACTTTCAGACCAGTGGGATAAGTACTTTTGGGTTTAGGAATGGTTTATGAATGCCTCACTTAGGCATTTCTATCTTCTATAAGGTAGTTCTACTTTCAAATGAGGCAGGCCCTGGTAAAGGTCAGATTACTGGTGGGGAAGGAAGAGCAACTTTTGAGGTGAGAACTTCAGCCTCTGAATTTTTGAGCCAAGCCCTTGTCCTTGGAGCCCCTTTCCTTTTCAGATAACAGACGTTGCTTAAGAGCCTTATCAGCTAGTACTTGGGGGACTGTTTGCTCAGTTTCTCTTCCGGTTATTAAAGAGCTGACTTGCCCATTATTTCTCTCATACCACTCTTGGCCCTCTTTCCTCCAGGCTATTTAAAGGAATGTGGCTTTGATTTTTAACAAATTGAGAGCCTACTACTGAAGCTGAATACTTGAGATTCATTGAGACAGCCTAAACTGTAACCATGTTGAAAACTGAGGAAGGTTTTAAGCCTTTCTGTTTTCCTACGTGAATTGTGTCTATTTATGCTCATTTTTGAAAAACAGGATCAGCCAGAAACAGAGTTGTACCTTCTAAGTGAATTTCAAACTCCTAGCACTTTACGCCCTCTACAATGTGGCATAACCCTCCCTTTCAAGATTTCTCTTATTAATTGCTCTCCACACCTTCTATGTGCTTGCCAAACTAGACCTCTCTTTGCTCTCACACTTAAGTGCCTTTGCTTACATTGCTCCTTACACCAGAATGCCCACCCCGTCAAACTTTGCCCATCCTTTAAAGTCAATTGAAATGCACCCCCCCTTTGCTAGGTGTTACTCCCCCTGGTTGGTTATACCCCTCCACTCCCTTGATGCCAGTTAAGATTGTGTTTGTGTGTTATCCATGCCCCTGTTTGCTTGTCAGGGGGATCTTATATAAGTATCATATCTCTCCCAGTGCCTAACATGGTGCTTGGCACAGAATAAGTGTTTAGTAATTGCCTTATGACACTATTTTTGTAGGCCTAACTCAAAGTCTGTTGATAATGGTGGTCAGTGTTTATATTTGCCAGGTGTGATCCAAGAGGCCCTCCACTGGGGGAAGAAAACCTCAGAATATCCATCAGCCTCTGTGGCTCTACTGAAGTCCTGAGCCCACCAGAAAATCTTTCTGGGCCATTTTAACATCAACGGGTCTCCCCTCTTTTCCAGACTCAGGGAGCCAAACTGTTCCCTTCTCCCATGAGTGCCTTCCCTCCAAGATGACATCTTGTTTACAAGTTATGTTTTGTGTGTGCATGGTTGTTTACAGTTTGTCTTCCTGGTTAGAATATAAGCTCCTTGAGGATCCAGGGGGCATGTTTCTGCCATTCTTTATATCCCTAGCAATTAGCAGATTACCTGGTATACAGTAAGCACAGAATACTTGGTGTCTGACTATTGACTGACTGACAGACATGCAGGGAGAGGGAATTCCAGAACCTACACACACAGACACACACACTCACTCATTTAAAGGTTTCTTGGGCATTTGAGTAAATTTTTTTTTTAAAAGAAGTTTGAAGTATTTTTAAAAGCTGCTCACATTAGGCCAGCTCGCTGGAAATCTCTGCTTTGATGGAAAACATGTCAAATATGCATGAGGGCCTTGAAGACTGAGGGGGGTGGGGTGGGAGAAATGGAATGCAAGGTTTTTTTCTCCCTGTTTTTATCAAAGAGGAAACCATTTGCTTTCAGCCTCACCTCTAATCCTCATAAAAGAGTTTATTGAACTCAGATGTTTTTCAAAGAGCACAGAAGGGCACGCTCTAATTTCATTTTGCAGCAAATGTTGAAATGCTGTTGGTGCCTTCACAGTATCCATATCTTCCGGAAAGAGGTTTCCTCTGTCTTCTCATTTCACACCCCCCCCCAACCCCCCACAGACAGACAAACAGACACAGACTTTCTCTCTCTCTCTCTCTCTCTCTCTCTCTCTCTCCTACAGGCCCTTTGCTTAACAGTATACATTTCCATGCCCTCTGAAAGGACCACAAGGAATTCTACACAAGTTGGGAATAAGCTTTCATTTTCTCCCAAGCATGAGGAATGGGGAATGAATCCACTGATTAGTCACACAAAAAACTTCCTAGACAATGGCCCAGCCATCAATCCAGGGAAAGGGGGAGAAGGGGCCCAGTGCTTTGGATTTACTTGCTGGCTTATGGAGAATAAAACTGTCTCAAGACCAAGTGGTGCTTTTTCTGTTTTTGTTTTTGTGATCTGTGTCTGTGTGTGTATTTGAAGTCTTGTCTTGCTGGTGTCTTTTCCTATCTTTAGAAATACAAGAAGGTAACATAGAGTATCTTTGTCAATGAGCTGGTACAGAACTTTCCTGCTCCTTTCCTAAGGGTAGTTTCTGCTAAGGAATTTTGGGAAGGGAGAAGAGTTAGACAGGAGGGACCAGGAGAGGCCAGGAAGCTGCTGTAGAACTGTGACAAAGAGTGACAGACTTGATTAGTTTGCAGTGACCAGTTTAATGTCCAGTTACTTAATCCTTGGAAATCATCCACTGCTGTGGCCTGGTGGGAGTCTGACTCCCAGCTCTGCCATTTATGGCCTATGTGACCTTCTCCCTTTTTAGACTTCATCTGTAAAACGGGGGGAGTTGGAGTCAAGCGTGGGCCTAGATCAGCAGTTCTCAACCTGTGGGTCGCAACTCCTTTGGGGGTCGAACGACCCTTTCACAGGGGTCACAGGGGTCACCTAAGACCATCAGAAACATATTTCTGATGGTCTTAGGAACCGAGACACCGCTCCTCTATCTGTCTCCCGGCGAGTCCACCCACATGCAGATACATCCCACATGCAGATAGACCCACATACGAGTATTAAAGGGTCACAGCATTAGGAAGGTTGAGAACCACTGGCCTAGATGGTCTCTAAGGCACCTTTCTACTCAAACTCTTTGATCCTGATGTTTCACATGAGACGTGAGATGACTCACCCAACACCACCCAGCTAACAGGCTTTCTGACAACAAATTGTGGTTGTATCACATACATAGACCTAGATCTATGTACTTTAAAAAATTTTTTTTTGTAATTGCATTTCAGTTGCAATTGGTTTCTTTTGTAAACCTGCATATTTTTTGTATGCATTTAAAAACTTCTTTCAGAAAAAGGGTCCGTGGCCTTCCCCAGACTGCCAAAGGGACCTATAGAGACTAAGACTGAATTATACTGGGCTGAAACTTCTCAGTACTTTGTTCCACCACCTGTAGGAGAGAGACATAGCAAATATTCAATTTGTCCCTTGCTAATAGGAAATTAGAAGGGTTGTGAGTTTAGGAGGTGTTTGAGGAGGGAGGGGCAAGGGGTATCTGTTACCATTGGTATGGTAGACCAGTGAAGCAACTTGTTTTCTTCCCCTCTTTGCCAAGGACACTGCCTTTCTTTAATTCCAGCTGGGAAAACCCTGACCCCAACCTAGCTTATTCACCCTCCCCAGTGCCTCCCTCTCCGTAAAACATACTTTATTGGTGAAGCCTGTGAACTCCGACCTACTTGGACTTGGAATTAAGTGAAGTTTTTCTTCTGAGGGATAAGGTTCCCATCTCAAATGGGAATCTACTGATTTACTAGAGGCAGTCCCCCATGGAGAAGTAGACTGTATGATTACAAATCCTGGCAACCTGGAAGCCAGTGAGACCCTTGAATTAGAATGGGATAGGGGAAGGCGGGTGGGGAGGAGAAGAGGGCTCCTGTGACAGTCTTTCATTAATAGACCTTTTTCCATGTCATTAATGTTGGCAGCTAGCTCCCTATCCTAGGACACACACACATACACACACTCTCTCTCTCTCTCTCTCTCTCTCTCTCTCTCTCTCTCTCTCTCTCTCTCTCTATCTCCTTCTCTCTCTCTTTCTCTCTTTCTCTTAAACTCCAGAGGTAAGTTGTAGGCAAAATAAGGCGATGGGTTTGGGTATCTCAGAACCAGAATTCAAATCCCAGTTCTGCCCACACTCTCTCCCTCTTCTGAATACCTTTTG
>CM053588.1:177486130-177533183 GCA_028646515.1 Pseudochirops corinnae
CTCTCTCTCTCTCTCTCTCTCTCTCTCTCTCTCTCTCTCTCTCTCTCTCTCTCTATCTCCTTCTCTCTCTCTTTCTCTCTTTCTCTTAAACTCCAGAGGTAAGTTGTAGGCAAAATAAGGCGATGGGTTTGGGTATCTCAGAACCAGAATTCAAATCCCAGTTCTGCCCACACTCTCTCCCTCTTCTGAATACCTTTTGTTCTTAAAGTAGGTAGCTGTTATTCTGTCACCTAATCATCCATTAGTCCTGTCTTCCCATCTAGCTTTTTGAAAAGGTCTCCTAAGGAGCAAGAACTTGATCATCTGCTACTTTTGTCATCCCCACAACACCTACATGTCAAGTGATCAGTGTATACTTGCTTGAATCCTATTTGATTATATTTCCTTTATTCAACTCTTCCTCCCCTAACCCTACCCCTTGGCCTTGTATTATATAGGGTATCCTCAAAGTCATAGTGCATCTTTAAGGTATTAAAATTTAATAGTTATTTTCCATAGCTATTTAAGCTCTTAAAACTACATTGAGACTTTTGAGACACCTTGTATTTATTGGTAGAATGTAGATTCTCTGAAAGCAGAGAGACTGACCAAGTCTCAGTTATTTTTGTCTCTCTACCAGCACCTAGTACCTTGTATACTGTAGTTGCTTGTTAAATGTTAATTGAATGATTAAATGGACAAATGGTGTCTCTTTCTTGCCAAAAAAAACAACAATAACTTCCTGTTTCATGTGGGTCACTTTGGAAACTCCTCAAGCTATTCCCCAGTCACATTTGAATTCAGATAAAAATTCCTCACCCTATTCCCTGGGAAGCAAGGGAAGATCCCTTAATAGAGTATGGATTAGTGGGTTAGATTAGTTGAGTTGTTTTTTTCCCCACTTTGGAAAGCCTTGAAGTAGGTTCCTGAGGTCTTTGATAGAGGACCCAGAAGAGAGAAAGGTCCAGATCTTGGAATTTTCCTAAGGAAGCTAGGCCTGGGGCAAACAAGGGACAGAATGAGGGACCTGAATGCATAAAGCCTAGTCCTAGTCTTATAGTATAAAAAATGCAAATATATATCATATATATGCACATATATAAGATGTATGTATATGTATATGCATAAATTTCAGAATTCTATGACAGTTCCTAATCCTGGGACTTATCTTCAAAGAAAGCTTTGCTTATCTCAGGCCTGCAACACATTGCACTCAGCTGAAAGGCCCCATGAGCTAGATCCTGACCTAAAAGTAATAAAAGACATCCCCTTTGACCTTGTGAAGGAGAAGCTTCCCCTGGCACATACTTTAATTTAGTTCATTTCTCTTGATCACCATAACTGTGCTGTATAGTGGGAGGACTTAACAAGACTGAGTTTGGGGGAAGGGGTAGGGAGAAAGGATGGCGCCAACCACAGATGCATTCTTCTCTAGGAATGCAGGGTTAAAGCCTTTGGATTCTACACATTGTCTGGAGTGACCCTGACCTCTGATAAACTCTACATGCACCAGCGTGCGCTGGAATTGGTGTTTGGAGCTGGGAATAATTTGTCGTTGAACAGCATCTGAGAGGCTGTATTCAGGAAGCAGCCATGTGACCCACAGAAAAGAATTACTCACCTCAGAATGCTTGGGCCAGAGAAGGGGGATGGGAGAAGAAAGGAAGTGCAGGGAGAATCAATAAGTGTGATTTCAGGCTGCTATATTCTAATAGACAAAGTGGTGAAATGTTGGCAGCTGCCAACAGTTGCTAACTACAAATTTGCCAGAAGTCATTCATCCCATGAAATCAGACCTGTTTGGAAACAGCTGGTGGGAAGATATGATTGGGCACAACCCTGGCTAAGAGACCTTGGCACAAGGTATTCAGAAGATCAAAGAATTTAGAGCTAGGAGGGACATGACAGATTATAGTGCCTGGCACTTCGTTGTTGTTCACTTGTGTCCAATTCTTCATGATATCATGGACCATTGCATACCAGGCTCTTCTGTCCACCATCTTCTGAAGTCTGTCCAAGATTACATTTGTTGCTTCTATGACACTCTATATCCATCTCATGCTCTGCTATTCCCTTTTCCTTCTGCCTTCAATCTTTGCTGACATCAGGGTCTTTTCCATTGAGTCCTATTTTCTCATTCCACAGTATTTGAGTTTAAGCACAATATTTGATCTTCCAGTGAATAGTGTGAATCAATGTCTTTAAGTATTAATCAATTTAATCTCCTTGCTGTCCAAGGAACTCTCGGAAATCTTCTCCAGCACCATGAATACTTTTTATTTGACTGGTTTATCAAATTAGTTCAAATGAGGAAACTGAGGCCCTTTGAGGAGAAATGGTTTACCTAAAGTCACACAAGTACCAAGTAGCAGATTTTTGCTATAGCAGATTTCAGCTAAGTGGATACAGTACCAGGCCTGGAAGTCAGGAAGACTCATCTTTCTGAGTTCTGATCTGGCCTCAGATACTTACTAGCTGTAGGATCCTGGACAGGTCTCTTAATCCTTCTTGCTTCAGTTTCCTCCTCTATAAAATGAGCTGGAGAAGAAAATGGCAAAGCACTCCAGAATCTTTGCCAAGAAAACTCCAAATGAGGTCACAAAGAGTAAGACGTGACTAAAAAAATGACTGAACAACAATAGCAGGCAGCAGTAGACTTTTGCTCAAAGAATGGGATCCGAATTTTGGTAGTTCATACTCTCAAATAAAAGAGAGAGAGAGAGAAGCCTATAATTTCTTTCCTTTTCGTTTCCTTTTGATTTCTGATTATTAGGGTGCTAGCTATATAGTCAAGGGAAAGCTGGCACTTAATACAGTAGCTGTTTGACTCAGGACAAGTCACTTTCCCCCTTTGCATCTGTTTTCTGATCTCTAAGATGGAGATCACAATACTTGTCTACCTTACCATTAGCAAGAAAGCACTTCACAAACCTTGATACACCATATAAATGAGTAGCCCTCATCATTATATCACCATTCACCATTCTTTCTACCATCATCTTGTGCCAAGACTTTATTTCCAGGTAGTCGGACTAGTACAAAAACCTTATAACTCATTCCTGCTATTTGTTTCTTCTCTAATCTTTCCTGCTGGTCTTCTGTTTCTTAAATCAACACTTTAATTATATTTCATTTGACTCCCTCTTACCTGGCACATCAAGTCATAGAATCTGAGTCAGATTGGAGATCATCCAGTACAACCCTCACCTAAATCCTGTTTCTGATGTATCCAACAAAAGATAATTTAGTTTCCTTTTGAAGATTCCAGTAACGGGCAAACTCACCACCCAATTCCTCTTTTGTACAGCTTAATTCATCAACAAGAGTTTCCATATAACCAGCTGAAATCAACCTGTCAGCAACTTCTACTCCAGGGCCAACCAGAACAAGGGGAATTGAAAGATAGCTATCATGTCCCATAAGTCATCTCTTGTCTACAATAAATGCCTTCACTTATTTGAACAGATAGTTCAAATCTTGCCTCAGACCCTCACCATTTGTAAGATCTTGGCAAAATCACCTTACCACCCAGGATGATTGTAAGGAAAGTACTTTGTAAATCTGAAAGCGCTACATATATTTAAGCTTTTATGACGACAGTTTTGAGTCTTTTAACTATTGAACTCTAGTTTGTCAATGATCTTCCAAAGCCAAAGCCAAAGCCAACCTGGCTTACCCGCCCCTGGACCAGATGTCTGTGTTAGACCTTGTCCATTTGTAATATACATACAGTCCATTACTAACCTGGTGCTATAGGCATCACCTTCATCAAACGAGCTAAAGGCCCAAGCCATAGGAAAGTTCTCTAGAACTGGAGATTTCAGGGTTCTATTGCTACAGTACCAGACTTTCTTTTAATAGATCAGAAGATGTTCTATATTCCCTACATCGAGGGAACAAAACTCAAATTAACAAGCTTTTATCATGCGGAAGTATATTGTATTCTGTGAACCAGAGAGGAGGAAGACATGGGCTAGGTGTGCTCATGCAGACTGTTATAAATAAATAATAATTACTGACTTTATATAGTATTTGTATATTTTACAAGCATTTTACATATATGGAATTACATATGAAATATATGGTATACTTTAAAGCCTTAATAATTTAAGAAATATAAATGTTACAAAATTACCAAAAAACACTTTAAATTTAGTTATCTAAATTTTTATGCTTATTTGAATTTTGCTTTTATGCTCTTTGAATTTTGCTTTTATGAATTTCGAATAATATATAGTTTTAATTTTAATAAGACAAGCACCTTGCCATTATGCAATATGTGTGTGACAGTTTCTGGATGACCCTTTCTCAGACCAGTGGGTTAGTAGAGAAGGTCCTCCTGCTCACCCACCTGGGTGACCTGATGTCTATCCCCATTAGATCTTCTCTTATGCAGTCATCTCGAAGCTGTCATATTATACATCAGAACCTCATTCTTTGGATGCAGTTAAGGCTAACATTACAAATGAAATCCTTTCAGTCACTGAGCAGCAACTAATGAAAGTTTTTACAAAGTTCAAAACTCAATTAGGGTGATATATACAGTAGTTATGTTGAATTTTGATTAAAAAAACATACTATTATTTTAAATATGTAAATAATTATTTTTCAGATGTTTTTTCTAAGCTTGAAGCATTTATACTTCTGATGTTAACATTTAAAACTGCACTGTGACTTTTCTTTGGGGACATCCTGTATTATCTCATTTGAGCCTCACAACATCCCTGAGAAATAAGGACTAGAGTTGGTATTAATCTCATTTTATAGATGAAGAAACTGAAGCCCAGTGACTACTTGCCCATGGTTATTCATCTTAAGAAGTGTTAGAGGTGGAGTTTGAACCCAAATCCCTCTGATTCCAAGTCTAAAATTCTATCCACTATCCAGGGTGGGGAACCTTTGGCCTTGAGGCCACATGTGGCCCTCTAGTTCTTTGGGTGAAGCCCTTTGACTGAGTCCAGGTTTTACAGAACAAATACTTTAATTAAGGGGATTTGTTCTGTAAAGTTCAGAGGGCTGTGCTCGAGGACCTAGAGAGCCATGTGTGGCCTTGCGGCCTCAGTTTCCCAACCTCTGTGTGATTATATCGTGTTACCCTTTATTGGGGTGTGTTTGCATTGTGCTTATTTGGAGGAATATGTGTGTCAAGGATGTGGTATGAGAGGACCTGATTTCAAATCCTAGATCTCCTCTCTATTTGGCTTTGGGTAATGTCTCAGGCCTCAGTTTCCTTATCTGTTAAATGAGGGAATTGGACTGTATGACCCCTGAGGTCCCCTCCAGCTGCCCATCTATGAAGCTACGATCTCAGCTATATCGTATATGACATCTGTGAATTCATGTTGGGATTGCAGAGGACCTGAAGCAAGTTGGCTTGATCTTTTATGGAAAGGGCACAGTTAAGAATTGCATTAATGAGAAAATGTGACTGGGTTATACTCTGCATAGAAGTGTATCCCTGTTTCCTCCTCTCTTCCCTTTCTTGGTTCTTGCTTTGGAAATGCAGACATTGAAGGGGTCAGGGAGCCATCAGTTTTGTTCAGTTTTTCAGTTACCTCTGTGGGTGTCAGAATGAAAGTTGCTGTTCTTGCATGTTGGAGTTGGTTGAAGTGGCCAACAGAGGCAGCCTGCAGAATTTAGGTCATATTGACTTAAATCCATCCTATGTTACAAATGAATAACATAAAATCCTTTCCTGAGAGAAGGTTTTGGTAGGAAAAAGGCAGGAGATAAAGAAGCTTTATGATATTGGACTTTGGGGAAACAGACTTTGGGGAGACAAGATGACGGTATACCATGAAAAGGAGGTTTTTGAGCACAGATCTGTTTCCTGGCTCTGCCACTTAATAGCTGCATGACCTCAGAAAAATCACTTTTCCTTTCAAAGTTTTGGCTTCTTCATTCATCAAATAAGGGAGCTAGAATAAAAGACCTACTGTGTTTCCCAGCACACATCAGATGTCTATGTGATCTTTTACAGTTTTGTGGAAGTCCAGCCCCTAAATTGATGTTGATCTGTGATAGCCCATTTGGATAATCTTTGGGAACAAGCTGTCAAGTTAAAGTGCAGATCTATTTGAGGGTAATTTAAGGCCTCTTCTGACATTGGAATCACCTAATCTTCCAGGAAAGAGTTTTGGATCTTTTCATTGTTAGCTTTGCTTTTTGGACAGGAGTTGTTTGTCCTACTGTTGGTTAAGTGTTGTTGAATGCTGGAAATAGACACCTGGTGCTGCAAAGGGCATTTGACTAAAGGGTACTGATTTGGACGTCCAGCCAGCCCAGGCTGCTAACCAAACCCTCTTTGGAGCCAGACTGCTGACTGATGTGCTGATCTTCTGTGTCTTTGCCTGTTGTACTGATCTGCTCTGATTCACCCCAAATGCAGGGGCTTATTAGGAGTTGCCTTGGGAGCTCCTTCCTGTTTGCTATAGTTCATTCACTCTCCTGCTAGGAGGTTCCTCTTCACTAAAAGTTTTCAAGAGGAAGCCAAATAATCTTTTGTCCAATATGTTGTCAGGGGGATTCCCATGTGGTTACAGGTTTTAATGACATGCCTTCCATTCCTGATAGTCACCTGTGTGGGGCAAAATGTGATAGAGCATAAAATCTTAATGATGAAAAGGCCCTTAGAGATCAGCTTGCTATGCAGTATAGTACAGTAAGCCATCCACCTTCTTCCTGAATCCCTCCAGATTCAAAATGAAAGCTCGCTGTCCATGGAGGTAACCCATGTCATTGATGGATGGCTCTAGTTATTTTTGTAATCAATCCATAAGCATGCATTCTGTGCCTCATATGTGCCAGGTAATGTGCTAGGGTACTGGGGATGCAGATACAAAAACGAACTTAAATTCTATCAGGGAAGATTTTCTAAAATATTGATCGAAGGGAAAGCAGGATAGGACAGTAGACAAAGCACTGGGAGCTGGGGCGATTAAGATTTAAAGACCATCGAGGCCACTACCTTCCTCCTAGTTAGTTACTCGGGCTCAGTGTCTTCCTCAACTCATTCTCACCTTGCATATCCAATCCTTTGCCAAATCTCGATGTCTCTTACCATCACTGTATCTTTTGAATTGTTCCCTTCTCTCTACTCACATAGCCACAACCCTAATCCAAGTTCTCATCACCTCTCTCATGGCCTGTAGTAGTAGACTTCTAACTGATCTTCCTGCCTCAAGTCTCTTCCCACTCCAGTCTATCCTCCATTCGGCTGCCATATGAATTTTTCTCAAGCATAAGGTCCAACCATAGAACTTTTACCCATCCCCATGTTCAGTGATCTCCAGTGGCTCCCTATTACCTCCAGGATCAAATATAATCTTCCTCAGTTTAGCATTTAAAGCTCTTCAAAACCTGACCCTATGCTGCCTTTCCAGTTTCTTATGCTTTAATCCTTTCCACACACTCTAATGAAACTATGTTGAGTGCCATGTAGTTCTTCAAATTCTGTTTCCCATCCCCATGCCTGGAAAACTCTGCCCCCTCACTTCCTCTTTTTGGTTTTCCTGGCTGCCTTCAAAACTCAGTTCAAATCCCACCTTCAGCAAGACACCTTTCCTGATCCCCCTTACTGCTAGCACCTTCCTTCTGAGACTGCTTTCATCTACTCTCCTCTATACATATTGCTAGGACATAGTGATTTACATGGTTTTTCCTCCAGTGTGACATGGGCAGTGTTTTGGACTTTCTCTGTGTCTGTCCCCAGCACTTCATGAAGTGCCTGGAATAAAGGAAGCACTTAATAAACAAAACTTGTTGACTGACTGACTTGGACAACTCATTTAATCTTTCTATACCTCAGTTTCTCAATCTGTCATGAATACTAGGGTTGTTTAAGGTCTAATGGGTAAAAGTTACAGGTAGGCCTGTAGTCCCTGCTATTGGAGAGCTTGAAGCTTATAGACAATCGCGCTTGAGAATTCTGGGGTGTAGTACACTAAGTCTGGCACCAGAATGGTGAGCCTTCTCTGGGAGAGGAGAAGGAGGCTGCCCAAGAAAGGTGCATTAGCCCACGTTAGAAACAGAGCAGGTTTTACCTTCTCGATGGGGGAGAGGGCTGGGGAGGAAGGAAGGGAGAGAATTCAGAACTCAAAGTTTTAAAAACAAATGTTAAAAATTGTTTTTATGTGTAAATGGGGGAAATTAAAATACCGAATTTAAAAAAAGAAAGAAATAGAGCAAGTTGAAACTCCTGTGTGAATTGGTAAACATACAAAGCCTGTGCACAACCAGCCTGAACAAGACTGGGATGTTCAGTTTCAATGACAACAACGAAAGTTGAAGGAAGGCATATTTCAGGGTAGTAGATGCTGTTCAAAAATGGAATAAATAAGCTTCATGAGATAGTGTGTGCATGTCCCCTTCTCCATGAAGTTGTATGTTTCCTCCATGCTGAATATATGTCCCCTCCACAGTATCTAGCACAGGGCGGCCAGGTGGCTCAGTGCTTAGAGGGCCCAGCCTGAAGTTAGGAAGAGTCATCTTTGTGAGTTCAAATCTAGCCCCAGACACTTACTAGCTGTGTTACCCTGGGCCAGTCACTTAACCTTATTTGCCTCATTTTCCTCATCTGTAACATGAGCTGAAGAAGGAAATGACCAATCACTCCAGTATCTCTGCTAAGAAACCCCAAGTGGGGTCAAAGAGAGTTGGACACAACTGAAATGAGTGAACAACACGGTCTTAGTGCATGGGGGTAGCTCAGGATTTAGTGCTGATTGGTTGGTTGAAGAGAGGAAGCTGTAGGGAGGGCATGTAGACACTTACTGACGGATGCTCTCACCACCATCACTGATCACAGCCCATTCTTTGCTGTAGTTTTAAAAGTATCTGACACACAGCTCTTTGCAAGGCAGTGACTACATTGTATTGATCTTTGTATGCTCTCAAATACCTACAGTAACATTCCAAACATAGTAGATGCTTAAGTAAATATTTCTTTAAAATGAGTAAGTATCTGGGCCCTGCTCCATATTCTCTGCCCCAGGGATTCGCTGCTAGCCAGCTCCCTAGGTGCTGAACAAAAGGCTAGTGTGGGAGAACAAGGTGGAGAATAGACACTCTGCTCTGCTCAAAGAGCCACTTGGAGCTGCTGTGATCTCCAGGCTGAGGAGATTCAAACTGACAGTCCTGACTGCAGGATCCCAGCTGCTCGTCTTCTGCGTTTGTCAGCAGGCTGCTTCTTTTCCTTCCCATTCTTTCTGAGGACTTGGTGCCTGCTCAGAGCCTGTCTACCTTAAGAGTCCTTTGTGCCAAAGGAGCCTCTCAGCTCTTCATTCCTGGAGAATATTTACTGGCTGCCTCCCCGACCCCTAATCATTTATTTACTTATTCTAATTTATAAGCCTCATAAAACAAAGACGGGTCCTGTCACTGTGGCTTAGAGTTCAGGATAAAGAGTACAAAAATAAGACCACATCTAATGCCCTCTACCCCAGAATCTTTCATCCTCAGCCCAGCCTTTCTGCTCTCACATAGATCCCTGTGGTTTTAATTGGGGATATAATGAGAAAAGGACATTAGCTGATAGCATTTCTTCTCTACCGCAGAATTTGAATTTGATTTGGTGGAAAAGTGGATTGTTTGGTCTATCCCGAGCCCCAGCCTGCCCTCCCTAACGGCCACGGTCATTTCTCCTTGCTCCTAGCCATTGCTTGGAACTAACAGCCACCCTCATTGAGGGAGCACAGCCTTGGCTGACAACATGGCCATAAAGAATAATTGACAAATGCCCAGCTGCCAAGGGAGTTCTAGGCAGGAATTTGCTGTGTGAACTTGGGCAAATATAATTTTATTTTATCTCAACCTCAGTTTCTTCATCTATAAAATGGGGATAAAAATACTATCCCTGCCTACCTCAGAGGGATACTGTGATTATCAAATGAGATGATGGAAATGAAAATGCTTTGGAGAAAGTCAGTTCAAAGGACACGGGACCCAAGTCTTCCTGGCCACAAGGACAGCTCTCTATTCACTACTGCCACTATAAATATCCGTATAAATATTAAATTATTCTCTCTCCTCCATTTTACTTTTGCCTCTTCCCTTCTTTGATTTACACTGCCTTTCTTTATGCCCCTTGTTACTCTCTTCTGTCAATTCCTTAGACCTTCCAGACCTACCAGGGGAATTGCTCAGCTCATCTGAGACCCTTCAAGGCTAAATAGGTCACTGACCCCTGCCCTAGGACTTTCCCATTAATGCCCAACAAGTCCATTTATATTGCCATGTGATATGTAATGAATTTCCCAGGATCAATATTCCCGTTGGGAGAAACCTAGGTTGAAATCACCAATTGATATCCCATCTACTTTCCTTGTACATCTGCCAAGGATTAGGTGCCTGGACAGTTGAAAGTCCGCCTTTGGGGGATGGAGTAGATGAAGAAGGGGCCACCTTTCTTCAGAATTTAGAATTTAAAGACAAGAATTTGCTAAGCAAATTCAGAATTAGCTACCTGGATAGTCTATAGATTTCTATGGAAATTAGGATGGCTAAGTGGTGCAGTGAATAGAGCACTGGCCCTGGAGTCAGAAAGACCTAAGTTCAAATTTGACTTCAGACACTTAACATTTACTAGCCATATGACCTTGGGCAAGTCCCTTAGCCCCAATTGCCCTGCCTTCCCCCCTTAAAAAAAAAGGAAATCAAAGGGTAGGGTGGAGTAGGATTGGAGACCAGAATTAGAGACTTTGTTAGATGTCTTTGTAGTACAATTCCAAGATTAATTTAGAAGGTAGAGCTCATGCCCATCAGGAAATGGGCAACAAGTCAGGACCTGACAGGCAAGGTCTGTGAGCTCTCTGGGATCTTGACTCCCCTTTCCAGATGGTCTCAGCCAGTTCCCAGAGCTCAGGGGTAGGGTCCCTTTAGCTAGAACAGGTGCACACAGCTGGACCAGGAGGCAGTATACAGAGAGGCCTGAACAGTAAAGACTCAAGGCAGACAATACTGAAAGGGACCAATGAGGAAAAAAACTGGGGATGGAGCAAAGAAAGATAACAAACTTCTGTACTTTCCTTACTGCTTAATTCCAGCCCTGTGCCTCTAGGATAATCAAATCATCAAAACATTTAATAGCTTCCTTTACCTATAAGGTAAAGCAGAGACTTCTTAGCTGTAATTTGCAGCTTTCTAAAGCCTCACTCCAACCCACCTTTTGCCAGCTTCTGTTGTTTCTCTTCATGAAACTCCAGGGAGACATAAATCAGCTAAGCAATTAGCTACAAGGCTTTTTATGGATCTGTCTACTGGGCTTGGTGACCAGAGGAGTAGAAATCTACAGCCATGTGGCCCTTAACAGGTCAGAGACATTTAGATAGGGAAAGAAAAATTTATATGCCTTATATATGAAGAACATGCACACACACACAGAGACATATGTATATATAAAAGAAAATCGTTGATTAGTCAGTTAGTTGTGTGTGACTCTTCATGACCTCATATGGGGTTTTCTTGGCAAAGATACTGGAGGGGTTTGCCATTTCCTTCTCTGCTCATTTTACAGATGAGGAAACCAAGGCAAACAGGCTTACGTGACTTACTCAGGGTCACACAGCTAGAAAGTACCAGAGGCCACATTTGAACTCAGGTCCTTCTGACTCCACTCTATCCACTAGACTATCTAGCTGCCTTATAAAAGAAAATACATTATATATATGTATATATATATATATATACACACATATATTTGTGTGCGTATGTATGTGTATATATACATACGTGTGTGTGAAAAATATATGACATATTTTCAGTATTACATATATATATGTAACAAGTACATGTAAGAAAAATATATTCCTTATATATCTGCTTGGCACAAGCAGAAAAGAACATATGTGGGAGGTGATTGAACTTGAAATAAGAACTGAAGACTAGCTTCAGCCATTG
The DNA here is from genome assembly GCA_028646515.1 of Pseudochirops corinnae. Classification (NCBI taxonomy): domain Eukaryota; kingdom Metazoa; phylum Chordata; class Mammalia; order Diprotodontia; family Pseudocheiridae; genus Pseudochirops; species Pseudochirops corinnae. The sequence goes on from CM053588.1 coordinate 177,498,005, forward strand.
GCCTTTGTTCTCATTTCATTCCCTCCCGGCAAACCAGTCGGAACATGTTGGAAGAATATTTTTGCTGTGAAATTTGTTAGTACTTTTAAGCTAGTCTCTTTAGTGTTCCTTAAACGTACCTCGAGCCTTTCCACCTCTTTGCCTTTGCCACATTATTCTGCCCTTCTTACCTCCCCCTCCCCCAGAATCCTCTTCTCCCCACTGTGTCTCTACCTTCAAGGCTAAGCTGGAATTCTCCCTCCTACATCAAACCTTGACTGACTGATGGCCTTAACTCACCCATGAAGGTATTTTTTTCCTCCGAGAGAGCAGGTATTGTTTGCATTGTTGCTATGCCCCTTGTTTGTTGTGATTGTGGATTCATCTGGGTAAGCATAGTGCATAGAGTGCTTGGCCTGGAGTCAGGAAGATCTGAATGCAAATGTTTCCTCCAGTACTTGCTAGCCTTATGATTTTGGACAAGTCACTTAACTACTCAGTCTCGTTGTTTCTAAAATGGGGATGATGATGATGATGATGATGATGACTTGATATAGTGCTTACTATATGCCAGGCCTTGCACTTTACAATTATCATCTTGTTGGATCTTCACAGTAACACTAGGAGGTAGGTGCTGTTATCATCCCCATTTTACAGATGAGGAAACTGAGGCAAACAAGTCAAGTGACTTGTTCAGGGTCACACAGCTGGTAAGTGTCTGAGGCTGGATATGAACTCAGATCTTCCTGACTCAGACCCAGTGCCCTATCCATGGTACTTATCTCACATAGTTGATGTAAGTATCTACTGAGATAAAATGTGTGAGGTGCCTTTAACAAAGCTGGAAGTGCTGTGTAATGTAATCTTATTTTTGTGACATCTCTGATAGTGTTCTTAGCTTGAATATGTATTATATATCCTTTGAAGGATACTGTGTCTTACTGAGTTGTGTCTCCCACAGCACTTGACACGTGTTGTACATAGAGTGGATGAATACTGACGACTTGGGAGAGAAAGGGATGGGACTAGAAGTCATCTTGGACTCCTTTCTCCCTTCCTGTCATGTCTAGTCAGTGGCCAGGACCTTCCATTCTCCCTCTGTACTGCTTCTCCTGACCTTCCCCTCCTCCCACCTTAAACTTGCCATCGCTGGCCTGGACTATTATAATAGCCTTCTAGCTAGTCTTTATGTCTCCACCATCTCACCTCTCCATCCTCTCCCCTGGACTCTGGCCAAAATCCCACGCCTGATCACATCACTCCCCTGCTCAAAGGCCTTCAGTAACTCTCCATTCCCTATTTATATAACTACATATATAAATGAACATTCCTTAGCCTAGAATTCCTGGTCTTTCAGGGTCTCTTTCTCACCCATGTTTGCAGCCCTATTTAACACTATTTCCCTTCTCACATCTTTCATTACAGATAATTCCCTAATTTCATCCTGCCCTATTTTACTTCCACATATTCCTGGAATGTACTTCTCTATACCTCCACCTGTCCAGATTCTCTTCATTTGAGGCCCAGATTAAAGAGGCTAGAGAAAAGCAAAGACAAAGAGGACAACTTTTGAAAGTTAACAAGCTGATCTTGTTAAGTTGTTTTTTCAGTTGTATCTGACTCTCCATGACCCTATGTGGGGTCTCTTGGCAGAGATACTGGAGTGGTTTGCCACTTCCTTTTCCAGCTCATTTTACATTTAAGGAGCGTCAGACAGGGTTAAGTGACTCTCCCAGGGTCACCCAGCTGGTAAGTGTCTAAGGCTGGATTTGAACTCAAAAAGCTGAGTCTTTCTGACTCCAGACCCAGCCCTCTATCCACTGTTCCACCTAACTGTCCTGATTACATATTACATACTAAAAAGAAAAAGCAAGAAGTCTATATATAGTAAGAAACAAAGTTTAGTGTATAATTCTTTTGCTGTTCTAATCTATCTATCTACATACATATATATGTGTATATGTATTCTATGTATATGTATATATGTATTAGCATTTTTAAAGTTTAGGATAAAAAAATTTTTTGAAGACTCAGCTCTTCTGTGAAACCTTCCCTGATTTCTTGCCCCTAACTCCAATTAAAAAAAAAACTTCACCTCCTTCCAGTCTGTCTTTCTTCTCTGTTAAATTTCTCCTGCACACTTACTAAAATCAAGTTCAGGGGGCAACAAGGTAGGTTAGTGGATATAGAGCACTGAGCCTGGAATCAGGGAGACCTGAGTTCAAATTCAGCCTCAGACACTTAACTAGCTGTGTTAAGTGGCAAGTCACTTAACCCCTGTTTATCTTAGTTTCCTCATCAGTAAAATGGGGATAATAACAGCACTTACCTCCCAGGGTTGTAGTGAAGATCAAGTGAATAATTATCATAAAGTGCTTGGCATGTAAGTAAGTAAGTAAGCACTCCATTAATGTTTGCTATCATTATTAATTCACATCATAGGTTCTTGCATACGTGGTTGGTTGCCAAACAAAGCTGTGAGCACCTTGAAGGGATAAACTATTCTCACTGTTCTCCCCATCCAGTGTGCCTGGAACTATGAAGTTCTAAAAGTCTTAGTGCATTTTTACACCCATAAGTATTTCTTGAGTTGAATTGCATCAATGAATATAAGAAAGAAAGAATGGAAGAAAGGATATCAAGAATATCTTCCTCTGTCTTCTGAAGAGTCACTAAAAATACACAAATAAAAAGTTTTCTGTCCCTCTCGGGGATGTGTGTTCAATGATCCCTGGGGCCCATCAGTGAATTGAAGGGCATGGGTCAGATTGTACTAAAAGGCTTCCTCCTGGGGCTACAGCTGTGAAGTCTGGATGATGTAACTGCAGAAGTTGGTTGTTGCTCTCAGGTGACTCACCTCTTTGCTCTTGCTCTCCCAGGCCCACGGAGTCTCTTTCTTGCAGCCATGGGAGAAAGAGTCAAAAAATGGATCTTTTACTCAGTATTCTCTGATGACCCTTCTCTGTTCCTCAACATTAACAAACCCTATTATCTTTCTAGCTTCTGCTTCCCCCTTTTACCACTACCGAGCCCCAATCTTCATATGGCTACCTTCTTTGTGCACTGTTCATTACACAGCTCAAAAGCTTTCAGTGACCCCATTAGCCGGGGAATGGGGTGGAAAGCCCAAGCTCCTTAATCAGCAAGCATTCATTAAATACCTACTGTGTTCTGCGCTGAGAATACTAAAAATGGAAACAATCCATACTTGCAAAGAGCTTAGATTCTAAGGGAGGGAGGATAACAAGTACATAATTAAGCATATAGAAAATAAATACCAAATAATTAAACACACCATAGTTGAGAAGAGCACTAGCATTGGAGGAGGGGGATCAAGAAAGGCTTCATACAGAAAGAGGTGCTTGAGCTATGCTACAGGACAGAACAGAATCCTGTAAGGTGGGGGGGGGAGGGAGGATCGAATGCTAGGCACAGGGAACAGCAGAGAACAAAGACAGGGAGAGAGGAGATGGATGTTGTGTGTGAGGAACAGAGAGCCGGTTTGGCTGGATTGTAGCAGATGAGAAGGGGAATATTGTCCAACAAAGCAGAAAAGATAAGTTAGGGCCAGGTTGGGAAGATCTTAAAAGCTAAGTGGCCAGTAAACCCCAAGTTTATTCCAGCATCTTCATAAACTAGCGCCATCCTACTCCTCCAGCTTTATCTTCCTTCCCACTGGTTCCCTGCTTATTAAACCTTCCAAGCAGTTTGATTTCCCCAGATGTTCTTCATTTATGCATTGTTTGTTCTCAGTTCCATCCCATTGTTCGTATATTTCCCATTCTTGAATTACCGTTTTTCCCTCTTTAAGTCTTATCTAAATTGTACCCATGTTTCAAGACCCAGTTCAGATCCCAGCTTTTTCATGAAGCCTTTCCTGACCATACCAGTCCAGTGATCTTCCCCTCCTCTGATCTTTGACAGTGCTTACCATAGGTACCACACACCTGGCACTAGGTATATCCTGCCTTACATTGTTACCCTACTCTTCTCTTCCTTACTAAATCATGAGCTCTTTGAGGGAAGGGGCAATATCTCAGTTTATCTTTGCCTTCATCACAGTGCCGTGTACAGAACAAGGGCTCAGTAAATATATCTTTATTAATTGAGCCAGTCATCTATCAGGATGACTGTAATCATAAAAGTATTCAAATCTTTACCCACTCTTTATTTGTATTCACCAAGTGGTTGGATGTTATGTTTACTTCTTTCTAAGTTATTCTTCTCTCCCTTTAAAGTTACAAGTTCACGATCACCTTCTTCTGTTCCACTGGTTGAAAACTACTCAACCGGGAAGCCTACCATGCCCCAAAACATTTTGGCATAATGGTCTGTTCTCCATATAGAAAATCTGTGTTGCCTAGCATGATGCCAACTTTTATTAAGAAAACAAAAATCCAGGGTCACATTCTCAGTCCTCTTTGGGTGGGGCAGGAGAAGCTATACCCATATTTACAAGAAAGAAAAAGAAGCCCTAGCACCCTCTTCTCAATTGAAGTTTAATCATTGAACTAACTTTTTTTTCTGTTTTCTTTTTCATGATTATGTGATGTTCCGTGGCCCTTTGGTGCATTTAGGTAAGTCCATTTTGGCTGCTTTCCTCCCGTCTGTTCTCTCCCTCTCCCCTAACTTCAACCTCCTCTCCTTCCCTTCTTCTTGTGAAATGCAGTTATTTCAATCTGTCAAGTTATCATTAGAGATGGCACAAAGCTTCCTGTAGACTGCCCCTCTGGGGATCCTTCATCTCTAGCTAGGGGAATGTTCAGTGACCTCAGTCTCTCTTAGTGACGGTGGCAGGACAGGCCACCAGGTACAAGGGAAGTTAGTGGCTTTCCCAAGGGCCACAAGCAAGATAGGACCAGGGTGTGGTGTAACGACAAACACTCCTGGGTCTTACATTCACAACAAAACATTAGCTGGTTATCTCTAATCCCAGAAGTGTTCCTAGAGACTGCTCTTTCTGAAACATTAAACACACAACATTAACCAGAGAAATATGTCTTGGGTTCATCTCTGTAGCCCATCTAACCTAGGTTAAAGAGACTGCTTGGAGGAAAGCCTAGTTGCCCTTCCTGATTTCATCCTCACAAGTTATGTCCCAAACATCCTTATCTAACTCTTTCAAATAAGCCACTGTGGATGTGCAGTCCAAGATTTTAGCTAAATCACTTTAAAATCTATTTGCACTTTTTACCTTTTATTCCACAGAACTACTCTGGACTTGAAGTCAGAATAGATCCCACCTCTTAGACCTACCAGCCATGTGATCTTGGACAGGTCATTAAATTTCCCAGAACATTAGTTGACTCATCTGTAAAATGGAAATATTATTACCTAAATTACCTGCTTCAGAATATTGTTGTGAGAATTAAATTAGATGATGTAAATATGAATAGTGGTTGTAAGCATCAGCTTTACTAACTCACAAGTATACTGCCATATTTGTGGTCTATTTTTTTTTTTAATGTGAACCCTTCGCCTTATGTAATAGACATGACTCTGAAAACTGGGTGAACACCGATTTTAATATATTAAATCTGAATTAAATGTATTAGTGAAGCTGCCTATTCAGGGGAGACCTTTCCACAAGCAGAGTGTGCTTTCAAAGTTACTATAACTATGACTAGCTTCATAAACTGGATGTTCATAGACTAGATTTCCTGAAAGTAGGGCTGCTCTGCTCTGAAATGTAGCCACTGAGCCTTTGGTACTTTGAATCAGTTTAACTCTTTCCTCAATCTTCTTTCCAGTAGTAAAGAAAACAAACATTCTCCTTTTCTCTCTGCAATGTCCAAAGAGTAGCCAGCAGGGGAGAGGAAGAAAAGCAGCTGAGAGCCTAGATAATATGAAACGTGGCATGGAAGTACCTAGGGTAAAGAGCCAGTGTTGTTCAATGGGGGGAAAAATTAACCTAGGATTCAGAAGGACTGAGTTCTTTTGATTGTAGTCATCCTGACAGATGACAGGCCTCATCAATCAAAAAACATTGATTGAGCACCAGCTCTATTTGGGGTCATGTCACTGACTGACCAGGTGACTTTGGACAAGTCATTTAATCTCTTTAGGCTTCAGTCCCCTCCCCCTTGGGGGGAGTGTGTTTCATGCTAATTAATTATGTCACTAGAGCTGTTGTGAGGGTGGTATACTATTTTTGCAGAAGTGCTCTGGAAAAAGACATAGAGATACCTGGGGTTGTTAGTAGTGCATTGAAATTTACCTGGGGATTTAAATTATTACTGTTCTCTTCATCTTACCTTACCATGGAAAATGGAGAAGGATCTAAAAACTAATTGCACTGAAGTGGTTGAGAGATACACAGAGAACTGCAAGACCACTTTTGCCTTTGTATGCAGACAGTAGACAGTATCATGTAGAAGTAATTTGACTCACTAGTGATAATGCTGCCTCTGGGAGGCAAATAAAGGGCATTCAGTGTGCTAGAGGGTCACAAATGCAAGATTTTGCTTCTTCTGCTAATTTGGATCTTGATTATTTGGTTTAGTAAAATAGGATTAGAGTTTTTTCCTTTTCTTTTTTGAAGGAAAAAATGGCTTGTGCTCAAAGAATGCTTATCCTGAGGCCTTCTTCCCCTGCTCTGTGTTTGTGTGTGGAGAGAGAGAGAGAGATTTGTCCCTCTGCTGTATTTAGATTTTATAGAAGGAGATTTAAGAAGAAACGGTTGTGTATAAACATATGGGATTTTACTTTAAGTCCCATAATAAAGAGGTCGTGTGAAATAAAGCAGAGTTGTTAAGTTGGCTATTTAAGTCCAAAGGCAGCTTTTGGATAAGCTTCGGACAGCTGGGATTTTTCTGGAGGAACCAAGATGGGTAATTCTCCTACCTCTTCCTGATAGACTGAAAGGCCTTGTACTAGAGGCATGAGGGAGAGGAAATGATTACTAATTGGAATAAAATATGTCCTTGTTGGCACATGGACCAAACTGGGTGAGGGGCTCACTGCTTGAGAATCCATCAGCATCTCAGTCTCAGAGTCATAAGAACCTGGTTTTCTTAGAGAAGCGAATGGTTGGATTTGTCCAGGGCTTGCTCTCAAACTGGCTTTCCCCCTTTTCCCAAGGAACTTCTGCTCTGTCTGTCCTATAGAGAGGCTCTTGCTTTTGAAGACACAATATGCTGTCCCTGGGTCCCTTAATCCCTACTCCAGCAGTAATAGTGTCACCTAACCTTTCTGGACCCCAGTATCTTCATCTGTAAAATGGGGATAATAATCCCTACTTTATCTGCCTCAAAGGGTTGTCATGTGATCTAATAATAGAATGGATGTGAAAATACTTTGAAAAGCATTAAGTCCTATACAAATGTGAAGAATTCTAATGGTGACTCTGATGATGATTGGAAACCATTTCCTCATTGAGTAGGAAAGGAAGAAATAAGATATAGTCTCCCTTTCCACCCTCACTGATGCTGAGTTCTAAAATATTACAATGACCACCATCCCCACCCTCCTTCAGTTCTACCTCCTGGTCTTGCTGGCTTTCTTCAGGATGGCTCCAATACTGGTTTCTGCAAGAGACCTTTCCCAGCCCCTCCTGCATGGCTAGTGCCTTCCCTCTGGAAGGACTCTGTATCCTTGTTCACACAGTTGTCTGCATGTTGCTTCTTCTCCCTTCAGAAAGCTCCTTAAGGTCAGGGAATATCTTTTGTCCCTTTTTTGTATTCTCATTGCTTACCATCGTGTCTGGCACATAGTAAACAATAAATTCTTGTTGACTGTTCGGACAAATTGGGAAATTAGCATAACAATTCTAAAACATTATGTTGGAGAGAAATGAAAGTAGAAAAGGGGGAGGAAAGCCAGGTAAATTAGTTTTCAGACTGGTCTTGCCATTGCCCCTGGCCTGGGAGTGTAAGCCATAGAGAATGAACAGTTCCATTCAACCTAGCCCTGTGGTGGGTGTCCTCAGGGAAGTAAAGGATAGTGTGCTTGATCTCTGTCTTCCAGGAGTTTACATCCTAATTGGGGAGACTGAGCAAGTGAAGTACATGAAGCAGAAAATGGTATAAGGCAGTATGACTAAATGTCAGATAGTTCTTTTGTTTGTTTGTTTCTGATATCAAAAGTAATGTGTGAGCTGACTTTGTAATCCCCTAAAGCATTTACTGTAGATTTGAAAAGCTATAACAATACATCAAGAATTCCATTGATTCTGTAATGTGGGTGCTTTCATGTCTGGGCTAATGGATAATGTCTGGGCTAATAGATAGTCTTCAACTGTGATTCTTGGGCACCTGCCCTGGGTTCCAGGTTCTTGGGGTTCACTCAGCTCTGAGTCAGTCAGGCATGGCAGAGGGCAGTACAGAATGTTGTTCACTTCTTATAGTATTTGGGAGGCCCTGGAAGCACCTGCTGATTCTCACAGAGTCAAACTTTAGCCCTTAGTTGGCCCAGTTCTTGCCACGATTGTGGAAAATCTTTATCAGAGCAACTCTAGCCAGCCAGCTGAGGAAACTCCTGGTGCTTAGCCCCAGCCAGTCAGATGTGATGAATGCTTACTGTTAATCTACCCAGTATATACAGCCTGAACCCAAAGGCACCCTCCCCTTTATCTTAGCCCCCAGAACTACTTACATTTCAGGTGCCTCAAGGGGAGACTTAATAGGATAATATAACAATCACTTATATTTGTGTTGTCCTGTTCAGATTTCCCATCCATTTTCTCCTTAGGGCCTCAGAGTAGCCTTTTGTGAGATTGGTAGCACAAAGATTATTGTCATCATTTGACAGATCAAGCTGTTCAGAGTTTGAGGGGCTTGCCCAAAGATGCCCAGATAGCTAGTGGCACAACAGACACCGGAAGCCAAGCCCTTTTACTCCTTTTAGGACTGCAGCTTTACATTTATTTAGCCAGGCTGCTCCCTCCCCGAAGAAGGCAAACAGGAGGGTAAGGCAAGTGACCTGGAGCAGCTGAGTCAAAAGGGAGATGGGAAGGAGGCGGGGAGAAGCCAAGGAAGGGTTATGAGCTCTTTGAGGCCATCTGTTCCTATGATTTGGGACCTCAATAGAAAATCAAGGCCTGGGCTTCCATGGTCGGGTTTACAAAGGCCATTAAATGGGATAAGGAATGGGCCCAGTGGCTCCTTGCTTGTAAGGTGAAGACCCACAAGTCATTATCTGTCAAGAGGTGCAGGGTGAATTGGCCACTGGAGGATGGAGACGTTAAATTAAATGTGGTGTAACCGTCACACTGGAGATCCTCAGAGTTTCTCATTATTCTGATTGTGTAGTTGTTACAGTCCCTTCTTAATAAAACCCAGTACTCTGGAGCCTCCCTCTGAAGGTACACCTGCCACTGTGTGATCTACATGATAAAAACCTGTGTGTGTGTGTGTGTGTGTGTGTGTGTGTGTGTGTCCCCCTTCATCCCATCCAAAACACTTCCATGCCCACTACTTCATTTGATTCTCACTGGGATCCTTTGAGGCAGAGAGGACAGGGATTATTTTGCCTGTTCAGTGAATAAGGCAGCTGAAATTCAGAGAAGTTAATTGACCTGCCCAAAGGTCAGAGAACTGGGTCTAGAACTCAGGACTGCTGACTCCAGGTCTCTCTCTGCTGACTCACACTGCCTTTCTTTTTTCCCTTCAAGCTGGTAACCACAGGAACTCTCCTGGATCTCAGGGAGGCTTGTTGTCACCTTTCCATGACCTAGAAGGTGGATGGGAAGGAGGGGTGCATGTATGTTAGGGGGGAAATAATACTTCACACATCTAGAAGTGGCAGAAGCAGGGGAAGTTACAGCATATAAAATATGAATGGTGCTTTGGGCCCACCATGGTTCACACTCCAGCGATCTGAGCTGTACTTAGGGACTTGACAAAGCTTTGTCCTTGGGTTCATCAACTGGTCAAGACCCACTTATCTTGAGAGAGCTGCTATTTTAAGAGACAGGGCATCATAAAAAAAGAGAGAGAGAGAGAGAGAAACTCTACTTCATATCCCCTTAGAGGCCAAACACAAAGGTTCCCAGGTCCACCAATATCCATGTGCTAGCAGGAGGGAAAAGTCACACAGATGGTTGTTAGTAGTGACTGAAGAAAGTTATTTTTGCTTCTTTTCCCCTACCCTTTCCAAGGCAGGAGAAGTTTCAACTGGGCATCTTAGGTCTTAGGAAGAAAGAGCAGAAAACTGGCAGGTTAGAGAAATGGGAGTCAAACAAAATCTACACACTACACATTGGAGACAAGAAGGTGAATTGCAGCAATAATTCACCACGTTTGTTTAGTATTTTATTCCTTCCGTAGCTCTCTAATATATGTTAACTCATTCAAGTCTCAGTTTTCCTATTAGTAAAAGCAAAGCAGCTGCTATCATCCTCATTATACAGCTAGGAAAACTGAGGCCCCAAGAGATAAAGTGACTGTATTAGTGGTGAAGGTGGAACTAAAGCCCATTGCCTATTTGCTTTGTGCCTGACTTAGAGTTATGGTTTTAAAAGATGATGGATTTGGAATCTGGAGACTTGGGTTTTCATGGTAGCTCCTCTGCCTTTGAGATCTGAGGCATATCAGATCACCACTTTGGACCAGTTTAGATGCCTCAGTTTCCTCCTGTTTAAATGAGGAAGTTAGATGATCTCAAAGATCCCATCTGAGCCCCTTACAATCTCCTCTGGTTTCTAAGATCCTGGCTTCAGAGCCTGGTGTGAGCATTCTACTGTACAGTGCTTTCAGTGACTCACCTATGTGGACTGCCATAGGAAGATGTCTTAAGAACCTTGCACATACTTTGATGGGTCTGTAATCTCATCCATGTTGTATGCTCCCTGTATTAGCACATATGGGCAACTTTGCCACACCGTCTCATCGTGTGTGACTGCTGTCTGTGTCCTCCCCTAAATCCTCCACAGAAAGGACATCAGAAGTGCCAGAGGTCTTTGTCTAGTTCTCTTGTCCTTGTGTCACGGTTAACCCTCGATCTCCCCTCTGTGACCAGCCCGCCTCATTGTCCACTCATATAGTACCTCTCCGTTAAAGCAGCCTTTTAAGTGATCCTCAGTTTGAATTCTGGGAAGACTTTGATTTTGTGATATAGCCATATGGTATAATACACATTTAATAAGTGATTATTGGATATAATTATCAAATACTATGAAACCTTTGTCTACACTTTACCCAGATAGCCAGGGAAGGAGATCTTTAAAATGTCTGTTGGCTTGGCATCAATTGTGACTTCCTTCCAAGCAAGAGGGAGAGACCTCTAAGCCAGGGTGGCCCTCTCCTGACTTGGGACAGTAGATTCCAAGCTGGAAAAGGCCTTAGACATCATCTCGTCCAATTCTTTCTTTTTACAGAAAAGGAAACTTCAGGACTCCAGACCCAGCACTCTGCCCATTTGATGATAACAACGATAACACAATAATAATGATTGGCGCACATAGTACTTTAAAGTTGGCAAAGTACTTTACATACGTTGTCTTCTTTGATCTCCATAGCACTGGGAGGAAGTTGTGATTATCGCCATTTTGCAGATTAAGAACCTGAAAATGAGGGTGGTCGAGTGACTTAACCTGGGTCAGACAACTTGTGAGTGCCTAAAGCAGGATTTATAGCCAGTTTTTCCTGACTCCAAATGGGTCACTTTATCCATTATGTCACATTGCCTCTGAAACCCCGTGCTGGGAGAGTTTCCATCAGAGAAGTGACTAGATGGTCTATCATAGTCCAGTAGAAATGACACTTAACTAACAGTTCCAAATCCTAGGCTGTGTTTTCCCATCATCTTTGCCTGTGACCTTGGATGACTCAGTTTACTTCTCTAGGACTCAGTTCATCCATTAAAAAAATGGGAATGACAAGGCCCAGCCTGTCTCGCAGGTTATTATTGTAAAGATCAAAATGTAGCATTTTAGGGGTGGTAGGGGGAGTGTAAAGTACTATAGGTAGATAAAACGATGTCACCATCAGTATAATTAATTCCCCAAACTGCCTGAGGGAGTTAGCCCATTTTAGGGGCTTAAGGGTAAAAGGCTAGAAATTAAATCCCTTCCCCAAAGTAGAAAAAAAAATATGTACCCCTCAGGGCAATTCCATCTGGCCTGAGGACAATTAAAAGCTGGTGAGGAGGCCCCAGTATTGAGAATAATTAAAACTATAACCTTAGGCTGGAATCATGACTCTCCTTGGACACTCCCAAGCCAAACAAACAGGTTTCTAGCCTTTAGGAGAAGGTTAGGGGGGAATTGGGAGAAGGTGAAGGTAAAAGCCACTTTTTAAGGCCAAAACCACGCTTCCAATTAAATTGACTGGCATTCCCCTTTAGTGATGAGAAGTCTCTGAGAATCAGGGCTGTAGGCCTGCAGCCAGGAGCTACCTCACTGAGAGTGGATTAGCTTGCTACTGTTATCTCCTCTCAGAAGGCCCCTGGTGTCAAAAGATCTGTTGGAGTCTGGTCTTTAACCTCACTCAGAAGTTAATCCCCCTGAATCTGCCTGGGAAGTCATAGTAAGGTATAAAATGGCACCCAGTGGTCACCACGGACTCATATTAGCACGGGTGCTGCATGGAGCAGTGGGTGAGATGAAATTAGGAATGTAGAACACCACCTACCTGCCTTTTCCCTCCTCTCCTCTCCCTCCCAACCCAACGGAAAGGAGAGACATCAGGCATCCCTTATCTGTCAGCTCTACCAGAGGGCCTTGTGAGGCTCAAATGAACTAAGGTAGATAAAGCACTTTAAAAGCCATCTTCTGCTACGGTTAATGAAGAATGATTTTGATTTTATTATGTTATATTGAAGGATGGAAAGGAAGAAAAGTGAAAATTATAAAAGATGTATGGCTTTTCTATAGAGCAGTGGAGAGTGGACTGGAAGTCAGGAGACTGGATTTCAAATTCTCTCTCTGCCAATAGCTACAGTACCTCTCTCTCATCTCTAAAATGAATCGATTGAACCAGATGACTTCCAGGGTCCCGTACAGTCCTAACAATTTATAAATCTTCTTTAAAACAATAAAAACAACTAGATCCTATCAAATAACTGGTCTTTTTTTTTTTTTAAACCTGGTAACTAGTTGTTGCTTTGGTGGTAAACAGATTAAGGCTTTGGATAGAACGCTGATAACAATCCCTTTCATTTGCATAGCCCTTTCTAATAATTTATCATGTTTTTTATTTGATAATTCATAACAACCCAAGGGGAAGGCAGAGAAACTTTATTATTCTATTCTCTATATGAAGAAGCCTAGAGAGAGTGGGCAGCAAGTGAGCATCCTGGGGTGATGGAAATAGCTTTGCTCAGGATCAGGGGACACAAGTTCTAAGCTTGCCTCTCTTTCTCTGGGTGATTTGGATAATCTGCCTGACTTCAGTTTGCTCAGCTGTGAAATACAGATGCTCATGCCTAGCTTCCCTACCTCCATAAAGCTGTTAGAATCTATGAAAGTGCTTTCAGGTAGGTGACACAGTGAATAGAGCACCAACCCTGGAGTCAATAGGATCTGAGTTCAAATCCAGCCTCAGACGCTTAACTCTTATTAGCCATGTGACATTGGGCAAGTCACTTAACCCTATTTGCCCTGCCTTCCCCCCCTCCAAAAAGACAAAAAAAAATTTTTACTTTTCACTTAATAAGCATTTATTTTCTCTTCTTCTGAACTCTCTTTGGGAGAAAAAAGAAAAAGCAACCTGATAATAAACATGAGTAGTCAAGCAAAAACACGTCCCCTTCTTGTTCCTGTCCAAAAATATATTCCTCATTCTGCGTTTTTAATCCACCCCCTCTCCACCAGAGGTCTGTTATCTACTTCCTCTTCTGACTTCTGGAATCCTGGTGTGTCATTGCCTTAATCAGTTGTTTGTTATGTTGTTTGTCTTTGCGGTGCTGCTGTTGTTGTGTAAATTGTTCTCCTCATTCTGCTCACTTCACTCTTCATCAGTTCCTAAATGTCTTCATAGGTTAAAAAAAAAAAAGCTTCCAAAGTATGGATGAAAAGCATTATATTATCATTGTTCTTAGGACTCACCTTGATCTAGAACCTGCCTATCTCTAGACAGGAATCCTGGCATAAGATCTTTTAAGTTTTCACCGTCCCCTTTGAGTCCCCTTATCCCCAATCAGCCCCATCTGTTGTCCCAGAGACTGTTCCAGAGCATGGTCAGATAACACCTGAAAGAGGCGACCCCAGTGGATTGATTTTGCTCTTAAAACATATAGAATTAGAGAATATGATTTCTTTCTGTGTCAAAGGAAGGACACTGCACTTGCAGCTCTGCTAGAAAATAGCAGTTCCTGTGCACACTTCTGAGTTGCCATGAGTTTCAATTGATCTTAAGTTTAAATTTTCAGAATGACATCCCTTACTTCTTAGAGTATTCCCCTTTTGTTCCTGTTTCTTTTAACCTTTTTTTTTTTTCCTTGTAATGAACCCTTTTGACATTCTGGTGAAGCCTAGGCACCCTTCTCAGAAAATTGTTTTAAAATGCATAAAATAAAATACAGAGGATCACAAAAGAAACGAATTTTATTGAGAAACGATGATCAAAGTGTTAAAAAAAAAAAAGTTCACAGACCCCAGGTTACCTTCTCTAAAATGAACCCTTTGCATCCTCCCAGTGAGTCTGTGATAAAAAAAAATATGTATGTATTACCTACTCTGTCATGCTTCTGTGTGCTTGATACAGGTAGACAGGAAGACAAAGCTCCTAAATTAACGATCTAGTTTGGGAGACGTATGCATGTGTTGTAAAATGGCAGGGATGAAAAGAAAATAATACAGAATATGAATAAGTGCTAAATGGTGCATTAATAGCCGAGTTTATTTCAATACAACAAACACTTAGTGCCTCCTGTATTCAGGTGCTCAAAGATTTAAAAACAAACAAACAAAAAACTCAAGTAAAAACAGTCCTAGGTCTCTGGACTTCCCCTTCCTTGCTGAGGAGATCCCTCATGTGCAAAGACAGGTAACATATATGGTAGAATGTGATAGGGGGAAAGGAGAAATCCAGACCCACTGTTCTGCAATGTGAATCAGAGAAGGACTCCCCTTTGGCACAAAGTCTTGGGATGGGAAAGGTTTCATGGAGGAGGTAGAACCTGAGCTGACCTTTCTTGTTCTTGAGTTAAGAATCACAATATTCAGGGTGGTTTTTTGTTTTGTTTTTTGGTGTTTGTTTTGTGGATCGTTTGTATCCATGTCTCTGTACAGAGGCTCATTCTGAAAAGGACCCAGAGGCAACCAGGTAACAATAGTGGATAAAGTGCTGGGCTTTGGACTGAGGAAATCCTGAGTTTGAATCCAAAAATAAGGGAATTGGACTCTCATTCGCTTCCAAGGTCCCCTCCATCTCTGAATCTGTGATCCTGTGACCTTCGTCTAGCGCCAAAACCATCAGAGCATAGAGTAGAAAGAGGCTGACACCAGCTCCACAACCAAATATACTTAGTAGTCTGCTGTTTAGCTCTACACAAAGCAGAAGTTTATTAAATCTTGTTTATTTCAGTGAAGTTGAGTGACTGGGCCTATTCCATCATACAGCTACAGAACAACCTCCCGTCTCCCCTTGTTTGGGACATCCCTGCCCCTGGTTAGAATGGCAGTAGTTCCAACTAACAGATCCTGTAATGACCTCCCTGGCCTTTGTATTGAATTAGTGATCTCCTTCCTCTCCCTGCAAATGTGCCACATGCTGTATTTCCCAAGGGGAGAGACCAAATCCAGCGGCTTCCTGGCCTTTCCCGACTCTGTGATTGATTTGGTGGTGGTAGAAGAGCCCCATCATTAGGGGGAAAGTCTGATAAGCCTTCCCGAGAATATGATGTTGACATCAATCATAAGTGCTTGTATATTCCTCCCTAGCCCCTGAATAAAAGGACAAGAGCTACAAGCTCACCTCCAGGCTATCAGAGGGTTTTTATTAAAGAGCCCAGTCACAACATTAGTACTCCTTCCCATCTACCCTCACCCCAGTCCTCACTATTGGAAGGATCTCTACCACTCACAACCAGATGATTAATGGAGTAAACTATGCCATCTGGCCAGAGCCACTGACTCATGCCTCCTTCTTACTGACCTGAGCTGCTTCTTTTCCACAGGCTCCTCCACCCCCAGTAGCACCTCCCCTTTAAGAGAAGGGAAGGTTCTGTCTGTTTTTCAGCCAGTCAGTCAACTGTTCTTTCTTAGAGTTTGTCCTCTCTCTTTTCATTCCAGTAACTGTTTCTCTCATATCCCAGCCTGCTGATGCCAGTGTAGGCCAAGTTTAGTTACATAAATTGGTCTGTCCCTACCCTTTAGAATTTCATTAAGAAACGTTAGATGTGAACTGCCCTTCAGATTCACCACTTGAGTTTGAATGTCTGTCGTAAAGTGACCAGCCATTCATCACTTACGCGGATTGCAAAATTGGCCCTCAAAAAAATGAAGAATCATCGCTATCTGTCTTCAGTGGTCCCGTTTTTTGTGCCTTTCTCTGTCTTTAAATGCCCCCTTCCTCTCATGTTTCCCTAGGCCCTCAGATCATAGAAGAAAGTGACCTAATTCACACTGAGGTGTTAAGGAATTAGTATGTTACCCTTCACAGGGTTATCTGTATTTTAAAAGCTAAACTGGGGAGATGCTTAGCCCAAAGGAATGATAGTCTCATGATAACAGTTTTTTTTGAGGGGAGGGAGGGGAGAAAGGTCACATTGCTTGGCTTTTCCAAGATAGGTTTCTTAGTACCAATTTTGGTCAATGACTCAAGTTTCTCCTGATAATTATTTTTCTTTCTCTTTGGTTCTCAGGCCCATATTACTAGCTTAGAATAGAATTAAATTCCCCAATCTTCTCTCTTCCTTCATCATCCCCTATAGGAAGGGGTCCCAGCTTTCTTGGCTGCATAGTTCTACCCATCCTGCTGTCAGAAAGGTGCTAAGGGCCTCTAGATTCATGTAATATAGCTTCCGAAAGCAATGATTTCCCTGAGTTTTTGTCAGAAGTTGTAGAGGCATTACAACATTACCAGAAGAAAGCACAGGCAGGCCCAATTAATACTGAGGAGGAAGAGAAGAATTTGGTCCTTTTAGAGTCTAGTGTCAGGCTTGGAATTGTAGCATGAAAATTCTTTGCTCTGTGTGTGTCTGTAATTGTACATTTGGAGAGAAAAGGAAGCAGTTAGGAAATGAAAAAGTTCCCTTGACCAAAATATCTCTCTTGCCCCTGTCATAGTACCTTGAAATTTGACCATTTTTTGTTCATCCTTTGAGCATCCCAAATGTCTTTCCTGTTTGGAGTCAGGAGAATCCAAATACACACTTCATTATCACCTGCTTTATACCAGGTAAGTCAGTGGTTCTCAACCTTCCCAATGCTGTGACCCTTTAATACTCTTATGTAAATGTATCTGCATGTGGGCAGACCTGCCTGGAGACAGATAGAGGAGCAGTGTCTCAGTTCCTAAGACCATTGGAAATATGTGTTTTCCATGGTCTTAGGTGACTCCTGTGAAAGAGTCGTTTGACCCCCAAAGGGGTTGTGACCCACAGTTTGAGAACCACTGAGATAAGTGGCCTTGAGAAGAGAGCCAGTACCTTGAGCTATTACCTGCCATTATATCTTAATAGTGACTAATTTAATAGGTTCTTTCCAAAAGCTACCTGAAAAGAGTTCTTATGGAATAAGGACACAGGATTCAATAGGTTCAGAGAGCAAGGCACATTCAATCAAGTGGAAAGGGGTGAGCATCCCAGAAAGAGAAGGGAGGTGCAAAAGCCTAACTATACTGACTTCTCCTTTTTGCCAAAGATGTCAAGGGAAGGCAACTTTATCTTGTTTACACTTGTTTTAGTACAAAACAGAATTCTAGAACTGTTGCCTCTTAGAAGTCATCTAGTCAAACTTGTCACCTTATAAAGAAATTTTCTTTATAGCATCTCTGAAGCAAGTCATCCAGTCTTTGCTTAATAGTTCCATGACAGGAAACTCACTACCTGATAAGGCACCCCCTTTTGCCATTGGATAGCTTGAATTGTTAGCAAGCTCTTCTTTATATTATCCTAAATCTATCTCTCTATAACTTCTGTACCTTGATCCTTTTTTGCTCTTTGGAGCTACATAGAGTGAGTCTGATCCTTCTTCCATATGACAGTCCTTCAAATATTTGAAAATGGTTATCACATCTTCCCTCAATCTCCCCCATCCTGTAGTGATACAATTCATTTTTTTTTTAAAAAACCACCCTAAGTGCAGGACTTTGTGCACGTACACGCACACACACACACACACACACACACACACACACACCCCTATTATAAACCAAACTTCCTCCTTCAAAGGAAAGAACTTGTGAGGCTCCTGTCTGGCCCCTCAGACATCTTTCATAAGCTGACATTTTGACATCTGAAGCATGAATGAAATTACTTACACTAGGATTGTTTTTCCCCAGGAATAGTTGTGTCTTTCAAGATCAGAGGAAGAATTCTTTGGTCTGGATTTGTCCAAAACCACAAGATTGGGTAATAGTGAACAGTTTTCATTCCATTCCCCAGTGTCTCCTATCTTTGTCATTTTTCAGTTTTATGGTACTTTAGTGGAAAGCAGTGAAAGCCAGTTGACCAAGACTCAAGGAGTTTGGTGACACCATAGCCATTGTACAGTAGGAGTCAGGACAACTGAGTTCTGCCATTAACCATAATCTTGAGTAAGTTATAATGTTTCATTGCCTGAAAAATGAAGGTGTAGACTAAATGGTCCCAAAATTATAGTGATTCCATATCTTCCCAATTCTGTCTTTAAAAGATGCTACTTTTCTATACACCAGTTTTCTCTATCTGTGAAATGGGAATGGAAAGCATTGCTTATGATTCCCCTGGGAAAGCATAGAGATTCAGAGATAGGTAAAGTACTTTAATTAAGCATTGCCATTTGAAAATGCATCCATTTTCCTAAAATTTGTTCAACTTTGTAGCAATGAGCAAACATTTTCACTCCCACTTATAACTGGTGTTGTCAGAGAAGGCTGTCAAAGTATTTCCTAACTCTTAAAAAATAATGCTAATTCTCTGTGCACTTTAATAGCTTGGCATTTTGTAATCACAATGGGAAATACATTTTTCTGCAACTTCGTAATAATAATATCTTATGTTCACATAGTGTTTTCAAAGTCCTGTCACATACATTATCTCATTTCATCTTCAAAACAACAAAGCAGGCATTATCTCCATTTAAAAATTTGTTGAAATTGAAATTTTTATCACAAACTTAATACTAAGCAAGTACAAAGGAAAAATACAGAGTCAGACACCAAGTAAAGATACATCTCCATAATTTATATTTTGGTTAAAAATAATAGTAAAGTATATGTTTTTAATATTTGTTCAGTGGCACCTTCTGTTCACTTTCTGTCTCAATACTTAAAATATATTTTTGTTATTATTTGTTTTCTTATAAATATAGGTCTCAATAATTGTCTGTGTGTATACCGCTTCTATAATTCTGCCCTCTTTTAAGAGGCAGCATGACATAGGGAAGTCAGAGGACCTGGGTTCAAATTCTACCCTTACTGCCTCTTTGAGCTTTCTGATGCTTTACTATCTGTTTGACCTTGGACAAGTCATTTAACTTTCCTGAGACTCATTTCTTCTCATTAAATTAGAAAGTTGGCTTAAAAGGCCTCTTAGTTCCCTTCTAGCTCTAAATCTGTAATCCTGTACTCTTTGGATAAGTCTAGCCAAAAGATAAGTCATGTTTCTTTGAATTTCTTCAAATTTTTATAAAAAATTTTTTGTCATCTTTTATGGCATAATAGTATTCTATTTCATTGACCTACCATAATTTATTCAGAAGTGATTCATCAGTCATTGTACATTTGGGCTTTGTTTACAGTTTTTTGCTATTTTAAATAAAGCAACTATGGATATTTTTATGCAGAAAGGCCTTTTTTCTTTCCTTTTAATATCTGTAGGATATATTTTTAGCATTGGGAGTCACAGGATAGAGAGAGGGTATGATCTGCTTTGCAACACTGATTGTTTATTTCCACCTTGTTTTCCTAAAAGATTTTTCTTTAAAAACTGTGGGACCTCAAATTCAAAGTCACGAGGCATGGTCATACAAGAAAGTAGTGATGGAGCTAGAATTAGAACCTGGGTCCCCTGTTGAGTGAATGCTTTTCTCTAGTGACAGTACCATGGTTTTTTCAGCCTCCCTCACAGAACAGCTTCTCAGGCTTTTCCTACCACCTACAAACCTTGACCTTCAGAAATGGACAAAATAGTGTTCGTCTCACTTTTCATATACAGTAGGTGACACTTGGAAAACTTTCAGTGTTTTACCTCATGTTTCTCAGTAAGTCATTAGTGAGGCGCAAAAGCAAAGCTAGGTCTCTTTCCCCCTCCACTAGACCAGATAATCAATCTTCCCACCCTCCTAAGAAAAGGAGCATTGAACCATGTTAACAATGGAGAGAGGTCATGAATTTGTGCTTCCTTCTAGGACCTACCCCAATTATCCCAAAGAGAGTCACAATCTCAGAAAACTTTCAAAATTAATTTTATTTCACTTAGTTTTAAATCACTTATCAGTCAAGTTGTTTTTGATTACCTCACTATGGACAAGATACTGGGTAAAGTATTGTGGGTAATCCAAGAGAAATATTAGAGTTGGCCCCTGATCCTTGAGCACCTCTTAATCTAATGAGGAAAACTAGAACACTGCACCAAAATTTAGACAGTATACATGAGGTGTCTCAAGGCAAGGAGGTCATAAGGCAAAGGAAAAATCATTCTATGTAGTCACAGAAGGCTTCATGAAAGAAGTAGATTCATATACCATTTGGTTCTTTAAGTTGGGAAGGACATATATAATCAAATTGGCAGCAAAAGTATATCATATCTCCACAGATTTGAAGATTCTTTCTTCTAGAGCATAAGGACATGTGTGTTTTTCACAGAATTACAGAAATATTCAACATTTTGGTGAAACAAAAGGAGAAAAGCCAGGTATAGTCATTGTGAGTGAAGCCTCCACTTTCTTCCCCTTCCTTGAGCTACTTCTCCAAATCCCGCCTAGCTCATATCATACCTTCTCCATGAAGCTTCCCCCATGTGCCCTTCTCTGACTGATTTGTTAAACACTTACACAGGGAGAAAAAAAGTGGTAATCAGTAGTATCCAGGATGGATTCACAAATCATGCCAAACAATTTTCTTTTTGGATAAGATTACCAGACAGGACGATACAGACATGGAACCATAGAATGATAAGCTAGAAGAGATTTTTAAAGAGACCTCCTCCAAACCACTCATTTTGCAGATGAGGTAACTGATAACTGAAGAAGTTTTGACTTGCTCATAGTTACACAGCTAGATTATCTTGATTTGGTAAGATATTTGACCAAAAAGATCTCTCCTGATAACCCCCTATACAAAATTTTAAAATGTAGGCAGAATGATAGTACAGCTAGGTAGACTCATACATAGCTGGCTGAGAAGTAGTACCAGATTGACATTAATCTAAAGGAATTCTTTAGTGATATGTCACAGGGTTCTGTCCTTGGCCCATTCTTGTTCCATTTCTACCACTTAGGAGGATATTTTATTCATTAATAGTGCAAAGCTGGGAGAAATCAATAACATATTGGATGACAAAAATCAAGATTCAGAAAGACTTTGAGAAGCTTAGATAATAGACGAAAACCAACACAATGACATTTAGTAGAGATCAGTGTAAAGTCCTGCATTGAGCTTCAGAAACTCAGTTGCACCAGTATAGAATTGAGAAGAGATCTGACTTAAAAACAGGTCTAAAAGATAAAAGGGTTTTACTTGGTCACAAGCTCAAAGCAGTACAATGGTATGAGATGACTGCTTAAAAAAAATTTTTTTTAAGTTCATTCACTCTTTGGCTCCTTCTGGAAGTATTACATCAAAAAGAAAACGTTTCAAAATATGTCCCATTGCATTATCTACTGACCAGACCATATCTGAGGTATTATATCCTATTCTGGCTGTCATACTTTACTCCAACAGAATGGAATGTATCTAGAGGAGGGGGGACCAGGATAGAGAGGGATCTGAAAATAATGTGACCTAAGAAACAATTAGGAAAATTAGTGATTATTTTTTTTAACCCAAGAGAAAGCAGATAACTTGGGGGAAGAGGGGATGATAATATCTGTCTTCAAATATCTGAATGAAGTAAGAAAAGCATGAGGTTTGTTCTTTTTTGTTCCAGAAGGATAGACCTGGGGCTAGAAGGTCATAGATTTAAAGTTAGAAAGACTCTTAGAAGATTCCTATCAAGTCCAACCCTCTCAATTTTACTAATGAAGAAACTGAGGACCGTTGAAGTTAAATGACTTGCCCAGGGTCACACAGGTAGTGACAGAAGAGAGATTTGAACCCAGGTCTCCTAACTCCAAATCCATTCATTTTTCTTCTATACCATGCTGCCTCAATCAGTGAGTAGAACTTGTCCATTTGGCAGGTTTTGGTTTAGTGAAAAGTAGGCCTTTCTAACAATTAGACTTCTCCAAAAGTGAAAAAGGTTGCGTCTCAAAGTACTGAGTTCTCTGTCATTGGGATTGTTCAAGCAAATGGTGGATGACCAGTTTCAGGCACACCGTTCAGAAGATTCATACTTTGGTTGTGAGATTAAGCCAAATTAACACAAAGGCTCCTTCTAATCTTAAGATTGGTTTTGTGATTGTGTGATTTTTCTGTCCCATAAACTGGCGTTTGTTTTTTTGTTTGTTTCCTGTGTTTCTTTCCCAGCTAAATAGTAAGCTTCTTGAAGGTAAGGACTGTTTCTTCTCCCCCTTCTGTATGTCCCATAGTGTGTAGCATAAGACTTAGGACAATATGTAATCAATAAATATATGTTGCATTGAATTAAATTATTTGAATTTCCTGATAGCCAAACCTGTAGCTCTAAGAGATGTCCTCATTTCACTGAGGCTTATTTAGCTTCTCAAACTTCTCATGGAAGCAAGGATCTGTTTTAGGACAAACATGGTATTTCCACACCAGCACCTCCAGCACATCAGTCCACAATGAATGTAAGTTTGGGGTATGGGTGGGAGGTAGTTTAATGAGTTGTCTAGAAACACCTACCTGCCTACTTGAAGAAAGGCCTGGGTTTGGTTATTGAATATGACACTTGAGTATTAGCACCAGCACAGGGCATTAATTGGCAGTTGGAGGACCCAAGGGGAGCTATGTTTGAGAAAAGAGCCTTCACGGTTTAACCTGGAAGGGAGAAGGGGAGCAGGAGAAGGAGCAGAAGGAGGGAAAGAAGTGAGGAGGTACTGCTTAGCTCATTCTTCACAAATCCATTCCTAGCTGAAGCACATTTTCTTATCCAAATGGGAAATTGTAGTCTCACCATCCTAATAACCAAGTCATCCACCTACCATAGTTGAGCCAAGATTGACTGTACTAGTATAATTTTTTTAAGTCACTTTTATATCATGCTTTAAGGTTTACAAAGTGCTTTCCCCACAACAACTCCTTATGGACCTAGTAAAAGAATTATTAGCACCATTTTTTGGATGAGGAAGCTGAGGTTCAGAGAGGTTTAGTGAGGGATGATGATAATACAGTATATTAAGAATAAGTTCTGTTCTTAAGGGTCAGTCAAGTCAACAGTTAACATTTATTAGGCACCTAATCTATGCCAAGCACTGTGCTAAATTCTAGGGCTACTAAGAAAGGCAAACGACAGTCCTCGATCTCAAGGGGCCTAAAGTCTAATGGAGCAGACAACATACAAGCAAATATATACAATGTATATTGTATATATACAATTGTAAATATTGTATCTATATATATTTATAAATATTGTGTGTATATATACACAATATATATATTTGTAAATATACAAACAAAACAAGATATATGCAATTTAAATTGGAGATAATCAACAAAAGGAAGACATGGTAGCATTAAGGGGAATTGGAAAAACCTTGTTGTAGAGAATTAGTTTTTAGCAGGGACATGAAGGAAGCCAGGGAAGGCAGATGATAAAGATGAAGAAGAGAATTCCAGATGTGAGGGGACAACCAGTGAAAATGCACAGCCAAGAGATAGAACTCTCTGTCCAAGGACCAGCAGGGAGGCCAGTGTCACTGGACAGATGAGTGAGGTGTTAAGAAGACTGGAAAGATAAGGGCAGGTTGTTAAGAGCTTTGAATGATGGGGGATTTTATATTTGATCCTGGAGCTCAGAAGGAGCCACTACAGTTTCAGGAATAGGGAGGTAGCATGGTCAGACCTGCGCTTCAGTAAGATCACTTTGATCGCTGAATAGAGAGTGGACTACAGTAGGGGGAACTCTTGAAACAAGGAAATCAAACAGAAGGCTAGTGCAATGGTCCCAACACCTAGGCGATGAACACCTATGTCAGGGTAGTGTTGAGTCCAAAGACCTGGCTCTACCGTGTTAGCTGTGTGGGACCGTGAATAAACCACTTGACCATTCCGAGCCTCAGATCCCTCATCTATAAAAGGGAAAGATAGAAGAACGATAAAGCTTATACCATCTGCCTCTATAACAGATTCATTATAAGGAAATCTTAAAGCCCCCTATCCATGTGAGTTACTACTATTTGCAAAACCTTAAGTCACACAGTGAAAGAGTGGCAATGCCAATCTTCAAATTCAGCTATCCTAATGCCAAATCCAGTACGGTCCCACCCTGCCTTTCCAGTAGGCATACAGAATATGACAGGAGGAGATGCTATAGACCGCAAAACAGATCCAGCTAGGTGGAACAGTGGATAAAGCACCAAGCCTGAAATCATTAAGACTTGAGTTCAAATCTAGCTCAGAAACTTACTAACTGTGTGACCCTGGGCAAGTCACTGAACTTCTGTTTGCCTCAGTCTCCTCATCTGTAAAATTAGTGTGATAATAGTACCTCTGTCCTAGAGTTTTTGTGAAAATCAAATGAGATCATTTTTATTAAACTGCTTAGCACAGTGTCTGGTATGTGGTAAATGCCGCAGAAATGTTAACTATTTAACATTTGTTGTACCCTCCATTCCCACTCCATTCAGTGCTTAAAATGTCCACTATTGGAAATATTCCCTTGTCACTGTTTCTCTGTAGCTGGTCAGTTAGGAACAAGAGCACATCAAACCATTATCTCCAGCACAAGTCAGCTTATAAGTAGGCTAGGAATTTTACAATGAGACATGGAACACTTGTGCTGTATCTTACCTTGCCCAAGCTAGATGGCTATTTCAGTAACGCATCTTACCCTTGGACAAATTCATTTCTCAGAGCCTTGGTTTCCTCATTTGTAGGACAAGATGATCTCAGTGTTCCCTTCCAATCTAAAACAAAATTGTGTGAATTTTAATGACTGGTGAATAGGAAGAAGGGAAAGAGAAAAGAAGGTAGTTCAGAGTGTGAGTCACTGTCTAGGAAGGTATCTAATAGATGTTAATAGAAATCTACTTATCTCTGTTTTACAAAGTGAGTAATGACCTATTAACAGGAACCATCAATAGGCAGTTGGTCTATTGATGAGTTAAAGAACATCTCCCTTTCTCAATAATGAGTACGTGGCCCCAGCAGATGCTCACTCCTATTGCCATTAATTTGTTAAACACAACCACCTTCAAAGAGTGCACTCTTGCATGTGCACGCTCTCTCTCTTCCCCTTGCTTCCTACACACAAACATACATCTATGTATACATGCATACATGCATATATATGTGTATGTATTTATATATCACATTTGCATATTTACTTTTATGTAGCGTGTGTGTAGAGTGTGTGTGTGTGTGTGTGTGCGCGCACATGCGTCAGGGACAGAAGGAAGTTCTATCTGGTACCCATATTTTAAAGCAGGCAGTCTCTATATGAACCAAGCTGTCTCGTTCACCTAGATTCTACTATTCACTTCCATTCACCTAGAAACTACCCACTCTTCAAGGCATAAGCCTCATCTCTTCAGAAAACTTCCTGGAACATTCATGCACACAGCAGTCAGTCCTGTACCATGGGGAGTACTCATGTTGGTCCATTTAACCACATGCTGGAGAAATTTTCTGCAACCCTGCAAAAGCCCATGCCAGGCGCCTATAATCCTTGCCTCAATACTTTGTAGTGGGAAGAATACTGAGCTCAGAGTTCTGAATTCTTGGTTCTTCGAGTTTCCAGTTTCCACAGGGATTTTGTAAGCACTCAATACATGCCTACTGATTGAGTAAATTAATGAAAACTAGCTGAGTTTCATCAGATTGCAGTGCCTTTTAAAGTCGTTTAATCTCTTTAAGACTCAGTTTCCTCACCTAGGGGACTGGACGACATGGCCTCTGAAGTCCCTCTAGCCCTAGATCTGTGTTCTTCCCCATCCATCCATATCTCTCTAAATCTACCTGGCTCTTGTTTTGGGCTTTGCTGCATTCCCTCAACATGGAGGAAGGTAGTTTAAAATGATTATGGTAACTTCTGCACAAAAAAAAAAAAAAAAAAAAGACAGAAAAGCTGAAATGGTGTCAGGGCAGCTGCTGACTCACTCACTGACTCTGCAGCCTGCATGACTCTCTGAGTGGGAGCATGTGGGCCGGCCTCTTAGGAGAAAACTGGCAACACAGGGAGGGTAATTGGGGCAGGATAATAGAAGGTTTGCATTCACTACCTGCCAGGCCCCAACTGTTCAGGCTGTACTGCACATTCAGCAGCCATGTGCCTGGCCCTAACATGAAACAGTTCACATAAGAATTTTGCAGAATTGATGACTAGAGACCTGTAATGAAATCTTATCAGTCAACCAACCATTTAGAAAATATTTAGTCAATACCTGTTCTCTACTCAGCTTTTTTTTTCCTGAGAATCTCAGTTACTAAAGAAGACACACCCCACCCTTGAAGAACATACACTTTGGATGGGGAGAAGAAGACTTAACATGAAACAGGGAGCAGTACAATATAGCATACATTCGGGTACTAGATTAAGTGTTACTGAGAGTGCTGTGTCTGTATAGGAGGGTGGGAAAACTGTTTTAGAATGGACAGAGGCGTTTTCTTGAAAGAGAGAAGAAATGTGCCTTAAAGAATGGGTAGAATTTAGATTAGACAAGGGAAGAGTTTGTCTAGATGGAGGTCACTAGGGACAAAGTGTGGAACATATATTCTGGGATTTCTGGTTTCTGTGACCACAGCCGCTCTCTGGTTCCGTGTTCTCTGAGTAGGCATCAATTCAGCATGTACCCTGAAGAGGTGATTAATGATGCCCTTTGTGACTTGTGCCACAAATGTAGCTAGTTGTCATTCTGCTGGTAGTTTCCTGTTTGAAAATGTCTGTTCCAAATTCCATCTGTGGATAGCACCTAACAGATTTAAGTGAGAGATAAGGAGACTCTCTTCTCTCCCTTATCCTTGGGTCACATCTCCAGTTGCAGAGGTTGAATTTCAGAAGACCCAATGATATCAAAGTGACTTATCCACCCCTTTCAGCTATTGGGAACTATAGCATCTATTCTACTTATACCTCATTTTCCTAATTCCTCAATTTCCATATTCCTCATGGCATGTACCATGCCAGTTCTCTTCTTACTTCATACCATTACTAGCTTGTGTTTGGTTCTAGGGGCAGTGCTGAAAGAAGTCCATTGACAGCTGGCAGAATTTTTAGACCAGAAATGGTAAGGGTATTTGACTTGCTCAAAGTCACACAGCTAGAAGATCAATTGAAAGAACAAGGGGTGACTAGCCTAGAGAAAAGAATTCTTATGTAGAAACATGGCAGTTGTCTTCAGGTATCTGAAGTATCAAACTTTTCCAAATATGTGGGAAAAGGTTGAAATTTTTTCTGCTTGACCCTAGAATGCGAAACTAATAGCAGTGGTTAGCTATTGCAAAGAGAAAGATTTAATATAAGGAAAAGATATCTAACAATTAGAGCTTTCCAGAGATGCAACGGTCGGTGCAGAAGGCAATCGTTTCCCCATCTCCAGTGGCCTTAAATGAAGACTAAAAGATTACTTAACCAGGGATTTAGGAGGTTAGACTAAAAGGTCTCTGAAGTCCCTTCTAATTCCGAGTCTGTGCTCCTGCTCCATCTCCTTCATGAAACCTTTTTTGACCACCCCATTCCACAGTGAGGTCTCCTATCTTTGAACTTTCAGTACATACCACTCATTTGACACTTGACTAGATATCATCTTGCTTAGTCACATAAACGCATCCACGGGAAAGAGGATTGCCTTTTGGTTTGGGGTTAAGGGGGTAGGGACAACAGAGGCACATGGTTTCTAAGATAACTTCCCTGTGTGACATTTATTTGTGTAACTATATGTATGTATATAGTATATAATACAGTATAAACAGTATATAATATATTATAAACAGTTTTGTTTAAATTCTCAGTAGCCACAAAACCAGAATAGTTCAGAGGTCTAGTCTAATTCCATCTAACAAAAAGTGAGAGGTTAGTTCCCCAGTAGTGGAAAAATTACTGGAAAACTGACATAAGGAGATATAGGTAGATACTTGAAAATGTCTGCATTAAGGGATACAGATTGACTGGCCCAGGGGTAATTTTTGTCAGTGAGTGTTATCTTCTATAAAAGCTACTAGCATAAGGAACAAAAACAAAGAACTGATACCTAGAAATAGGGCTCCTGGGAACACCACTCAGGACAACCATAGGAAGCCACCATTGACAAGAATAGCTTATAGAGCCATTGCCTCAGGAAGTCACCATAAGCAATTTAACAGAGAACAGTTTCTGGGAGTTTCCAGTGGGTGTAGCTATTGCTGACAAAAGAAAGTACTAGTAGCAAAAGACTTTTCTCATCTTCTTGCCTGAGAGTGTCAAGTGGGAGACCTTATTGCTACAAGGTCTGCAGTCCTCTTGATCATTTGTGTCATTCTTGACGGAGCTGACCTCTATGGAAAGGCACCTTGAAGATCATCTGGTTCAACTCCCTACTCATTGCAAGAATCTCTTCTGCAGCATCTGTCATCCAGCTGCCTTTTATTAGAAAATGAACTACAATTTATTAAAAAATTCTTCCTTACATTGGATCAGTCTACCCCCCCCCCATAATTGCCATCTATTTCATTTTTTACTTAACGCTTGGAGGGGGTGAGGAAGAAACATTTTTTATTGGCCCTTCTTTATTAAGTAAGGAGAAAGAAGTCCTCAGAAAACCTGAGCCAGCTCTAGAGATCCTGAAACCTCGGATTGTAACCCAGTCCTTGGATTGCAAGCCAGGACTTTGTGGCCCAATAAGAGAAGATTACATAATGTTATGTGTTGCTCTCTAAATACGTGTTTGTCACAGAAGTGGGTCGTCAGTAAAGACTTCTGGACTGACTGATTGATTAGGATCTTAATGGAGAGCTCTGCTGACATGTTTCCTTTCTGTTCTTTTCAGGCCTTACTTGGCACTGCCCAGTCTTGTTACCTTGCTACATAATGTGTTCCATTCCTGTGACAGGAAAGAGGGTGTCCTTGCAGTGCTGTATTTACGGCAAAGAGATTGGGTTGGCCATTTTCCAGCTTCGCCAAGAGCGGCTGCAGCCGACCTTGTGATAGCCAGGGTTGTCAGGGCTGATTGATTTCCATGGTCTGAGAAATGTGAAATGCTTTCAGATTGGTGATTTTTCTCTGGGGGGTGATTAGTCGGGGACAGGGGGAGGTGGCTTTTATTAGTCCTAATAAATGTTATCACAAGAGTAGCATCTACTTTTTCAGGCAGACAGAGATGATGGCACAACCTGCAGTAGAGAAATTGTTGTCAAGTGCCGCACCCAGGAGTTGACAATCCTGTTTGGATAGTTTGGGATTACCTCACCTTAGGCCTTACTGCGTAGAAATATCCAGGAGAAACCTGAAAATGTTATGATTTTTACCCATAATTAAGTGAAGTTAATTAAAGGATTTTGGCATCAAGAGGAAACTTAGTTTCTGCATAAAAGTCACTCTTCCCTAAAGTCGACTTCTCTCAAAGGATGTGTGTGGAATGGGGAAGAGGCAAGAGAAAGGGAATTAAGGAAAGAAAATTCTCTAGATGGGATTGTTTATCTTGGTTCTGCCATGTAACAGCTATATTGTTGCTGTTAGTTTTAATTCCTTTTTTGTTGGCTGCTTCTGTTCAGATAATTTTTCTCTAAGGTAATATAAATTGATCAGCAGCATACTACTTTTTCCAAAACCAGGCGCCTCTTTTGTTAACTTAGAATCAATGGCTAAAAGATGGGAGATTCAGATTGAACATCCATAGAACTTCCTGACTTGGGGTAGGGGTGTAGGAGAAGACGACATTATTTGCACTAATCAGGACATAGCAGTAGACATGGGCATGGATACCTAAGGGAGAATGGGTCAGATAGTAATTATCACAGGAATACAGAGTCCATAGGAGAACAGGAATGCTGATATTAGGGCATCAGCAGATCATGTAGTCAATAGAATGAAGAACAGAATCAGAAATAAGGGGTAAAAAGGAGAGGGAAATAGGATGAAAGCCTGAGTCAGTAAAGCAGCAATGTTTGCAGAGATACCAGCAGAGGATGAGAATAGGTACTTGTGGGAAAATGTTGGTGTCAAAAAGAGAACTAAAAATATATAACTTGATCTTTTTTTGTAAATGTGAATTTCATGTAACTACCACTTACAACTCATTTATTTTAAAAATCCCATGGAATCTGTGACCCAGGAGACCTTCAAGAAAAGAATAGATGACCATGTGTCCAGAGTGCTGTAAGCCATTTACCAGCCTGAAGGCAAGCAACTGGACCAGATGAGGTCTTGAGGTTCCTTCCAATTCAGTGATTGTGAATGTGGACCAGATTGGGAAGTGCTGTGTCTGACTTGGCCTTTTTGTTCAATTAAAAGCCCACTGTGTAGACTATTCTTATCAAACCCAGTTGCTATGTTGGTTGGTTTTGCTTTGCTATTTTTCTTTTTTACAAGAGAAAATTCACTTGAGGGTGGTAGTGTGGGATATGAGAAAGTACCATAATAAAAAAAATGAGGCATCAATAAAAATTAATTAATTTTAGCCCACTTAAAGCCCTTTAAGGCAGCTGGAGGCCCTTTAGCTAAAGACCCTCAGGGTGCTTCCTTGTTTTCCATTAGACACTTGCTACTAACTTCTCCATGCATCATAGAGGAGAAGGGTGGTTTAGAATCTCCAGAATCAAAGGTCAGAATGGACCCTGAGATGAGAAGTCATCTTATCTACCCTCTTGCTTTCGGACAGAGCCCCCTCTATCCCACCTACATGAGAACCAAACATTTATTGAATACCTTCTATATACTTATAACTGTGCTAGGTACTGTGAGAGAGAGAAAGATATAAACAAGACCCTGAAACTGCATCCTTGTTTTTAAAGGCTATAGTTCTGTCCTCTGAGCTCCTGCAGCTCTTCTTGCCTGTATCATTCCCTTCTTGTACTTTTCTCTGAATTATTATGTTTCCCATGTATATCTATTTCCTGTATCCCTAAATAAAATGCATTCGGAGAGGGAATGATATCTAGAACCGAGCACAAGTCTTCAAATGTGGTTTGACCAGGGCAAAGTACAGTGGAATTGTCACCTCCTTCATCCTGGACACTACGCTTCCCTTAATGAAGCCTAAGATATTCATTTGCTTTCTCAATTACCATTATCACACTTTTGATGAATACGGCCATTACCCTACAACCTCCAAATCTTTCGAGGATCTGCTCTCAAGCCGTGCCTGCCTCATCTTGTACTTGTGCAGTTGACTTTTTGAGCCAAAGTACAATACTTTACATTTATCCATGTTAAACTGAATCTTATTTGAGTTGGCTCAGTATTCTTTCCTCTCAAGATCTTTTTGAGTATTGACTTTGTCATTTTTTCTGTTAGGAGTTGCTCCCAGCTTTGTATCATATTATTCCCTGCTTCATAACAGGCCTAAAAATGCCTTTTTCTAAGATTTTTATAAAATGCAAAGCAGAGATCCCTGGGCATTCTGCTGGAGACAACCTTCCATGCAGATACTGAACTATTAATGACTGTTTTTTGAGGGTCTTTCAATCAATCAATTCTGAAATGATTGTGTCTAACCTGGATCTCTTCGTCTTTTCTACAAGTATCATGAAGGATTTTATCAAATACTTTGTTGAAATCTTGGTAAACTATAGCTATAGCATTAGCCAGACTTATCACTTTAGTAAACAACACTGTTCTAGGCTTCCATTAACCCTTCTTGGTGGAGCCAAACTGGCTTTCATGATCACCATTTCCTTTTCTAAGTATTCATTAACTATCCTTTTAATAATATAACCTATGCTTTTGTCAGGAAGCAAAGTCAGGCCTACTGGCCTGTTTTTTTTGAAGGCTTTATTATCTGCCCTTCATTGAAAATCTGTACATTTGCTCTTCTTCACTCCTGTGGCACCTCGTCTGTTCTCTGTGATCTTTCAAAGATCATTGACAGTGTCTCAGAAAGTATATCTTCCAGGTCTTTTAATATGGGAGGATGGAATTTATCTGGGCTAGGTGACTTGAATCCATGAGGAAAGGTAGGTGTTTTCTTACTCTCTCTTTACCTATAATGACTGTGGGTTCCCTTAGCCATTTTTGTTCTGTCCTTGAATTTCTAAAGCCCTTAGGAGTCTATAATGCACAGGTAAGCACAGGATCATATATAGCCCTGTATTGGTCTTTGTTTCATGTACATTAATAGTACCTCCAGTGTCAAATCATAAGGTCCTTGAAGATAAGAATTGTCACTCACTGTAGCATCTAGCCCAGGTCTAGGCACATAGTAGCTACTTGGTAAATCTTTCTTTCATTACTCTCTTTTGCTCCAGATGTGCCCTATCCTTGCTGTAGATTATGAGACCAGTCTGCATAAGTTGGGCTGTGTGGGTCAGGGAAAAGGAAGAGGGGTGGGCTGAGTTCTGAGTCTCTGGGGAGTCTTATGCCTTATTCTTCATATGTACAGATTTATTTTGCTACAGTGTGGGACGGCCCCAGGGCACCAGGACCCAAATTAAGACATTAAAATAGAACAAATGTAATGCCAGAACAGCGACCAAAATGGGACATAGGAAAGAGTGTCAGCCTTAAAACAGGAAAGTCCTGTGGAACAAAGAAGAAGACTTGTACTGTGGCCCAAAAAACTAGGATTTAAAACAGGACATTCCAGGAGTGAGGACTCTCTGCAAAGGCCCTGGATCTCAGCCTCTTGGGGGAGAAGCACTAATGCCCAGGGCCCCTCAGCTCAAAATCCTGGCAGAGCTAGAGGTCGCCATCACTGCACATTTCTGTGTTGTGGCAGAAAGATGACCACAGCTATTCCATCTCTTAGCCATTCAGCATTCAGCTGGTGGTGGTACTCTTCTCCTGAGATGGCACTAACATGATTTGGGGAGGCTACCCTGTAAGTTCTTCCAAGCACCACCTTCAGCATTACTTTTCCTGATTCTATCCCATACTAATGCCCTCCCTTCCTAACTCTTGCATTTAGTCAGTCAATAAATATTTATTAAGCACCTACTATGTGCCAAGCATCCTGCTAAGTACGGGGGACACACAAGCAAAAATGCCTGCTCTCAAGTACCTCCCAGTCTAAAGGGAGGGCGGGGAGGGACAACATGAAAATAGCCATGTACAGCCAAGGTGCATAGGTGCATAAATTGGAGATAATCAACAGAGGGGAGGCATTAAGGCATTAATTAAGAGGATGGGGAAAGGCTTCTCCTAGAAAATGAGATTTTAGTTGGGACTTGAAAGAAGTCAAGGAAACCATGGATGGGGGGGCTCCCTCTTTGAGGACAAAGGATAAACAACAATCTGTGTATGGCATATATACGTGTGTGCATACTATGTATGCACCATACACATATAGAGCATCTATAAAACTCTTATCATTTTTTGAGTTGGAAGTGGCCTTATAGTTCTCCAGGCCTCTAGTCTAGATACCATCTATTCCAACTCTTTCATTTTCCAGATGAGGAAAATGAAGCCCAGAGAGGTTGAATTCCAAAGTTAAATAGGTCCTAAGTAGCAGAGCTGAAATTTTGCTCTTCTTTCTCCAGCATTCCTTGACTTCTCTCAAGAGTAAATTTAAATCTCAACTTTGGTTACAGACCTTTCCAGGTCATTGCAATTGCTAGTGATTAATTACCCTCCCAGATTACCTTCCACTTAATCCGTATATGTCTTGTATGTACTTAGTTATTTATTTACATGTTGTGTTCTCCATTTGAGTGTGAGCTCCTTAAGAACAGGGACCATGTTTTACCTTTCTTTACCCAAGTACTTAAAACAGTGCCGGGCATGTAGTAGATTCCTAATAATTGCTTGTCAATTGACTGACTACAAATCTCATATTCTTTTCCATACACCATGCAGAGGAGGCAGGGTGAGCACTTAGTAGGTACCATTGCAGCATTTGTCCCTCTGTGATGCATTAGGTGCAATGAACAGTGGTGGTAGAAAATAAAGGATACTTCCAAGGTGGCTTTCCTTTCTTTGTTTTATCCAGGTATGTGCTGCGTTAGATATTTGTGGCTTATATTTAACTTCATGACCATGGCTTACTTAAATAAGGGCCAACCAGCAGACAGCAGTAATGCTCCAAAATATCCTTTGTTCCCACAAATAGTATGACTGGGCCTCTCTGTTTCTAGTGCTGCTGCAATCCGTGGCAATCTCAAGGGAATCACCAGGGGAAGAAGGAAATCCAGACTGGAAGGGTCCTGGGTAGAAATCATTACAGACTTGGCTCTCCAGCTTTCCTCTCAATGGAAGGAAATTCTTCCAAATAACATTGAAACAAGTTTTGTTTCACTGTTGCTGACTACACCTCAGACAGCAGAAAGGAAATGGGGTGATTGGGTGTGTGTGTATGAGTCTTTTGGACTTAAATCTTCCACTTCCCAGCTCAACTTCCCCTACCTCTCCCCAGACATTCACAAAATGCACACACCTCTGGCCCATCAGCAGCCAAGCAGCGTAGTTACCAGGCTCATGCAAGCTGCTGCCTCTGTGGAAGTTGGCTTCTTGCTTGGTTTGCTCTCCTGGGTGTGGTTTTGCATTTCAATGACCAGCCTTCCATTAGTGAAGAGGAGAAGTCCCCGCCAAGAAGTCTTACCCTGACCTGACGTGGCATGAAGCCGCTAAGCTGTTCTGTCATCGCCTTCAGTCAGTTTAGATTAGAAAGAGAAGGTGGCAGTTGAATGACCACAGGTTGGGGGTAAATGACATTGTTTAGTATGTTGGGTTTTAAAAAGGTATTTGCTAAACGGTCAGTTAAGAGCATTTC
>CM053588.1:177533683-177620000 GCA_028646515.1 Pseudochirops corinnae
ATGAATATGTATCTACATATATATATATGCAATTATTATTATTATTATTATTGACTACATCCAACTGGAACTTGAGATACCCAGGCACGGTGGTTGGGAGATCCATCTTGCCCTACCGAAAAGTGACATAGGAGAGAATAGACTGGGGGAGGGGGGACACACTGGGATGGCTGTTTTGGGGTGGGGGGGGGAAAGAGGGGGAGAAAATATGTAACTCAAAATCTTGTGGAAATGAATGATGCAAACTATAATGAAATTTAAAAAAAATTAAAAATAAATAAATAAATAAATAAAATCCCTTCATTGGTGCCATTGACCTGCTCTTTGCAGGATGGCTTCCCACCTTTAAGTTTGCTTTGTACTCTGTACTTTGTACTTTTATTCTTGGAACCAGTGACATAAATGAGTCTTGTACAGAGTCTAAGGGTTACCCCACATGTTGAGAGGGCTCTGAGAATCAGTCAGTCATTAAACATTTATTAAGTGCCTACTGTGCTAAAGTGCTAGGAGAAGCTCCGGGGCTACTAAAGCCTAAATGAAGTGTGGACTTCCTGTTTTTTAGAGAGAGAGAGAGAGAGAGAGAGAGAGAGAGAGTGTGTGTGTGTGTGTGTGTGTGTGTGTGTGTGTGTGTGTGTGTCAGAGAGACAGAGACAGAGAGAGGAGATTTTCCCCAATAAAATTGACTTTTACATGCTATTTTCTTCATCTGTCAAACTGCTATATAATCTTTGGCTGCCTCCCTGAGACTTCTACTTTCTAGCTGTTTTACCATTATAGCTGGAACACTGGGCTGTGCAGAACTATGAGAAGACCAACAACTATAGCAACAGGGAGTCCAGATTTCATTTCAGTGGAGGGCCAAAATTACTCAACCTCTCTGGGCCTCTGTTTTCCATACCTGAAAAATGAGGGATTTGGAATATGTGATTCCTAAGGTTCCTCCCAACTCTAACTTAGGGATCTGTGATCCAAAGAGCCTCTGACCTCCTTGGGGAAATTACTTGCTCTCTCCTAGAACAGCCTTCCATTGGTAACCTCCTAAAGCCCTGAGGTAAGCCTGCAGAGACCCAGGTCTTCTATCCTTTGGCTTTCCTCTTTTTTGTAATGACTAATACAAGTGTTTTGGTAGTGGTTTATGTTTGTTTTGGATTATGGCCAGTCCTGTGGCCATCTCCCTTCTCCAGGGCACCACAAAAACCTTGACACAGACTCTCTGTGACTTAAGAGAATAATCGGAATCGCCATCCAGAGGCAGCTCCCTGGCCCCCTTCTGGCCAGAACTCTGTGTCAGGGACAATTTTAGGGGAGGGCTTGTTGGCCCTTACCTAGCACCACCTCACAAGTCGGAGGAATGTTTTAAATACACTGAATTCTCTTTAATAATAATAATATATTCATTATAATTATAGGTTGTGACTATAATTATATTATAATCATAATAATAATAATGTGCTGTGAATCCATCCTCAATCAATTTATCAGAAACCTTTTTTGAAGCTATTGTCTTTTAGGTTTAAAGATAATCCCGTTGTTGTTGTCACGTTCACTAACTTCCTGTTTTCTGGTTGACTCCTTTCTGTTCTTTTCAACATCTAGAAGTAAAAAGTTTGACCAATTCTCATTCTGCTGTTTGAAAGAGTCTTCAAACTCTTGCAATCAGATTATTAGTGGTAGAAGGGACTTTAGAAATCATCTAGTACAGCCTCATGTCCAAGAAATAAATTTTATTGTTGGCTTTTATTTTTCTATCAACTGTCATTTCTGAATATACCCTTCCTTACCATCATACTCGATGAGTCCTCCCTTGTAACAAAGAAAAAAGTGAGCAAAATAATTGACAGACTTACCTCATTTGGCAGTGTATGCAACAGTCTGCACCCACTTTTCTACTGAAAATAAAGGAGGTGTTTCTTCTTTCTTCCTCATATTTTCTCAGTTAACTTCATTTTATGGTTCTTTTCATTTAATTTATTTTGTTCCTTCTTTGCCATTCTCCTGGTTCTGCTTACCTTAGTTTGCTTTAGTCCCCCCAATAAATGGTCATTGAATGAATGTGTGAATGAATGAATGAATGAAATCTTACCCTACTTCTCTGATTCCTAATAATCAGTCTACCATGCAAGACTCCTCATTTTACTGATAAGGAAACTGAAACTTAGAATGAAACAAGTGACCTGCCCAAGGTCACCCAGTTAGCAGCAATTTAGAGAACAAAATCTATGATTCTATGAGCTGAAAATACCAGCCAAGTGCCGAAGCTATTTGGTCTCCTTTTTCCTCTTTCAAATTTCCAGAATTAGTCTTTAAATTCTTTATTCCCATATTTGATCATCAAAGTCTACGTTCATCCTCTCCAGCCTTTTCAGGATAGTATAGAAGTTGATCCTTGTCCTTTTTCAGACTTGAATCTTTCCAAATAAATGAGACCTTCTTTTCAGTCTCTGCCTATATGTACCTACCTCCTCTAGGTATGTTACATCCTTCTTGAAGTGCAGCCACCAGATCAACTATACACAAAGCAGGGACACCATGGGTATGTCCTTTTGGGGGTGGGAGGAACAATTTCCAGCTGTCTTTGCAGTACCCAAAGTTTAACTTGTCTGTGGCATGGCTTTGCGTGGAAAATGGGGCAGATGGTACCATCCTGTCACAGAAGACATGAATCAGAGCATTGTAAAGCACTTTGTGAATTTTTAGCCTTGATAAAAAGCTTCTTCAGCACCCTGCCTGAGCCCAGAGCTGAACTGGATGCAATGCCAAGGAAGTGAGGCCAGTAGACTTACTACTTTTGGAACCTGGCTTAGTGTTTGGGGTGAGCCCTGTGACAGCTAAACACAGAGAGTTAATAGGTATCCTCTGAAAGTCCAGAGAAAAAGATCTTGAAAAACCTATTATTACTTGTTTCTCCCTAGGAGGAATGAAATATCCATCACAAGCCTTTATTAAATTTATAAAATATACCAGGTGCTATGCTTAAGTGTTTGGGATCCAAAGGCAGAAATAAAACAGTCCCTGATGTGAAAGATATTACATCCTATCTAGAGAAACAAAATGTACAAATAAAAGTATATGCAAGTAATTTGAAGTAGGGAAGGAGAGGGGACAAGCTAGGACTTCTAAGAGGTAGAGGTAAAGAGGCATGAATAACTCAGTTTGTGCGAAGACAGGAGATGAAATGCCATGTGTGAGGAACAGCAAGAAGGACAGTATTGATGAACTGTAGGGTACATGGAGGGGAGTCATGTAGAATAAGTCTGGAAAGGTAGGTTGGGGACAGGTCCTGGGAGGGCTCTAAATACCAAACAGAAGAGTTTATATTTGATCCTAGAGGAAACATGTCATTCCTCTCAGAACTGACCCACAGTAAAATTGCGATTCAGAATAATAGAATGTTAGAGCTGGAAGGTACCTAAGATATTATCTGGTCTGGCATCTTCCCTCCATCAGATTCCTTAGTACTGATGCACTATCTTTACTCAGCCCAGGCAACTTCCTGGTTTACCTTGAGGGGGTTGGGGGAACAAAACTAAATCCCCTTCCTTCTCATGTAGCCACCAAGGACAAGATTCTCTCTTTGTAGCTGAAAGAGAAAAATAGAATCATATACTGCCCCTACCTTTATGGAATATGCAGTATCTCCCTCCTTCCCCAGGCAAATTTCAGTACCTCCAGTAAGTAGGTTTAATCCACATCAACATGAAATTTGGCTCTGGATCTGTAAAAAATACAGGCATATATCATACCTGTTTTCATAAGATTTTGCCCCAGATAAGTTCTGTTAGTTAATGCTCAAAGCAGGCTTTACAGAGAGTTGGTTAAGGGGGCAGAGTTTGTACACCGTACTCCTACCCCTCCCTAACTTCCTTGACTGGTCGTCAACCTTGCCCTCCATTAGGCACCTAAGGATCTATGCTGTCCATCCCTTACCCCCATCAAAATTTGCTCTAAGAAAATGATACAGTGAACTTAAAGAAATATGTGAATAAATGAGGTTTAAATATTAACCCTTCCATGGTGACTTATATTTTAATAAGAGATAAAAGCCCTGTTTCATTTAAACCAAAAAGGACTAGAGCTCTTATGGTAGAATTTCAGGTACCATCGATCTTAGTGGGAGAGAGATTTGGGAACAGAAACCCTCTCACTGGTGCCTCTGAAGGATAGGTTATGCCACCTAGGTATAACACCAACCCTAATTGCTGATCTCCAGAAATGCCTTTGGAAGTTCCCTCTGCCTGTCACTGCTCCTCACTCTCTCTGATTCTCTCTCTCATGTCTTCCCATATCTACCATTATACCCTGGAGGAGATACCACAGCTGCTTCTAATGAATCAAAGTCCTTTGGTCTCAACAGCCAAAGACACAGATGTTAAAGCACTTTTCCAGTACCAGGAAGGATCAATGTATGCTGGAGCCAGCTGGCTAGCTTGCTTCCTAAGCCCCCTTTCTCACACTGCTGATGGGGGAAAGGGGTGGGGTGTTCACTGAAGGTGCAGGTGTATTCTGTCATCCAGAGGTGGAGTGAGTGGACAGAGAAGCTGAAATCCTAAGATGTCATCAGTTACTCTCATCAGGAGCCCCATTAAAGAGTCACCTTGGAACTAGAGGCTTCTGTTGAGAAATGCTCCCTCTCCATTTCATATATTGAAGAGGATACGCTGTGTATGTGTGTGTGTGTGTGTGTGTGTGTGTGTGTGTGTGTGTGTGTATCTCAAATCCTTTTATCACTCATGGGCACGTACTTCAAAGCAACATCTGTTTGCCCAAGAACAAGCAATCCATCTTCAGCCTCTGAATTCCACACATCTTGAACTTCAGGGCAAATCTGAATTTCCAAATAAAATTTTAAAAGAAATTTGCTGCATTCCTACTATGTGCATGGCATGGTATAAGCAGCCTGAGAAAAATAGGAAACAGGGCAAGAAGCTTGCCACCTAGTTAGAGATACATGAGTTACACACCTTAAAAAGTTACATAATAGCATGAGAAGCATCACAAGGTAGTACATGATTATTTTCCCCTTGGTTTTTAATCTCTAATTGCCCTTTCTGAAGCAGCTAAGGGACTCCTCCCAGGTTGCCTGATGTCATCTGAAAGTGAATCTAGTTAAACATGAGGCATAAGTAGATGATTCCCTCTGAGGGGGAGAAAAATACATTTTTTCTCTTTGTCTTTTTAGTATTTGAGAAACAAATGACTGAGATCCAGGAAGCCCGATGACTGAACGTGGGTCAAGACAAGTATGGCTTCACTAAATGTTGAGAAACTGCCCCTCTCCCTTAACCTTTCCCACCCTCCCTTAGCCCCACTCCCACCCTCACCTTCCTCCCCCCCCCCCCACATACACACAACTGTGGGCAGTAACAGGGAGGATTTGTCTCCTCTCTGACAGAAGCCAAATGAAAAGTATTCTCCTATGCTATGAAAAACTGGAAGAGGAGGATTTGGCAATATATGATTCTGTCACAATAACATTTCTTCACATTTGTACAGTATATAGTACCTTCATATTTTTCAAAGCCTCCTCACATATATAATCCCATTTGATCCTCACAAATGTTTACCTACTAAGGAGAGGGCATCTTTGTCATCCTAATTTCCTTTTCCAAAACCACAAGTTGCCATCATGTTCTCTTCGTGCCTTGGCCACAACAGGCATTTAATAAATAAATACTTGTCTGTTAGTTGAATGAATGCCTCTGTAATTCTCTTTATAATGAAGACCCAGGTAGTCAATTCTTACTTAGGTTCAGTTCCAAGAAAAATATTTTTTTCTAAAGATGAACGTTAACTTTGCTGTTGTCCTAAAACAAAAATTATCCAGATATTTTCCTTTTTGTGGAATCTCCTAGAAAATAATACAACCAAATATGTTCTCTGAATGTTGTGGTTTGCTTACCTAAGATGCTACAAGTATCTGTTTTTGCTTCCTGTAGAATTCTGGCTTTTCGGCTATTTTTTTTTTTCTTTCATTTTAGCTCGTACCAGATTTTAATCTTTTCACCACCTCCAAGTGTCTTAGAGGCCATCTAGTCTAATTTGTACCTCAAGTCCTTCCTGAAGCAGGCAAGATATTTACTAATAGAAGGTGAAACAAATGTTGTGTTACATAAATATGCAGATATTGAATAAATAACAGTTTACAAAAACCTTGGCTCTTCTAAGGAAGTGAATTCTGCAGGGAGCCTTCTCCAACCCCTGTTAATTCTGGTGCCCTCCCTCTCTTATCTGTCTCCTAGTTATCCTATCTGCAGATTGCTCCCTATGTTTGTTTGCATTTTGTATCCCCAGCGATTAGCACAGTTACTGGTACTTTGCTGTTTAGTCATTCAGTCATGTCCAGTTCTTCATGATCCCCCCATGGTTCATGGGGCATTTGGGGGGAAAATCCTGGGGTACTTTGATATTTTCTTCATTGTATCCCCATTTTACAGATGAGAAACTGTGGCAGATAGGAGTTAAGTGACTTATACAGGGTCACACAGCTAGTGTCTGTGACCAAATTTGAACTCAACTCTTCCTAATTCCAGGCCCAGTGCTTTATCTGCTGCCCTATATGTGCCCTGGCATACAGCAGGCACTTAATAAATGTTTATTGATTGATTGATTTTCCAGATGCTGCATATCTGCCATTTTAATCATGGACACTTCTTCTCCTCTTATTTTGGGCGAAAATCTTTCTAAAAATATATCACATGCTTCTATGAATAGATTTTCCTGATCTAATTTAGCCTTTTACTAATGGCTCCAGGTCACCATGAATATTGGTTATTGTCATGTGCCTTATACAGTGGTAATCTGAGGGCCTGAGGAGGTGTGTGGGGAGATTTGTCACTTCCCACAGCTAGGAAGGAGCGGAGCTGGGACAGAACTCTAGACTCTAAGTCCAGCCCCCTTTCCTCAGAACCACACTTCTTGTGTTTGCTCTCAATGCTTCCTCCTTGCTATGAGCCCTCCCTGCTTCCTGCTGCAGCACATCCACTTTACCCTCTCTTCTGATTTGCTGCTTCAAATCTTCTCTTGGTGCTCAGCAAACATGTTCAAATTATCTATAAATTAGGAATAAGTAGGACATGAGGGAGAACCTGAAGGGATCTCTATCAATAAAATGCATATTTATTTTACTACTCTAGTAACATTTTGGTATTCTAATAGACTTTTTTTTGCTTCCTTTGCTGTTTTACCATACTCCGAATAAATGAAGTTGCTAAGTAACTTATATGAATATGAATAAGTATGGTATGACTATGAAGGTAACACACATTATTTCTTAGATGTATTGAAGCCAAAAAACCCATAAAATAATATACCCCATGTCACACAGCTGACCACTTGGCCAAGGTTTCAATTGACTATAGCAGAATAAGTGAAACCCCAGGCATTCACAGCCCTTATCATTGTTGTTGAGTCATTTTCAGTTGTGTATGATTCTTATGATCCCATTTGGGGTTTTCTTGACAAAGATGCTAGGGTGGTTTGCCATTTCCTTCTCTAGCTCATTTCAGAGATGAGGAAACTGAGGCAAATAGGGTTAAATGACTTGCTCAGCTAGTAAGTGTCTGAAGCTGTATTTAAACTCAGAAAAATTAGTCTTCTGGACTCCCAGCCTAGCACTCCATTCACCACACCACCTAGTTGCCCAAAAAACCTTGTCAGTGGTCTCTAAGTGCTTTTGAAGGCCATTTGTCTTTCCTTGTAGGCATCCCCAAAAAGAGAGAACCCAGGCCATTAGTAACATGCTCCCTCATCTTCCTAGCCAACAGCTGAATGGGCACATCCTTCTCTTTGCCCCAGACTATGAACACTCCAACTCTGTCTCTCTCCTTCTCCTTCTCTCCCTCCTTCCCTCTGTCTCTCTCTTTCTCTCTGTCTCTCTCTCCATCCCTCCCTTCCCCCCCCTCTCTGTCTCTCTCCTTCCTTCTATCCCTTCCTCTCTCTCCCTCTTTCTCTACCTTTCCCTCTC
Source organism: Pseudochirops corinnae (assembly GCA_028646515.1). NCBI lineage: Eukaryota > Metazoa > Chordata > Mammalia > Diprotodontia > Pseudocheiridae > Pseudochirops > Pseudochirops corinnae. Next base: position 177,541,647 of record CM053588.1, read on the forward strand.
CTCTCTCTCCTTTATCTTCTCTCTTTGTCTTTTCTCTCCCTCCAGGCACTGAATGTAGAGCAGTTTCAGCTGCCAGATGGTTGAGTTCCTCCCAATGTGGCCACAGACCTCCCAAACTGCTCCTGGCTAGAGAATTTGCTTTGGCTGTATTCCTCTGTTATTACAAGGGCCCCTGCTGGAGTAGGCTGTAGGAAAAGAGGGGTCTACATCTTTGAGGGAGGACTGCTCAGTATCTGATCAACAGTGATGTAGTTCATATGACAATAGTGACAATTTGTAGCATATGACCTATAAACTTTGTTTCCTCTGCTCTGATTTAATTTTCAAAGTAACTTATGATTAGATATTGCAAACTGGACCTGAGTTTTCACTGGTAAAGGGAACTCTCAGGGAAGGAATCTCATGGGACCTTCATCTGCAACTTATAGTCTTAGAGAGTTCCCTAGAGCACTGAAAGGTGACTTGCCCAGGGTCACACAGCCAGTACATGATAGAGGCAGGACTTGAACCAAGATTTTTTCCGAGGCCAACTCTCTATCCACTTCACCATGCTGCATTTCAATAATTAATAGTAGACTGAGTCCATATTTTACAGAACAAATCCTTTTATGAGGGGGATTTGTTTGGATTCAGCCAAAGGGCTGCACTTGAGGACCTAGAGGGCCACATGCGGCCTCCAAGTCAAAGGTTCTCCACCCTTGGTCTACTCTGGTTATCATTACTTTCTTACCACCCACTCACTTTTCAAAGCCTTGTAGTTAAACTTTCTCCTCTCTAACCACCCTACTTAAACTACATTCTCAAAGGTCAGTTCCCTATCACCAGATCTAGCAGGCTTTTCTCAGTCTCACTCTCCTTGACACCTCCACAGTGTTTGACGTCACCCTCCCTCCTGATTTGATGCTTCCTTCCACCCTTAGATTCCAAGACATGATACTCTATGGTTTCCCCTATTTCATCGTTCTTTCTATGCCCTTTATGTACACTCTTAGTCCTCCCACACTCTAAATGTGGACGTCCCTCAAAAAGACATCTGTCATCTCATCCTCAGCCCACTTCTTTCACTACCCTCTCCCTTTTTGATTTCCACCCACATGATGGCGGTTATCATCTCCAGTCAGATCAAGCCAAAATCAAGGCCTAATCTCTCCCCTGAATTTCAGTTCTCCAGTGACCAGCAGGATATCTTCACCTGTGTTTCTTGCTAGAATCTCAAATTCAACACTTGTAAAATGAAACATTCTCCAAAAATCTCCCCCTTTTGTCTTTACTCTTTCTGTCTGTGGCACTAATCTGCTGTGTATAAATCTTCATGTTGTCCTTGGCTCTTCCCTCTCTCTCTCACACCTCATATCCATTCAGATGCCAAATTCTCTAATTTTTTTTTCTACCTCCAGAATACCTGTGGCATCTGTCCCTCCTCTCTATTCCCACTACCACCATTCTAGTACTGGCCCCCATTGCCACGAACCTGAGTTATTGCTGGAAGATCTAACAGGTCTTCCCACCTCTAACTTTTCCCTCTCCCCTCCCCCCAATATAGCCTTCTCATTGTTATCAGATTAATCCTCCTTATACAGTACATTAGTCAGGATAGTCTTCTGCTCAAAATCCTTCCATGACTTATCTTGTACCAAATAAAGTTCAAGCTCCTGGGCTTAGCATTCAAGGACCTCTACAATATGCTACCACCCTGCTGTTCCAGCTTTATATTAATGCTACCTTGCACCTACTCCATGCTCCAGCCAAACTGGACTATTAGCCATTCCTTATCCATATCTTGTGCTTCACTCCCAGTGTTTCTTGGGGCAGGTGGATGACAAGGTGTATAGAACACAGCTGAGCTTGGAGTTACAAAGACCTGAGTTCAGTTGGGCCTCAGACACTTACTAAGTAGTATGACCCTGGGCAAGTCACTTAACATCTGTTTGCCTCAGTTTCTTCATCTATAAAATGAGCTGGAGAAGAAAATGGCAAACCACTCCAGTATCTTTGCTAAGAAAACCCCACCTGGGGTCATGAAGAGTTAGACCCAACTGAACAATGATTCCTTGCATGCCCTTTGCCTTCACTTTCTGCCCCTTTCCCTCACATTCAACCTTGACTCTTAAAATCTACCTGTCTTTTAAAGCCAAGCTCAGATACTCTTTCCTCCAAAAACCCTATCACCCCATCAGTAATGAGCTTCCCTCCCTCAGACCCTACATAGCACTTAAATTCCTCTCTTATGTGCTTGTCACAGATTGTTTTGTAGAATAGCTCACTGAGTATATGTCATCTCCCGCTTTGGGGCTATGATCTCCACCTGCAAAGGGATTGTGTTTTCTCTTGAATTTCTTTCAAGAGTCTGTCACAGCACCTTGCTGGTAGAGATACTTTGTAAAATGTTAAATGAAAGAATTTGCAATTCTGCTCAACAAGATTTATTAAATTCCTGCTTAGTGCTGAGACAACAAAGACAAAAAAAAGTCATCCTGACCCTTCAAGAAGCTTCCCTTCCACTAGGCCATAACTCCATTCTAACCTGGTCAAAACCATCTTTAATCTTTGAGACCATAGACCCTTCAAGCTTGAGAGTTTAACATATCATTATTATTATTTTTATTCACATCTGTTATCGCATCTGATCCTCACATAAACCTATGAGGGAAGTGGAGCAGAGATTATTATACCTATTGAACCAGTCTGTCAGCAGGGATTTCTTGAGCCCTGTCTGCATGCCCAGCCCCGTACTGTGAACTCAAGTAGCCGAAAGGCTTTATATTGGAGAGGAGGGAGGAGCCGGACATTCCAGGCGGGAACAGAAGGAGTTGAAAGAAGTGGGAACGAGTTCAAAATGTGTAGACTATGGGTGAGATCAATTCTTAGACTCAGGGAATGTTAGTATCGAGTCCCACCTCCTCTTTTCAGTGATGAGGAAACCAATGTCCAGAAAACTAAGGTTACGGCCTAATTAGTGACTGAGCCAGACCTGGAACTAGGGTCACCTCCCTCCAAACCCAGGGTTTTTTAAACTGTAGAAGGCATTATTTGTAGTAGACTTGACCTTTTATTATGGAGATGAAAATTGCAACTGGGGAAACTTTCTCTTTATTTATTTACTTGACATCTTGAACAGGAGATGCTGAGCTCCTTGGAAAGGCCCCTGGCTGCCTAGCTCTGCAGGGTAATTTCCCCAATCTGTATGTGATTTCTGGCATGCGGTGGTTTAGAATACTTAGACCCTGACCCAGAGGGCAGACTCAGAACTGTCGGAGCTGTCATCTCGTCTTTAAAAATAACTTCTCATGACTGCAGACTCCATGGGAGCTCTGGAGGCTTTGAGGACATGATCTCAGCCTGTCTGGCCTAGGGGAAAGGGTCTGGGGCAGAGACAGATGGAGGGCAAAGTAAGGTAAATCATAGACTGTTAGTGCTAGGCCTTTGAGCTCACCTAGTCCCCGCCCCTTTGTTTTATAGTTGAAGAAACTGAGGCCCAGAAAGATTCAGTGTCTCGCCCAAGGTCACCCAGGTAGTACATACATCAGAGAGTCAGAGGCAGAGAGCTGAAAAGCATCTTGGAGGTCATCTGGCCCAACCCCTTCATTTTACAGATGAGGAAATCAAGACCCAGAGAAGTGCAGTGATGTGCTCAGACCTAGAACCCAGCTTTTCTGCCTCCTTGAGCTAGTAATCTTACCATTTGCTGCCTGTATTTTTGTTTTTGGACAAAGAGACCAGAAACTTAAACTGAATAAAGAATTGGCTAAGGTTCAGTTCTAAGCATATTTTTGTGTTCTGGTTTTATACCAGTTCAGTTATTTCAGAAAATACATAGGTTTGGCCCAAGTTTAAATGGGTTTACTGAACAACCACTTTGCTTTAGTTCATCATTATTGTTTGTCAATAAATATTCATGTTTAATTTGGTTTGAGGTTCCAACAGGTGATTGATTTTGGTTACGATACTACTGAAGGCCCCTGGGACACTTCCTGTCACTTTTTTGGTTTAAAATAGCAAGACTGCCTTTTCAGAAGCTATTTAATTCTTCCTTAATGAGCACAATACCTGAAATTTGGGTAGCTGCCACCTGGTGAACAAGTCAGGCATGGATAACTGGTTCAAAGAGCAGTTGCCATATTTTTCTGCTTTGTTCTTTATGCACTAAAAGAGAACAGTTTTCAACCATTTGACAGTGAATGGTTTTCTCTACAGCCATATGGTGCAGATAGATGGCTATCTAACTAGAATGAGTTGGAAAAACAGGGGTAGAGATGAGATGACCTTTCAGGGAGGGGTATTTTATAGTCCAAGGATTCTGCGCCTGTGTGATCATCCCACCCTAGAGCATCTATAACCGCAGTCCAGTGATGCTTGGTGTTTCTTTTGACAGGTGCCTCTGAATTGAAAGAGCTCTTAATTATTCTAGGCTGGCCTGAGGAGGTCCCCCTTGGGTGACTTGTAACCATTTTAGAAACTAAATTGAATCCTATTAAATTAATTAAAGAAGGGTTTCTCCTATGCTTACACAGCTGTTTGATAGAAGAAAAGCAGGTTTGCTTCTCAAAGACCCCAGCTGCCTCCTAGGTTCCTCACTTTATCCCTAATACTGAACCCAAAGGTTATTCAACAGGGGGCACTGGGGAGTGCAACTAAGGGTGCAGATGGAGAGCTCAAGATTTTAAGAAAGAAATAAAAAGGCACCTCAATTTTTATTGGAAAATAGGTTGCCAAAATAGTATTGGTAAGAATGATACTGTGTGGGGCAGCTAGGTGGTGCAGTGAATAGAGCATAGGCCCTGGAGTCAGGAGGACCTGAGTTCAAAATGCGGCTTCAGACACTTAACACAAAAAAAAACTAACCTTGTGACACTGGGCAAGTCACTTAACCCCAATTTCCCTACCTTCCCCCCCTCCAAAAAAGCAAAAAAAGAGAGAGAGAATGATACTGTGTGAGTTGTGTTTTGGTGACTAGAGATGGATTCCACTGAGCCAGTCACAGTCTCATCCTATTGAGTTTTTTTTTAATATTACAGATTTCCAAGGTTATTAACCAGGTTTAGAGTTCACTTTATGGCCAATGAATGTAGCTCATTTCTATGTGAAAGGAAACTGTCTCTGGAGAAACCTAGGGGGCTGCAACTCTCCCCAGAGAAAGGTAAGTGGGCCCAAATGTGTATTGATTCTTTGGTCTCAGGGACATCATATACAAGTCAGTTTGCATAGGAAACCCGTGGAACTAAATGGTTGTGGAATGAAAGAGTGTTTTTTATAACTCAGTGGTCACAGGTTCCTCTCCAGCATCATCAAAGACTGCTTCCTTGTCACCCATGGCAAGGTGATGCTGATAGACCGGATGGGTTCAAGGAGGTGGTAATGGAAAACCCAACCATTTACCTCTGGGTCACCAGCTCAGTCTGATCTTGTTTCCATGGATACTGAAAGGCACTATCATCTCACAGCAGTTTGCGCATCAGTATAGGAAACAGGGACTTGAATATTAGAGCTGAAAGAGACCTCAGAAACTCTTTAATCCAGACTCTTCATTTTACAAGTGAGGCCCAGAGAGGGGAAATCATTTCCTTCCTTTGAGAGCACCTTTTAGGGTTATCTTCTAGGATTCTGTCTCACCCACTGCAGACATCCTATGAAGTTCTTGTAACTTCAGCTGCTAATCTGCCTAGACCAGTAGATCAAGAATGCTGTGAATAAAATATATTTGAATTTCAACATGGAATTTAATAATCACGTAATCTCTGGACAACATTGAGAGATGTAGTCTGGATGGTGATAGTACAGTGAATTAGAATTGGTTCATGATCAATGTTACAGTTAAAGAAAGTATCTAGAAGCATAATACTTGGCCCTGACCTGTTAAGTCTTTTTATTGATAAACTGGATAAGGACGACACATAAATCTTGACAATCAAATTTGGTTAGGACACAAAACTGGAAGCCGACATATTGAAAGAGGATCTTCACAGGTGGGGAATGTCAGACCAAAGTCAACAAGGTAAAACTTAACAGGGACATAGGTGAAGTTCTTCTGTTTAGACTCAAAAAATTAATTGCACAAATACAGACCATGGGAGACATGGCAAAAGAGCAATTCTTATGAAAAAGACTTAATGAGACTCCCCCCCCCCAGCCCCCCAGATCATTGATGGCTTTGCCTGGATAGAGCACAAGCTCTGATGAGCCCTACCAAGGGCCCAATGATGTCCCATATATCTGTTGTCTAAAGACCCGCCTAACTAGGTTATAGAGGCCCATTACCAGATTAGCTGTGTGTGTGTATACATATACATATATATGTATATTTATATGTACATATGCATATACATATACATGTTGATGAATTTTTCATCCATAACAACTCTCCATGATCATCTGGTAAGGCTTTTAAAGGGATTACAATTTGCATTGGTGATGGGAAAATCTATACCAACAAAATCACAAGTCTTTGACCTATGACACAGTGTGACAGTTGTTTAAAAAAAGAAAAGCCATTACAATCTTGGGCTGTTTTGAGAGAAATACAGTGTCCAAGTCAAGAGAAGCAGTAGCCATCTTATGTACTCAGTTCTTGTTTTGGTCAGATCTCATCTGGAGTATTATATCTGGTTCTAGGTAGCACATTTTAAGAGGGATATTGACAAATACTCAGCAGATGACTGTCATATTGGGGAGAGTGTGAGACCATACTACATAAGGAATGAGAGGAAACAAGACTGTAAAAAGAAGAAAGCTATCTCCCTATATTTGAAGAACTGTAACATGAAAGAAGCAGAACCAGGGCCATTAGGTAGACTTAGAGACACAGATTTTGTCTCAGCATTAGAGTAGGTTATGACTCAAAAGTTGCCAGAAGTTTTGAAGAAAAGGCAAGGTGACAATTCATCAGGTATGTTGTAGAAAGAATTCATACCTAAGGTGGGGAGTTAGGTAGATTACCTTGAGATCTCTTCTTCCCCCCAGGATTCTATATTTCTAAGTGACCATGAACCCAGGTCTTTTGACTCCTAGGCTAGTAATCTAACGTGTACACATCACATGGACTCCATATGATCACTACAGCCTTGAAGGGCACTTGCCCAGTATGTAGCTAAGCTAGAAAGAGACCCAAGCCTTTAAAATTTCACCCTGTCCATATCTTTTATCCCTACTACTAATTCACTTTTCTTCCTGCCCCCCAACCAAGAAATGCCCCTGTAAGGTTTAGCTAGTCTACTCATTCTTTCTGAGTTATTCTATTGTTCAAATAGCTAGCAATCATTGAAGAACACCCTCATGTCCCCAGCAAGAAGTACCATTTCACCATGAGGGAGTGGTATAATGTAGAGATGCCAGCAGCCCTTTGTGCTCTGAGAATAGCAGCAGCTTTGCCTAGGCAGTGAGTTCCCCAGCAGTTGTGATAATTAATCTGTGGAACATGAGCTCCCAGCTTGGTGTTTTTGACGAGTTGACAGGGCTTTGAAACTTGATAGCTCTCAGGGGCTTGGTCCAGAGGCTAAGGGGGCTGTGTGTGTCTTGGAAACAGATCCTCTAACCTTCCTCCCCCACCCCTACCCCAAGGGAGTAGCTGGCTCCATCTGAAGAGTAACCACTGAGATGGAGAATGGGGAAATTTGGGAGAGAGGAAAGGAGAAGAAACAAAGGAAAACTGGAGTATAACAAAAGTGTACATTTTCCTTCGGCATAAACATATGATATAAATTATATTTATATGTGTGTCTTATGTATACATTATTTAAATTGATAGCTCGTCAACTTTTATAAGAGACTGATAAGAACATGACACACCGATTATAATACTACTTTAAATTTTTTGGTATGTGCTCATATTAGTGAAGAGGGAAGAGAATAAACATTTACGTAGCACCTACTATGGGCCAGGCACCAGGCTAAGAGCTTTACAAATACTTCACTTGATCCTCACAATAGCCTTCCCGGATAGGTGCTGTTATCATCCCCATCTTATAGTGGAGGAAACTGAGGTAAACAAAGGTTTAAGTGATTTTCCCAGTATCACACTGCTGATAGATATCTGAGGCTGGGTTTGAACTAGGGTCTTCCTAACTCCAGGCCCAGCACTGTACCCACTGTACCAACCTAGCTATCTCTACTGCTCATTATTACCCATTATCTTACTTGAGCTCATTTTCAGTAGGCAGGATTTACTTCCACTCTTTGAAAGAAGCAAAGGCCCAGAGAGTTTAGCTTACTTCCCCAAACTCATATCACTGATTAATGATGGAGCCAGGAAAAGAACCCAGAACTTCTGGCTCCCAGTTCAGTGCAGTGTTCTTTAAAAATCTACTCATTTAGATATCACTAGTTCATAACTAGTGATGATTTCAAATAGAAGTTGTATCAACATTAACTTTTTTACTTTCCATAGAGAAATATTTGCCATACAAATGAAATAGATAGGAAAAGTAAAGTTACTGGGGAAAGTCTGTCCCTTTTAATAAAATGTGTTTCTGGAGCTTTTAAAACCCCTTTGGTAGTATCCATTTGCATACAAACTGCTATTTTTAATCTTCTAGATGAAGTAGGTTATTGAATGTTAGAATATTTTTCCTTTCCCTTTCGAGGTGGTAGGCTACAGTCTTGGAATATAGTTTGCATCATCAAGAAGGGTCGCAGTATTGGTTGTTCACTTAATTTTGTTTTTGTCAGTGGCAGTGGGGAGAGCAAGGGGGATGTATTGGGAAATGACTCTGGGAGAAAAAAATTAAGAGATGCCAGCAATTCAATTTAAACTTTTTTTTTTTTTAATACCTACTGGGTGCTAGGCTCTTAGGGGCAGGGAATGCCTTGTACCTAGCACCATGTCTGGCCCATGCTTCAGGAAGGCTTGTTGATGGATTGATAAAGACAAAACTAAAACACAGTAAATGCCCTTTGATTGATACAAAGGCAAGAATGAGATATAAAATAATTTTTAAAAAGAGAGAGAGTGCTAAAATTTGGGGGAAAGAAGAAAGGCATTGTTATGAGGTGGTACCTGAGCTTTATTTCAAAGGAAGGTTGGTATATTGTAAGGCAGTGGTGTGGATGAGGTGTTTTCCAGACACTGGAGGCCACCCATGCAAAGACACAACAGCAGAAGATGAACTGTCATTTTCAGGGAACAGCCAAACATCCAGTTTGACTGAAATAGTATACAAAGAGAAGTAAGTAATAGGAGATGAGACTGGAAAGGGAGGCAGTATGTACATTGCACAGAACTATATAAATGCCCCACTGAGATCTTGTATTTTATCCAGTTGACAATAGAGAGCCATTGAAGATGTTTGGATATGAGCCTGCTATGGTCCGGTCTTCTTTCAGAAATTTCAGTTGTGTATCAGATTGAGGAGGGGAGTGACTGAACAAGGAGACCAATTAGAATTATTTTCCAGTAGTCTAGGAGAAGCAATGAGGACCTGTGGTAGATAGTTGAGACTTATTTTAAAATAGCCATGATAAAGCTTACATACTTGACAGAATCCATTGGGTAATAGAGGGAACCCTAGACTAGACCAGGATTCAGGAACCCTGAGCTCTAGCCCAGTATCTGCTCCTGGTTGTATAGCCTTAAAGAAGTCACATCCCTTTTCTAGTTCTGAAATACTTCATCTGTAAAATAAGGGGTTCAGATTATTCACTAAGGTCCACTCCAGCTCCAACAATCTAAGACCTATGACCTCTACTTGGCAACATTTGGTTTGGTGCAATACTATATTTTTAGAAGTAATAAAGCTACATTTCTTTAAAAAATAAATAGCCTGTAAACCTAACTTATATTTTTATAGTTTTAAATTTTACAAAGTACTCTTCTTTCTTCCCTGTGAGGTGTAGATAGTACATATATTCCCATTTTACAGATAAGGAAATTTCAGTCAGGCAAGCTAAATGATTTATCCAAGTTCCTACAGCCAATAGGTGTAATTTGGCCTTTTCACAGATCATGTGTCCTTATTCCCCATAAGCCGCTCAAGCGAACCACATAAGCCAGGATAAAGTTTAGGGAGAAGCAGAAGGGGGCCCCATAGAGACAGGGAATTGTGCTTGTTGTTGCTGCTGCTGTTTTATTTTAATGAAGCAAGGCCAGCATCATGGAAAGTGAAGATTTCTTTCCCCTCTTTCACTACTTTTCAATTGGAATTTTTTCTTTCCCTTTCTCTCAGGCCTTTGCATACTTCCATGCTACCGGTTAAGTTGGGCTTTCACAGAGTTCTAAGCTTGCTGCTTGCCTTGCTGTGGCTTTTCTTAGACATGCCTTAGCCTGGCCTGGGTATTTGAGTCTGGATTCCTGTCTTAGTTAATCATAGTGGGAGGATGGGATGTGGAAGGAAGACCCAGGCCTCTGCTGCTTACTTAATCCATTAATTTAAGAAAATATCCCCACCACTATCCATTGCTTCTAATTCAATTTCTTGGATATGGCATCCTTACTGAATGCTAAGGGAGTGGAAGAACTCAGTGTTTCTATTTTTTGAGTGTGAAATCCTTTGGAGAAAGACCATTAGGGCTAGGTGACTTTGATTAGGTAACAGGTATTGTCATAAAAGAGAAACCTGCCTTCAAACTCATCTGAGACTCTTCTTTCCCTACTATTTCCCTAAACATAATATCCACAGCAACCATACTGGCCTACTCATTTGAATCCACAGGTGCAACAAAATTCTTTTGTTTTCACATTTGTTCACATCCTTTCCTGACTCTAAGATAATTCCCTTCTCCTGCTCTGTTTATCTTAATCCTCTGCACCTTTGAAGGATCTCCCTTTTATCCCATCTCCTCCAGGAAGCCTTCCCTTTTCACTCTAGTCTAAAGAACTTTTTCCTTCTGAAGCACTTTTTCAAAAACAGGAGCACAGATTAAGAGACCTTAGATGACTGGAGTTCAATTTCCTTATTGTATACCATTTTTTAAATTAAATTTTTATTTTTCAGTTAACAAAAATCTATCTTCCTTCCCTCCCACCACCCTACCACTCAAGAAAGAGAGAAAAACAATCCATGTTATAAAAATGTATAGTAAAGCAAAATAAATTTCCACATTGGCCATGTTAAAAAAAAAGTGGTCTTGTTCTGTGCTGAGACCTTCACCTCTCTATCAGGAGTCAGGTGACACATTTCATCATGAGTTTCTGGAGTTGTGGTTGGTCTTTTTGCTAATCAGAGTTCTAAGTCGTTCAAAGTTGTTTGACTTTACAATATTGTTTCCATTGTATAAATCATCTTCCTGGTTCTTCTTACATCACTATAGAATACATAATTTCATACAAGTTTTCCCAGATTTGTCTGTAACCATCTGCTTCATCATTTCCAACAGCACAATAGCATTCTATCTCATTTATAAAAATACCACAACTTTTCAGCCATTCCTCGATCAATGAGCACCTATCAGCTTCCATTTATTTGTTAAAACAAAAAGAGCTGCTATTATTTTTGAGTATCCTTAGTAAAATTTTGATTTACTTAGGATTAATCATTTCCTTACTTTACCCTACCTTTTTCTTTCCTTCTCCTGTTTCCCTATTTAGTGAAATATGTTTCTGTAACTATGTGTATTATGTCCTTCCTCCTTTGAGTTCAAGTGCCAGCCATTCCCTCTACCTCCTTCTTTGTATAGACTTCTACTTGCACACAGATTATATGGGATAATTTTCCTTAACTTTTTCTCTCTCTTTCCCTCCTTTTCTGCTCTTCTTTTATAATTAAGATGTAAAAGAACAACTCCCAGGCCCTCTGTCTAATTAGACTTCCTCTGTGACCTATGGTGCAGAAAGAGTTCAAAAGGGACATACATATTAGAATGTAAACAATTTGTCCTTGTGTAGTCCTTTATGGTTGTTCACTCATGTTTGCCTTTTTTAGTTTCTTTTAGCTCTTGTATTTGTACTTCAAAGTTTTTACATAACTCTGTTCTTTTCACCAGGAATGCTTGGAAGTCCTCTTTCATTAAAGGTTAATTTTCCTCCTGTAAGCTTCTACTCAGTTTTGTTGAGCAAGTTATTCTGGATTGTAAGTTTATATCCTTTGCCTTCTGGAATAACATTCTAAGGTCCCTGTTCCTTTATATTTGGGTTGATAAATCTTATGTGATCCTAATTGTACCTCCTCAGTGATCAAATTCTTTCCTTCTGACTGCTCGCAGTATTTTTTTTTTTTACATGGAAACTCTGTATTTGGGCTATAATATTCCTGTGAATTTCTGTTTGGGGGTTTCTATCAGGAGGTAACTGGTAGATACTTTCTATTTGGTTCTAAGATATCTGGCCAGTTTTTTGATTAATTAAAGTATGAAGTGTAGGTACTTTTTTGGGTGATGGTATCCAAGTAGTCTAATGATTCTTCAACTATCTCTTCTTGATCTGTTTTTCAGACCAATTGTTTTTGCTATGATATGCCTTATATTTTCTTCTATTTTCAGCCTTTTGGCTTGTTTTCATATTTTTTGTGTCATGTAGTCATTGTCTTCTATTTAGTCCATTTTCATTTTCAGGAAGTTTGTTGTTTGGGCAAAGTTTTATACATCTTATGCCAAAGTTATTCCAATTCTTTCTTCTGTGGATCTCATTTCATTTCCTATTTTCTTTTTGCACTCTCATTTCATTTATAAACTTTTTTTTTTAACTCTTGCTTCATCTCTTCCAAGAATTCTAGTTGAATCTGTACCAAGACTGTCTGTGTCTTCCTTTGAAGCTTTGTTTGTAGATGTTTTAAAGTCATTCTCTTCTTGTAAGACATATCTTAAGTGTCTCTGTTACCATAATAGTGTTTTATGGAGAGATTCTTTTTTTTTTTCCTTATTCATCCATCCTACTTCCTGACTACAGACTTTATGTTAGGGCTGGGCTCCACAAACTCAGGACTGTCTGGATTGGTTTTCCTACTTTTTTTGGATAGGAGTGTTATACTATTCCTACATCTCAGGGATAGCTCAAGGGTTTTTTTTTTGTTCTGTTTGGGGGGTGGGGGGGGGTGGTGTGGATTTGTTGGTTTTTGTGGTTTTCAGTGCTCCTGAAGTAGTTTGATTCAGGGCAGAGTTTAATCATCAGTCTTCTCCCTTCTTTTTTTGAGCTCTGTAAGTATCTGACCTGGATTGGGGTCTGAGCACTATGGCAATGAGCATGCCTCTTTTGGAGTTTCTATATATTACTTCTGAACCCAGCCACTGTCAGCCAGCTAGGAAGTTTGGCTGCTTCAAGAGTGGCACAACTGTAGGCTTGCTTTTGATCTGGGATTCCTGTCTTGATGATTACTCTGTAGGCTTCAAACTGGTTTTGGAAGTGAGACCCTATTTCTCTTCTGAGGTCAGAGACACACAGTTGCTGCTTGCTTCTCAACTTATTCCTTTCTCTTCCCTCGATCCATGACTCAGAATTGGGTAGTCACAACAGAACTGCCAGCTGGCACCTGTTTCCACACCCTGTACCAGTTCAGGCTCCTCTGTGCTGGATCTAGGACCTCTTCTTGCCCTGGCACACAGCCTCTCCCTAATCTGGAATGCTCTGCAAGGCAGTTTCTAGCTAGATCCTGTCGCTAGTACGCAGAGGGACCCCCTGTCACAGGGAGACCACTTGTTGATCTGGGCTGGAAAAATGACTCACTGTGATTTTTTTTCTTGGATTTCCTTATCAGGATTAAGTCTGGTGCCTATTGTAGTCCCATATGGAGAAATAGAGGAGAGGGAGAAGCTCAGTGCACTGCTTCCTGCTACTTACTCCACCATCTTGGCTCCACTTATTTTTTTACCTATTAAGACACTATAACCTGCCATATAGTATTATCTTCCTATTTTCTCTATATGCTTTCTCTTCCAGAGATTATAAACTCCTCAAGGGCAGGACTAACATATTTTTGTTATGTTCCCCACCAACACAGGGCTAGCACTACTCCTCAACAAAGTCTTGCTGAATTGAACTGATTTTAATTTTTTTTAATTCAGTTTTATTTTCAGTTCCTAATTCTCTCCATTCTCCCTTTCTCTTCGTATTGAAAGGCGAGAAAAACAAAATCCACTACAAATATGTGTAGCTATACAAAATAAGTTTCCCTGTTAGACAGAGAGAGAGAAAAAAAGAGAAGAAAATGTGCTTCATGTCTGCATTCTGAGCTCATCAGCTCTCTATCTGAAGATGGACCTCGTGTTTCATGCTGAGTACTTTGGAACTGGAACTGTAGTTAGTCATTGAAGTGAATTTCAAACAATGGAATAGCACTCTCAGGCTGGAAAACTGACTTTTGGTGAGACCCAGTTAAAGGTCAGTCACAAGAAACAAAGGTATTTCCTGGTAAGAGCAATAGAAGAAAAGTCCAGTTTCACAGGAGTATAAATTAAATCAAGAGTCTTGTGAGATGAGGTTTGCATGGTAAGTTAGACCCCTAGATTCTGGAGCTCTTGAAGGCCAGAATAAGGAATGTGAACTTTGTTCGATAAGTAGACTGTGAGGAGCCATCAAAAATTTTTATGTAGAAAGATGATGTGATTAGATTTATGCATTAAGTGGAAGATTATTCCAACCATAAAATGAAAGCTAGATTGGAATGAAAAGAGTTGTTGGGGGAAGACTGGGTCAAGAAGAAAAGCAGGGAGACCAGTTGGGTAGGTTGTTGTGATAGTCTAGATAAATGATAAGAAAGATCTGAAATTGGGCAGTAGAAATGGAAAAGGAAGCCTACAAATGCCAGAGATATATGACAGGTGTTTTGGAGGACTTGATGCCTCACTGAACAGTGGTAGTAGGGCATGGAAGAGGGATGATACCAGGTTTCAGACATAGATAATTGGGGAAATAATGCTGTTCCCAGAAATAGAATTGATAAGAGGAGCAGGTGTTGAAGAGAATTAGTTTGGTTTGGGATGTGTTGAGCTTAAGATACCCAAAATCGAAACCCCAGGAATAGATTGTTTTTCTTGTTGTGTTGCTTTCCTTTGAACAGTGAAACTTAACCGTGTGACAAGGTAACATTGCAACATTACTCACTTTTGTACTTGTATCTACAGTGCCTGGCACATAGTACGCATTTATATACTTTTTGATTCATTCATCCATTAGTTTTATTCATTCATTCATTTGCATGTTTATTTCGAGTTTGGTGGGAAAATAAAGAAGACAGTAAGACAGATCTTTATTATCTCACAGTTAAACCAAGGAGAGCAGGCTGCTATCCATTCACATACAGAAAAGCCACAGCCACAGAATCTCAGAGTTGGAAGGGATATCAGAGGTAGACCTGGACAGGAATACATAAATTTAAAAGTACATGCTTGAATTTACAATGAATCAGTTCAAATATAACATAAGGGTTTCAAACCTAATATTCAGCCTAAGGGAAAATGTTTCACTAGATGCTAAGTTTCTGGACATCCAGGGACGGGTTTGTTTTTGTGCATTTTGTAAGGGCTTATTAAGTATTTGTTGAATTGAGAAGACCACTCTTATGTATGATTTCGAGCAGTGCTTCTTAACCCTTCTGGTATGATGGGCTCCTTTGGCAGTCTGGGCAAGTCTATGAACTCTTTCTTGGAATATTTTTTTTTTAATGCTCAAATATTGAATACATAGGATTGCAAAAGAAATCAACTATATCAAAATATAGTTATCACAATATTTTTGACAAGTTTGTAGACCCTGGTTAAGAACCCCTAATTTAAAGGGTACCAATTAGACTTTGTTGCTCCAGAATATCTTTTCTGCCCTGTTGCTAACTCCTTAGGTTACATCATTATGCCTTTTTTTCCTTTGGGTTCAACTTGTTCATTCCTGACCTTTTTTAATTTAAAAGGCAGATATGTTTAGGAGAGGTAGGTGACATTCTATGTCCTTAACACCTAGGTGAGAATGACTTTGTCAGATCACTTTCCTTTCCTAGGGAGGACCACAAGGGAGTCCTGGTAGCTGAAAGGGCCAAGAGATTAGGGGAGTCTGGAAGCCAAACTTTGCACCTTCACAATTTTGCCTCCACGTGGCCAGTCATTGGAACTGACCCTGAAACATTCATCCCACCCAAGGGCAGATTGTTAACTTGTCAACAGTCTTCTTTTGAAGGCAGTTACCCTGAGGTGGAGGCATGCCCCCAGGCAAACGGAGTTAGGACTCAGGAAATTCAACCATCAGCCACAAATGAACTGAACACCTCACTCTGAGCAGCTGCCCGAGTCATTCAGGCCTGGAAAATCCAATCTCAGGAGTGATTTCCTTGGCAGGCCATTGTTTGGAGCTGAATCAGATTTGCCTTTGGGTTCTGGGGGTTTAGCTTTTCCCAGTGGAATCTCCCCCAAGGGTGTTTGCAGGAAGGGTACTATGCAAGCTGAAGCCTGGCTGATGAGCTAAATCAATTAAAAAGGAAATTGTGCCTTATAATAATAACTTCCTCCCCACCCCCACATTTAGCCTTGGCTAGCTTGACTGCAGGAACTCAATCAGAAAGAGAACTAGAATAGAGAAGCATTGTGGCTATGCAGTGAGCAGCAGAGTATTTTCCCCCTCAAAAAAAATTTAAAAAGTCAGAAATCTATGCCTGTGATTTGTATCACGACTTAAAAAGCAATATGGATTAAACAAGTAGAGTTACCCTTTCATCTCTCTGCCATTCATACTGACCCCTCTTGCTACAGGATAGGGCAGGCCAAGACAGGGAGTTTGGCTATACAGGAAATGAGCTGGCAAATGCTATCAAGTCAGGCAAGCCAGTAATCATATTCAGAGAAGCCAGAAAAGGCAAGGAGGAACAAGCAAGCCCCAGACTCCAGGCAGTTCAGCAAAGGCAGGAGAGGGGAAAAAAAACCAGACACAATAGGTCTAGGTAGGCAGAAGTCTATAACCCAAGAGATCAGGCAGCAGGAATCAGTAACCTGGGTTTAGGAGACCAGATGACAAAGAGGATAGGCAAAAGGACCGGCAAAATAGGGTCCCGAGTCGAGACCAACAAATTTGGCCACAAAGAAGCAAGCAAGAAGTCTAAGTGAGTAAAGGATACTGGATGCCAGCGGCAGCAAAGGAGATAGATAGTGAGTTAGGGCCCCCTGAGCCAGTGGCTGCTTATACCTCCTCTATCCAAAGCTAGAATTTGGTGTCAGAATGTGAGCACACCAAAGCCTAGCATACCTTGCAAGGACTGGAGCATAAGCAGGTAGAGGGCAAGGTAGTTCCTGACACAAACTCTCCTGCTCCTCCATAGAAACATTCAGGAAGCATCCACCTAAACATAGGGTCATAGATTTAAAGCTAGAAGAGACCTTAGTCCACCCCATCCCCTAATTTTACAGATGAGCAACAGGCCCACATAGGTGAAGAATCTTGTCCAGGGTCCAGCAGAGAATGAATTGCAGAACTAAGACTCAAATCGACATCTTTTGATTGAAAAGTTGGTATTCTCTTTCCTGTTAGAGAAGGAGGGGTGGGAATTTTCCAGATCTTCGGACAACTGATAGGCATCTGGAATAGGGCAGCCTCCCTTTGTCCAGCTCTGCTCTTTTTCTTGTCTGCTTTTCCCCCAGCCCTTCCTCTTCCTTTCCCCTACTCACCCCCCCCCCCCCATATTATATTCTGTGAATCCATTCCAAACCCTCTCTTCATCCCCTGACGCTTTCTAATGGAGTCCTCCGAGGAAAATGAACTCTTCCCCTGGCCCCTCAAGGCAGACAATGGGCTCTC
Organism: Pseudochirops corinnae; assembly: GCA_028646515.1. Classification (NCBI taxonomy): domain Eukaryota; kingdom Metazoa; phylum Chordata; class Mammalia; order Diprotodontia; family Pseudocheiridae; genus Pseudochirops; species Pseudochirops corinnae. Next base: position 177,559,282 of record CM053588.1, read on the forward strand.
TGGATTCTCCTCTGGGGTGATGGTGTCATTCAAAAGGGTCAGAAACAATCATTACACCCTCACTTCATTCTTTCTTCCCTGAAGCTGCCATTTAGGGTTATTGATGTAGACAGCCCATTCTCCCCCAAGTTAGTCTCCAGCCCAATTAAAAGATTCCTACCTCCTCCCCCATCCCTGCTCTCTTTTTCCCCTCAGGCCCCTGATGGTTTTTTTTAGTTTGTAGAACCTGTCAAACTCAAGTTCAGGCACACCCTTGGAGCCCCTGAGCTTTCAAAGGGGATGTTTTTTAGCATTCAAATATTTTCCCCCCTTCCCTTGACAGAGGGAAGCAGGGGGCCTTTCCTCCGTCCTCTGGGCATACACTAATGTCAGGTTGGGCGTTAGTCTTGTCCTTGTTCTGTTTAACGTATCCTGATGGGAAACTCTTTCTGAAAACCCTGCCCAGTGGGTTAAAACTTCAGACCCCCTCAGTTGAGATGTGCCTTCAACACTGAAGTTTTAAGAACAAAGAAAAGCCAAGTGTTTAGTGTGAAGTCAAGAGAAAGGTTGGGGGTGGGGGAGGAGGGAAAAGATTTATTCAGATTAAAGTTTGAAAGAGAGACTTGGGCGGCCTATGATTTAAGTTCAGCCTGAGTCAGGAAAGAATAGTTAAAATATAAATTTCTCAAGGTGCCAGGCAAAAAGATCTTAGACCAAGGATGGACCAAATTCTGGGGGCACAAAATATGCATCTGGACCAAAGAAAATCAGTCAGAACTCTCTAGAATCAGACTCTATCCTTTGTGTTTGTGATTGACTTCCTTATAAATAGCTTTTAGTCTTTATCTAGTCTTATTTTAAATATCAAACTCCCCTGATTTATTAGTAGAGCATCAGTTAATTGAGAAGAATATGATTCAGAGGGGGGAAACTTTAGATGGGGCTAGACTAGATCTTTTAAGGCCTCTTCCCACTTTAATTCCTATATTAAAAGCTTTTTCAGAGGAATAAGAAATGAAGAGAAATGCCAAATGTCCATGGGAAAATAAGATTCCTTTTATAAAAATTCAAATTATCAGCAACTTTCTTCTAGACTACAGCATTTCCTTAAGGTGAGGTGTCCTTGTGCCAGCCTTCCTGAGACAGCCTCTCCCTGTTGAGGGGTGTAACACATGTAAATCTAGTGTTTATGAAAGAATGGAAAAGTCTCCTTATTAAGCATAAGGTAATGGCAAGAGAATGGTTTTGAGTTTAAAGATCTGATATGAATTCCTAGTTCTCTTATTTTCTGCTTCTGTGACTTTCACTTCCCTTCCGTGGACCTCAGGTTCCTAATCTGTAAAATGTTGTCCATAAATTGAATTTTGTAAGGGGAATCTTATTTTCCAATGAATTTGCGTTGCTGTCAATTGTATGTAAAAATTCCTTCTGGCTCTAAAAATGATGTGTGTTATACAACAAATATTTCATTTTAGCTTTTCTGTGTTCTTTGCTGAAAAATAAAATAGCATAATATCAATTAAATATCCATTAAGCTCCTACTATGTGCCAAGCACTGAAGATACAAAGACAAAATATAGACCCTGCCCTAAACAAGCTTATATTCTAATGGATGAGGCTGCATGAATTCAAATGTATATAATAGAAGTATACAATAGAAATCTTTACCAGACACATACACAGCAGATATATTGTAGCTTGGATGGATAGCCACTAGCATCAGAAGGGACCAAGAAAAACCTCCTATCAAAGGTAGTAAACTGAGTCTTAAAGGAAACTAGGGGGTCAGAGAGGAAAGAGCATCTTAGATGAGGAACAGCCAGTGCAAAAGTATATAGACAAGAGATTGAGTTCTACATATATGGTAAAGCAAGTAGTCCTCTATGACTGGACCTTAGTCTTGGAGAGGGGGAACACATAAGAGATTAGAGAGGTAGGAAGGAACAAGCTTATGAAAAACTTTAGGTGCTAAATTAAAGGATTTTTATTTGATCTTAGAAGTAATGGGAAGCCAGTGGAATTGAGTAAGGGAGTAATAGCATGGTGAGGTTTAGGAAAATCACTTTGACCAACCAGCTAATGGTTTCTTTATCTTTTTTCTTTTTGTTAATGTTTCTGCTGCGATGACATTTTTGGATCTCCTCCAATTCCACCTGTGTTCTGGCTGTGATTATTCACAGGTAAGTTAATTGGCCTGTATTTTATTTCTGTGAATGTATGCATGTGTTTATGTATTTTGACTTTATTTTCTGGATAAGTACTGGTTGGGTGTGTTACAGCTCTCTAGGAAATATATCTGTCAATCCTTTAGTCCTGATTCTCCCTCCAGATTTCAGTTCCTTCAGGTTTTATGGAAAGAGAAATGAGTTTCCAAAGAACTAAGTGAAACACTGTATAAGGATTTGGTAATTTTCCCAGTTGTTCATTTGGAGCCTAAACTCATTGATATAGTTTGTGGGAGGTTAAAAGTATATTTCCTTTCTCTCTGGAAAAAAAAAATGTGACTTCAGGAATTCAGGACTGGGGATATTATTCAAACAGACTAGATAACCAACCACCTAGTCATCTGTCGTGAGTGTTATAAAAGGGTGGGAGGCAGGATAAGATATCTCGTCAGGTCCTTTCAGTCCATCCCTATTCCATGATGCTGTGATCTGGTGATTGAAATGGAACATGAGGAGTATTCTGTAAGCAGAAAACCTGAAAGGCAGAAATCTGAATCTCTCGGCACTGGAGTGACCTCTTCATCCCTCTTCCTTGTCCGAAGTTAGCGTGTCTGACCTTACTTAATACAGGATCAAGTGGGGTAGCACATAAAAACCTTAAATGGTGATGATGATAATGATGAAAGTCCCATTTCAGTAGATCCCAGGAACTATCCACACGATTTTATGTACTAGAATTTGAGTGCATCAGATACATCAAATGAATTATTAGTTGGGATTTGGGCATCTTTCTGTGATATAAAGATTTATATACATATACACATATATATGCATATATATGTCCCTTTTAAACAAACTCTATAAAAATCTGTAATTACATTTTAAAGGTTTTAGGGAAGGTAGTTTGTGGAGTTTGTAGCTTAGGAATATTACTTGTTTTACAAAAGGATTCTCCTTTCTGGACTCATTCATCATAAGGTTCTTGAAGAAGTGAGTTTTCTAATGCTTTTAACATGATTTGGTTTATAGACAGATGACATGTATAACAGTATTTGTTACTGAGCTATACATCAAACTCAAGTCTGGAGAAGATTCTGATCCTGTCTTCTGCTTTCTTTTTCCTTTTTTTTTTAATATCACTGTCCCTTCCCTAAGTACTCCTGTGCATAACTTCTTCTTACCCACCATAGAACTTTCTGTTCTAACAAGTAAGACTTTAGTCAAGCAAAAGAAATCAATACATTGGTCATGTCTGAAAATGTATACCTTGTTCCACACCTGTAGTCCACCATCTCTCTGCCAAAAGGAAGAGGCAGCCTTCACCCACTAAAGTCAAGCTTTCAGTGTTGTTTTCCTTTATATTCAAGATAAACTTCCCACTTTGAACCTTTTCAAGGAAAAGGGAAAAAATAACCATTTCATAATATTAATTCAGTGTGATGAATCTTCTGTTTTTCTGTGGTTATATTATCACCTCAGAATTTTAGCTACCATATTTTCTTTTATAATGGCTGCATCTCTGCAAGCCAAGGACTGCTTCCTTATCTAGAAATGTGCAGTTTACCATAGTTTTGGGTTTATAAGACTAGCCTGGGATCTATGAACTTGCTGGGTTGTGGCTGTTTTTTTAATATTTTGATAACTGTATTTCAATATAATTGGTTTTCTTTGTGTTTTATATTATGTATCCAAAAATATTATGCCTAGAAGGGTACACAGGCTTCACGAAAATTCTAAGACATCCATGACAAGCTAAGAACCACAAATCTTTAACTCTCTCTGCCGGGGGTTTAGATGCTGCAGGTTCCCCACCCCTGTGCCCAGACACTGCCTAGAACTTGGGTAGCTTACACCGAATGAAAAGTGAGGTCTGGATAGTAGCTTCATAGTCTAAACATCCAGGTTTCCCTTTGGTCTGATTTTTTTCTTTTAAACAAGAAGCAATTCTTTTCTCTACCCTACCACTGACTATTGATATTTGTTCCTTCAAGGGTGACTGAACAAGCCCCCCCACACTCATCCTGAGGGCTGGTTTCACTGAGCAGAGAACTTGAATATTAGGTGGGTCCCAGCCTTGGCAAAATTATGAAGTTGGCAAAGTTTGCGGCCTCTTCCATTTGCCACCCCACTTCTTCCCACTCTCTGCTTCTGGTACTCAGAACCTGCTTTCTGCCTTCTGAGTACCTAGGGCTTTCTCACCATGACATCTTCCCTGGGCCTTCTCTCCCCACTCCTGCTTTTAGTCAAATCCAAAGTCATTTCCTCAGGGTCCGTCTTAAGCTTAAATGTGTTCTTCTTCTAGGAGTATTGGCATTGTCTTAAGAGCTGCTTCACCCAAAGGAATAATGCCTAATCAACATTTCATTCCATACAGAAGGAATAAGAGTGAGTGAGTGTGTGTGTGTGTGTGTGTGTGTGTCTTTTTTAGAGGGAGAGTAGCAATGGAAGAGCCTTCCCAAGGTCCCTCAAATCACACTGTGTATCCAAGGATCACATATTTAGGACTGGAAGGGACTTTGGAGTTCAGCCTTTTCATTATACTGATGACAAAACTGAGTCTAAGAGAAATTAACTTACTTGCCTAAATTCTTACAACTAGTAAGTGTCTAAGGCAGGATTTTGACGCAGGTCATCCTGACTCCAGATCAAGAAAACTCTACATGTCTCCACAATACTGTGCTGCCTTTACTCTTGCCTGTGCATAAGGCAGGGCCCAATCCTGGTTCTCTCTTCCTGTGGTGCCAAGTCTCTCTCAAAAAGATGTCCCACCTGCACAAAAGACTTGTTCTCCAAGAGAGAGCCGATCACACCCTCTTAGTCATCAAAGGCCTTTGGTGATTTTAGAGAGGATCTGTTCAGACCTGCTCCTGTTTAAGTATTGCACCTTCCTCCTTATGCAGGCAGACTTTGGCAGTTGATTCTTTCATGCACTGCATCCAGTTTAAAAGAAAGTTCAAGTTTAATCACTCAGAGAAACAAAAGTGTTGATTCATCCACTCAAAATCTAGAATTCTGTTTCCTAGAGCCTTCCTTAACTATCTCCCTCCCATACTCTCTACCCTTCAGTGACTCAAGAACCCTCCAAGACAGAATGGAATAATTCCTATTTGCATAGTATTTTCTGCTCCTTCGGGGTGACCGGGAAGACTGAGAAGAGTGCGCTCATCAGTAAGGCACATAAGGCCTTATAAAACGACAGGCCCTAAGAGTTAGAAGGTCTGGGTTCAGATCCTAATTCTACCACTTAGTGGCTGAATGACCCTAGTAGTCTTCTCTGAGCCTCATTTTCCTCATGGGGATAAGAAAACGTGGATAACAAACTACCTACCACTTGTGAGGAAGGCACTTTGCAAGTCTTCAGGGCTATATAAATGTAGGTTATTGTCATTAACTGGATTGAGGGAAATCAAAGGGGGTAATGTATATGAAGCACTTTGCAGACATGACCACTCTGTGTAGATGTTAGCATTTCTGTTCTTGTTGGTACTTACTAAACATTCACTCATAAGTGAATGAATGAAGGACTAAAATAAATCATTCGTAAGGAAGGCCAGTGAAGAAGCTTCAGAAGAAACTGTAGTCTGTACTCTCCACCCCACCCCTTTCAGAAATCTGTTGACTTTGGAAGATATTTTGGTGGTCTGACCTGGGAGCTTTAGAAAGAAACAGTGCCAGGGAGGCTCACAGAAGATCCACAGGTACGTGGTGGATGCTAGTAGGGATGGGAGAGACATTGAACTTGGAAGGAGTTTCTTTCTCTCCTCCATGGTTTGGCCTCCCATATCTGAAGGTCTGGAGTCTTAGTGGCTCACCTGATGCTTTTAGGCCCTGGGAAAACTGGCTCATACTACCTCAAACCACTCTGAAATTATTTTTTAAAAGCCAATCAAATGGTGTAGTATGAGAGAATAGTTCTTCCTAATAGATAAGTGGACTTAGAAAGCCAAATTGATGTCAGAGGCTGCTTGGTAAGTGTATGGGGTCAGAGCTAGAAGATGTCTTTAGGGAGATGCCTGCCATGGTAGCCTAGGTATTCCTGTAAGTCAATTTGCTATAGCCTGCCTCAAGCTTTTTAATGCGCCCTCCTTTTTTAGTATTCCAAATGACCCCTTCAGGTCTGATTGCACTGGTCTTTACAATATAAAGTCCTTAACTGCTTTAGGAAAAAAAAAGAAGGAAAGAAAGAAAAGAAAAAAAACAAGCATTTATTAAGTGTCTGCCTTACGCCAGGCACTTTTGAAATATCTCTTTTGATCCTCACAACAACCCTGGGAGATAGATGCTATTATTATTCCCATCTTACAGGGGGGAACTGAGACAGACAGAAGTTTAGTAACTTGACCAGGGTCCCACAGCAAGAAAGTACCTGAGACCAGACTTGAATTTAAGTCTTCCCGACTCTAGACAAAGGGCTTTCTCCACTGTACCACCTAATTGCCTCCAAAAGGGGCTAGTAGACACTATGTCTCCCTGTAGCACATGGTGGCTTCAGATTTTCCCTTGGGACACATAACGTAACTCAACAGAAAAGAAAAGGAGCAATGAGTATAGGTGGCCTTCTTGGTTTTGTTAAGTCAATTCTCCCTCTCCCATTCCCTCAGAGCAATCCTGCCAAATTCCCCGTCAGCATGTCTCTCTCTTCCCTTGTACTAGTTCGTGCTTTAACTGTGGTGATTTGGGGGGTTTGCATCTGCCCTAGATACAGCTGTATCTAAAGAACTGGCGTCTCTTTGAAGTGAAATGTTAGGCTTGCCTGTGTTCTGACTGGGGCCTTGATGTTGTTGGGAGTTGGAAGCCATGTGTTTGGATGCAATGTCATTTAAAACAGGAAGAAAAAAAAAGATGCCTCTAGAAAACAGGTTTATAATCTTCAAATTGAAGACTCAGTAAGAAAGAAAAAAGTGCCAGCTTGCCTTATAGCTTGCAGATCCCTGGGAAGGTATCATAATAAGATGGTGTTTGGGGATTTTAGCTTCATCGTATGTCAGATGTTTCAGGCATGGGCAGCTTAATCTTTGGGGTGGCAGTTGATAAGGAGGACAGTAAGAATGCTGGAATAAAAGAAAAATATAACGCCAGTGCTGTCAGATTGTGTATCTCTCCTATGGATGATGAACCTAATGTAGTAGAGTGAATAAAATACTCTGTTTTCTCATTGTTTCAAGAACATTAGTCCTTCCTAACAAAACTATAAGCTCCTTGAGGACAGGGATCCGAAACAGAATGGAACGCTCAATAAAAATTTATGGAAAGGGAAGAGGGAACAAAAAAGAAAAAAAAATCCTGGAATGTTACATTGTATTCCCTGTAAGAAGTACTTCCAGTGGAAAAAGTGAAAAGTCACCCTGATACTTTCTTGCAAGGCAAAACGTCAAAAAGAAATCCCATATGAGTGTGAACAAGTAGCTCCCTTCAGTCACCTGTCCTCCTGTCTCCATTTCTCCAGCTAACAATGTCCTTGTCTGTCTCTACCAACAGTTTCTAAAACCTCACTAGGTGTCTGTCTTCTGGTTTTGACAATATCTAGAAATCATTAAAGATTCTGTTCCACAGAGCCATCTCTGTCCCAGGATGTGTTAAGAGTCGTCAGTTATGGTTAACACTGAGGCGTTGAAGGCTTTGTACTTTGATGATTTTGTGTGTGTCAGAGTGAAGCAGCGTTGTTTGCAGAGCTTGGGCATGGCACATTATCATCAGACACAGTCTCGGGGCTGGCTGTTGCAGGGCCCTTCTGAGAAAATAGATCACTTCAAGGGAGCTGAAAGAGGCTGCTCAGTTTGTAAGTTGAATTAGGGACGCCATCATCAGATTGTTGGCATCAGTTATTAGGGAGGCATTTTGGAGACATTGAAAAAAAGCACTGGGTTTAGAGTCAAAGGTGCTTTGTTCAAATCCCTGTTCTGCCTCCTGTGTGATGTTGAGTAAGTCCTTTGACTTATCTGGGCGTTAGTTTCCTCAACAATAAAATGGGGGTGTTAGATTAGATAACTTCAAAAGACCTACCTGTCCAGCTCTTAACTATGATCCTGTAAGATGGCAGTAGAGTCTAGTGACCAGGGCATGAGCCTAAGAGCCTGCTAGAAGACTAAGGAGGGCAGAGTGTCAGGCTATTTTCCCATCAGGACTTTATCACCAGTCAATCAAACCATCATTTATTAAATACCTCTTTGTGCTAGATGCTAGGGATACAAGTACAAAGAAGGAAAACCTCTGGTCTTAAGGAACTTACATTCCATCGTGGAAGTCATATATACCTATATAGTGTGTACAAATGTATAAAAATTAAGATGAGGTAGATTTGGGGATGAGGAGGCACTAGTAACTGGGGGGACCATGAAGGAAGTGGAACTTTAGCTGGCTTTGAGGGAAACTAGAGATTCTAAGAGACAGAAGTGAGGAAGATATACTCATGCTAAGGATAGGTCAGGACCAAAAATCCAAACTTGATGAGTCCTCTTGGATCACCTTGGGTCATATACCTTTAAAATTCTCTGTTGAGACAAAACACAAATAAAGGAGGGATAATTATCCCTGCTTTCCTTACAGTGAAGGCAAACCTACAATTAGATAATTAATCAGATAAAAGTGTTTGAATACAGCAGCTCAACATTTCACATGGATCTATGGACCCACAGTAACTTTTGAAGGAGGTAAGTAATTTTGATGAAATTGCTGAAGGGTCTAAGGGCACACATTTGATTTGTGATTCAGTTTGCCATATAAAAGGATAACTAACAAAAATTTCCAGGTATATTTTGATTCTCTGGCTCTTCATAGCTTTTCATAAAATGTTGGGTATGGAAAGAAGTTGCAAAGTTATGTGATTAATCTGAGTGAGGCAGATAATCTACAGGTTAATATGATTAAAATGTTTTACCTTAGAATTTAAAATATGTGCAATCATTTTTTATTCTGCTGTGTTATAGAAATGCTTGTTTTATTTCATAAATTCAAAATAAAAATTTTTTAAGTACACAAAAATATTTTAGCTTAGAAACAGATTAAATTCTGCAAACATTTATTGAGTTGTCTTTATTGTACAAGGCACTGTGTTAAATGCTAGGGATACAAAGATGAAACAATACCTGCCCTCAAGAAAATTACATTCTACTGTAGTTTTTTCAGTATGTAGTTCCTGAATTGACCCATTTAGAGTGTGGTCTTTTGGGGTCATCTTAATGACCAGTTTTGGCAGAGGTAACTAATATTGGTTATGATTATGGGTGGATGGAAAGAGAACTAGACTAGAGTCAACATACTTAAGTTCCCATACCAGCTCTTTCGCAAAGTAGCTGCATGACCTTGTGCAAATCATTAAATATTGAGTTTATAAAGTGGGGATGGGGAAACTAAATGATCTCCAAGGTACAAAATGATAAAATATTAAACCTTAGAAGAATCTCAGATTATCTAGATCACTCTTTATCTGATCCATACATTTTTAACCAACCCACAATAACACCTTCACTATCAAAGACTTTTTCTTCAAAAAACCTACAGACTTAAAAAATTGGCCTTCTTTTCCTCTTTTTTCTCTGAAGCCAGCTCCTCCTGCCCTGGCCCCTATCCCATTCTATCTGGCTCCCCAGTTCTCTGGTCCTTGAACCATTCATTGAGAGCCAGCATATTACTTGAGGTGAAACTGAGGAGGGTATGTTGAACTACAGACAGAGATTAGTTATTATACCAGGTTTGCACTTTAGTTTGGAATAGGAAACACTGACATATAGTCCAACCCCCTTATTTTACCTCTCTAAAATTCTGTAGTTCTGTAACTACTCATTAATGTAGGTCAGAGGATCCCAAGCTCTTTGGAATAAAGGTGGATAGACAGCCAAAGTATGTACTAATAATAACAGTACATGGAAAAATCAGGACAGTTGCTTGGCAGAGCCATGCTGCCCTGTTCCTATTTTAGAATCTCCTTTGTTAAAATATGGCACAAGGCTTAGAAGACATGTGGCATCCTACTTTAGATCAAAAGGGATCTCTTTGGTCTTATTCTGGAGGGCTGTATTGTTTTGTGCAATCAAATGAGCAGCCAATGTATTTATATTCAGATGAATGCCCTTGTTGCAGTAGACAGCTGTCTAGGGGCATTTAGCTCATTCAGATAGAGCACAGTGCAAATGAGGCCAAGGTCATAGGTTTAATCCTTGTGTTGGACAGTTTTCTTCATGGAGGGGAGGCAAAAAACAAAAAAATCCCACCATTCCAGGGTGCATCCCTGACCTCAGTCTCACTGTTGTATGCCCTTGATCTCCACGACTAGAGAGCGACAAAAAGTCCACTCTCCACTGGTGACAGATAGGTCAACAGTAACATCTCCATACATGGGTTGGCTCTATTTTAAGAACATTCACTATAGGAAATCAGACCTTCAAAATAGTTAGGAGGGGATAGTTAGTCACATTATGAAGTAATTATTCACCTTATTGAAAGATTCCTTTAAATCTTGGTTCCACTTAATGGGAACACCCTCTACCAATTCAGAACACAAAATTATAACCCATCCACAACCTAGTAAATAAGTCAGACTCAGAGCAGTTCTCAATCTGTGGGTCGCGACCCCTTTGGAGTCGAACAGGGTCACCTAAGACCATGGGATGGTCTTAGGAATGGAGACACCACTCCTCTATCCGTCTCCAGGCAGGTCCGCCCACGTACAAGTATTAAAGGGTTGGGGCATTAGGAAGGTTGAGAACCACTGTGAGCGTTTGCCTGAGGTACAAGTTAAGTGAGTCAGAGGTGACATTCAAACCCAGGTCTTTCTGACTCCAAGCCCATCATTCAATTTATAACACCAGGCTACCATGACAGTACCCTGAGGACATTGAAAGTGTTACCTCTGTCTACCAAAATAAAGTTTCCCTTTAGCATTTTAAGAATACTTCCACTTAGCAAGATGGTATCCATGTGTAATTGTTTTGCCAAGTTAAGAGGGAAAGGTCTTTTAAATGGGGAATCCTCCGTGGCCTAATAAAGGATTCAGCCATGACCTTTTGAGGGAGACTCTCCTAGCTTCCTCTGTCCCCAGAAGATACTTTTAGACCACCCGCGCAGGAAAGAAGTCTGTGTGCCAACAAAATGAACAGTGTGAATAGCTATGAGAGGAAGCAGTTATTGTGCACCCATTTCTCTTCCCAGACCCTTCCTGGGAAGATGCCTTAGTTAAAAAAAAAAAGTAGGCACATTCTCCTCACTTACTCTGTTTGTGGAATCATGGACCGTTAGCATTCTCTTTCAGGTTCTAAAGATTGAGGCCCTGTTTCATAATGGATTCCCCCACATACCACAGGAAGTGTCTGAATAACAGGAAGCCATCTACATTAGAGATTAATGGTGTATTTAGGGATTTGGAGTCTTTTCTCCTTCCCTTCCCCACCCCTTTCTTTGTGAAGGGAATCCTATCCTGTGATTTGGATGTTCAAATTTAATGTGCATCCACTAACTCAACTCACAAGGCCTGATTTAAACCCCAGAGTGTCAGCACCAGACACCAGGGAGCACCCGCTGGAAGGGGAGCTCCCTTTGGATATTTATTTCATGAGATAGTCATGTTATCCATGAGTAGCAGTAGTAGCAGTAGTAGTAGTAGTAGTAGTAGTAGTAGTAGTAGTAGTAGTAGTAGTAGTAATAGCAGTAGCCGTAGTAGTAGTAGTAGTAGCAGTAGTAGTAGTAGCAATAGCAGTAGTAGTTGTAGTAATAGTAGTAGTACTAGTAGTAGTAGTAGTAGTAGCAGCAACAGAGATTAAGTGACTTGCTCAGGGATGCACAGGTGGTAAGTGTCAAAGGATAGATTTGAATTCAGGCCTTTCTAACCCTAGATCCAGGGCTCTACCCACTGCAATACTTGCCTACTCCAACAGGTGAGGCAGAAGTATAGACTCCATAGAGAGGACCCCAATTTCAGAATTGCCAGTGCCATGGTCAGTCCAGTACCCTTGGGTATGGGCAGAACTTGTTGTTTTTCCAAATATTTTCATGTCTGTGATCTTATTCAGCCTCAAAACACACCCATGAGATAAAAAAAAGTAGGGCAGGTATTAGTGCTCTGTCACTACCTCCTTCATTAAGTTATTGGAAGGAAGGCACCCTGCAAACTGTGGAGCACTAGATAAATGTTGTGAGCACTAAATAAAGAACTGAAGTTCAACAAGTAGCCCTTGTCTGAGACTTCACAGGGAGTTGGGACTCAAAATTATGTGTATTGACTCCCAGACCCTCCACTCCTTGGTTTCTTTCACAAACTTTTGTACTGTGTGCCCAGCACTGACCAGGATGCTTTTTTAGGCACAGTTGGATGGGACAAAGTCTGCCTATTAAATGTGCCCATCTGTCTGCTCCTACCTATGTAAGAGCCACCGTGGTGACATAAAGGCTTTTCTCCTCTTGGAGATTTCCCATTTTGGAAAGCAGACACTCCTTCCTGTGGATGACAATGGAGTTCATGTTTACTTTCTTGTTTCCTTTAAAGAATATGCTATTAAGCAAAGGAAGTGGGGGGAGGTTAATTATTCTTGTGTTTTCCTATTATCTCTGGTTTCTTCCCCTCCCTCAGTCAGCTATGGAGCTTATAAGAAACATTGATAACTGTAAAGTATGGGATTGTAAATGAAAAACTAAAATCCTCAGGTGTTTTTGTCAAAGACAGAGGTATCTAGGCAGAGAGCCCTTCTTTGCCAATCTTCATGGTATTCAATCCATGTTGTTGCCAAATTGATATTCCTAAAACAGGAAAACTTTGATAGCTCCTTGTTCTTTCAAGGCAAAACAAAAATTCCAGGGTTCAACATTTAATGTATCTTTCCAGACCTGAGATTTCATATTACACTACCTCCCCCCCACCCTGTTTGTCAGTCACAAACTCGGTTGTTCAACCATTCCCATCTCCATTGGAATCTCTAGCTCCCTCCAAGGCTGGCTTGGTAACACTTCCTCTATGAGACATTTCCTGATGCCTTCAGGTCTTAGTGATCAGTTCTCCTGCCCTAAAATTACTTTGTCTATATTTTATATTTAATCATCTAAGTTATATTCCCAACTCTTCCCCCATTATTGTAACCTCAATGTCTAACACAGGGCTTTTATGCGATAGGCATTTAATACATGCTTGAATTGAATTGATCTGTCTTTTGAGCACCTACTTCAAGCTTAGTGTGATGCTGTCAATGGAGAGAACAAGGAAAAAAGACAAAGTTCTTTCCCTGGAGAAACTTACAGTCTGTTTGGGGAAGATAAGACTAAAATCCTTGAAACAAAGAACAGTACAAGTTAGAATATGTTTGTGCTATATGGTGTAGCCAGGCTTAGCCCCAAAAAGGTAACATGGTTGTGCAGTGGACAAAGCTTTGTGCCTGGAATCAAGAAAATGAGTTCAAATCCAGCCTCAGACATTTACTATCTGTGTGACCCTTGGCAAGTCACTTAACCTCTCTCTGCCTCAGTTTCCATAGCTATAAAATGGGGATCATAATAGTACTAAGAATCAGATGAAATAATTTTGTAAATTTGTAAAATGCTTAGCACAGTGCCTAGCAGATAGTAAGCACTGTATTAGAATGCTTATTGCCTTTCCCTCCCTCCCAAGGAAGAGATACCAGGATGTACCCGTCTTCCTTCTTTGCAAATGTGTGGAACCCTATATAATACTGGATTTGATTAATATGTTGATTAGTTTTGCTAAACTTCTTTTTGTCTTTTTTAATTTTTTAAATTCTTTACAAGGACTGACTCTGAAGGAAGGGTGAGGGAGGGATATATTAGAAAATGAAGGTTATATAAAAACAAAATGTAATAAAAATTTCAGATAAATAGTATGGTGCTATGGGGATACAGGGGAAAGGAAGATCAATCACCACTAGGTAGAATAGCAGTAATGGTAATAAGAGTTGACGTTTATATAGCACTTTTCATATTTTATTTCATTAAACAATGAGTCAGGGGAGGCTTCATTCAGGAGGTGAGATTTGAACAGGATTGTTAAGGACAGGTCCAAGTTAGCTAGGCAGAAAGGGGAAGACATGTCAATGAAAAAGAATGACCTTCTAGAAAGAATTCTCATGCAGACAACAGTCTGCCATAGCATTGGGCCCAGATTGTGCTAGGTTACTTATTTAGGCTTACAAACTCTCCTGGGAATCAGGGTATTTTCTGATATATTTTCAGTTAACAGTAAAAAAACAGAAAAACAAAAAAAAACAAAGGGGTATGAATTCCACAGCTGCTTATATTTTCACATCACCTCTGGAATTTCTTCCTAGAGATTAGCATTTTTCTGTGTAAAATAATGCTGTCTTATAAGTGTTTGATTTTTTTTTTCCCCCCACAAAGCCCATTTTTTACAAATTCACCATTTAGGAAGCAGCTAAGTGGCATAGTAAATAGAGTACCAGCCCTGGAGTCAGGAGTACCTGAGTTCAAATTTGGCCTCAGACACTTACACTTACTAACTGTGTGACCTTGGGCAAGTCACAACCTCAATAGCACTGTCTTCCCCCCCTCCAAAAATCAAACCAAAAAAATCACCATTTAGGTATTTTCTTCCAAGGCACCGTTGTAATAGGCAGTCATACCTCAAGATTTGGGGACCAGCATGTCTGAGGTGGTAGGTTAGATTAGGGAAGAAAGAACTATCATGTTTCAAAAATGGCATGTCCTCTAAGATTATTCCCATGAATGTTATTAATTGGCCAAATGATAATTCTTTTATACCCTGGCCTTTTTTAGGAAGGATATGATATCAGTGTTCACAGTGGCTTATTGAAGTAACTTGTCTTACATCTTCACATACTTGCCTTCATAAGATCATAGGGCTAGAGCTGGGAGGAATCCTGTGGGTTTCCCAAGACAGTCCCCTCAATTGACAGCTAAAGAAACTGTCAAATGTGCCAGGTGCTATGGGAAGCATTCCACAAATGTCCCATTTGTTCCTCACAACACCCATTTTACAGATGAGGAAACTGAGGAAGATGAAAGTTAAATGACTTGCCTAGGGTCACACAGTGTCTGAGGCCATATTTGACCTCAGCTTATCCTTACTCTAGGCCCAAAAATCTTAGCCTAAGGTCTCTTCTAACTCCAAATCCAGTGGCTCCTGATTCTATGAATCTACTCCATATGAGTAAGTCAGACTGTGGTATTCAGATCAACCCTATGAGAATTCACAGGAGGGTGAAGGCTGGAACTTGACACATGAGAAACCCGAAGCCCCCAGGGAGGTTCCTGTCCTCCCAGAGACTTTTCTGAGTTCACATAGCTGGTAAATGGCAACCCAGATCTCCTGACTCCTAATTCAGCGTTCTTTCCAGGACACTATTCTGCTTCTAGCCAAAGAAGGATGAGCAAGATTTGTATCAGTGGAAAGGAGAGGCAAAATGAACACTATGAATGAATCAATAGAGGCAGGAACACTCATGTATCTTCTTAAAACAATAAAGAAACTGGCACCATTGGAATAAATAGAAGGTTCTTGTTTTTCTCTCCCATCTCTCTTTGTCTTTTTACTCAGGTGACCTTCTTCTACTCCCTGACCTTTAGCTTGGCTACGATGATTCAGTGAATAGAGGCCCAGGCCTGAGGACAGAAAGACCTGAATTCAGATTTTGTCTCAGACACTTACTAGTTGTGGGACCCTGGGCAAGTCCATTTTCAAAAAAAAAAAAACAAAAAAACCCTGTTAGCCTGTTTCCGCATCTGTAAAAATGGGAATAATAATAATACCCTATTTGTTGTTCTGAGAATCAAGTGAGATAATAATTGTAAAACGTTTAGCATAATGCCTGGCACATAGTAAGCTCTATATAAATGTTTGTTATTATTACGGAAGGTATAAAAGTCCTTTTATATAGGAGTTAGTCTGGTTTTGGACTGAAGAACAGCATCAAAGGTCATAGGACTAGTGTAATAATGAAAAATTATTACCAAATTCCATGTAGATAAACCTTGCTTTACATAACTTGGAAGTTGGCATGAGGATTGGATTCTTGCAAATCACAAACACAACAGGGGATCTGGCTCTGCTGAAGGGAACCTTATGGGAAGTCTCCCCTTTTTTTTTGTAAAGTAAAATATATTTATCTGCTTTATGAATCCAAATGAGATAAATGTGCCTAAACAACAAGTGTATATGTAGAATAAGCTACTTTTATTTAGCATAAAGCAAGGTACAATCTTTGAATGGTCATTTTATGTGAAAGGAACAACAGCCATGCCTGTCAGTCACTTAGCTTCCACCCCTTAGCCAGGATTAGGTCCAGAAATAAAACCTTATTTTAAAAAAAAAAAAAAAAAAAAAAGGAATTCATTCAGCCAGCCAGTTATTGTGCTGAATTTTGACTATTTGAATCGGGATTTCCTACAAGGCAGGAGGGGTGTGTAGGTTAAATGCTTTACAAGGCCAAGGAATTCAGTGAAACTGGCCAGCAGCTGCTGGAATCTGTTCTAAGACGGGAGGATTTTACAGGAAAGCATAAACTTGCCTGGGAACTTCCCAACCTGATCCACTGCTGTGTTTGACTGGCCCTAAAAATTTTTGTGTGTTAAAAAAGAAAAATGCGGTTTGATGAGCTAAAAACACACAGGCCTTTTCATACATGCCTTTAGCAGATGTGGAATTCAGAACCGGGGCCAGCAGCTCTTGTGCTAATGGGAGACTGAGTTTAATGAGCTAATTAAGACAGTTTTATACATCAGGCTCCTCCAGCTTTAGCTGAAGCACTTAAGGTTTTTTGTATCCTCAATGTGAACCTTGACCCCTGTCCTCGAAGGTCAAATAGTTTCTCACACTGGAGCCCAGCTCCTTCCCTTTGGTGACTCCTCACTAAGCCTATTATAGAGATGAACAAACTGGGAATAAACTCCCTCTGTCTTATCTCAGCAATTACCTGCTCACACCCTATTTGTGTGCATCTGTCTGCCAGGGTTAAGCCAGGTTACATCGAGCTCTTCTCTATGAAAATGGACAACCTGAATTTAAAGCTACATTCTATTTTCATGCCCCTTAAAATTCTCCTAAGTAAACGTCTCCCTCTTAAGAGTTTTCAGATGTGGCCTCAGAATACAGTATAACCCCATTAATCTGGGCCTCACTAAAATGAATTTAGCATAGTTCGTTTAAACAGGGGCAGAATTAAAGCATGTCTGTGCACTGCTTTGAAAATTGGGTATGTGTGCTATGGAAATAAATGGCATAGAGTAGATTGCAAGAGGAAATCTTTATAACCTGACCACAAGAACAAACTGTTTTCCCACATGGTAGGTGTTTGATAAGTACTTATTGAATTGAAGCACTAATGGGGACCTGAGTTTAATGAGCAAATTAAGACAATTTATACCTCTTGACTTCCCTTGCTTTAATGTAGAAATGGCCATTTACATAGAGACAGTAGATCTGTTCATTACAGATTATTTCTATATTTTAATTAAAGCAGACCCTCAGGAACCCTCAGTTGACGAACAATATTGTTAGCCTTCTTATAGTTAAGACACTAGAAGGCATATATCTGAAAGTAATAAGACTGCATTTTGAAAAAATATGTAATTAGGATTTACTATTCATGGAGATAGAATTTCCCTCCAATAGTTCAAATTAAGTTTGTATTGGCAAAAGTACTGTACTGTTAAAAGTGAATGGCTTACTGAACTTGGAGTCAGGAGACTTTGGGTCTGAAACCTCCTTCTGGTGCTTCATATCTGTGTGACCCTGAGCAGCTTCCTTGATTTCTCTGAGCCCCAGTTCTCTATCTGCAAAGTGGGGATAATAATAACTGTATGAACTACATTAGAAGCATGATGGAGACTTAAATGAGAACATGTTTACCGAGTACCTTGCAATCTTGAAAGCCCTATAAAAATACCAATTATTTGGTAAGTAGTAGTAGAGTAAACAAGACTCTTCCCCTGGGGGAAAAAAAAAAAAGACAAAGGGAGTGAGAGATTCTGTGCCAAAGAGAATGAACATTTACCAAATCATTGGTAAACCTCAACTCTTCTGGTCGAATAATTGTAGCTCCTGTGTCTTGTCAATTTGAATACCCTGTGACCTTAGACTGGAGCCTCTGTGGAAAAGATTGGGAATGGGATCCCTCTGGGCACAGTTGTCCAAGATACAGCCGCTCTTTCTCTTTTCAGACTGTATTTTGTGGTCCCTTTCTCAGCCCTCCGGACTGTCCGGCAATTTCTCTACCACATAACAGAGTCAGGAGCTTGCCTCATTTTTGTGCCGAACAGAAACCACTCGTGAATCATGGGTATGAACCATTTTTTTTTTATCGTAGTATAAAGAGAGAAAGGAAAGATTCCTAGACCTGAAACTCAGGAAAAAACTAATTTAATCCCAGTGTAAACTAATTTAATCTACCAGTGTAGCTCTGTGAGATTGGGCTAGTAGAGTAGTGTTGATCCAGTAAGATCCCCTGGCTTTGGAATCAGATCTCTAAGCTAATTGCTAACATTTATATAGCAATTTCAGGTTTGCAAAGTGCTTTTTATGTATTATCTCACTTGATCCTCACAACAATCCATGAAGTACATAGTATGGTCACCATTTTACAGATGAAGAACCTGAGGAACCTGAGTGGCCAAGTGACTTACCCGGGATCACACTGCTAGTAAGAGTCTGAGGGAGGATTAGAACTCAGGTCTTTCTGAATCCAATTCTGTCACTCTGCTACGCTGCCTAGTTTTAATGTTATCATCCTCTGACATCCCAGGGACTCAATTTTCTCTTCTGCAAAGCAAGTGGCCTAATGAACTTTAAAGTCCCTACCAGTTCTGATATTCTGTGGTTCTGCAGTTTAAGGGCTATGAAGGTCTTATGGACCTGTGATGGTTATGGCAAGGGAATCTGGCCCTAACTGTCTTTATATATATATACACCACACTGAAGAAGTGCTCTCCTGGGGTAGTAGTGATGGTGGAGAAGAGGGAAATATCTGTAACCAGAACACTGACATGAGATATAGCTGACTGTGGAGCTCACAGTGCCTGAGATGAAAAGGAAAAAAAAAATTCTCCTCCATTTCTTCTACAGGTGTGTTATAGCAATGACCACATTTTCATTATCTGTCATTTCCTTGTGAACTGTTGAAAAGGGACTTAAGATGCTGTCAGTCAATCTGTTCATCAGTTCGTTCAGATTCACCAAAGTCTGTGCATCTTGACTGGATTAGGAATTCCAAGGCCAGTTATGAAAATACAATTATTTTATATTAATTCATAAAACTGTAGGATTTTATAACTGGGAGAAACCACTAAAATCTCTTGCAAACATTTTCTGAACCCACCTTACATACCCAGATGTGTTCTTAGTGGGACATAGTAACAAAAAAGACCAGGTCCCTTGTCTTGTACAGTGTTGCTGGGAAGACAGGGTATACAGATTGATTCAGAAGTAATACAAGGCAGTATGAAGTACCAAACTGAATGTGATTAAATGCCAAAATATGTGGTGGAAGCTATGAACTCTGTGGATGGTTGAGGAGAAGAGAATACTCACTGTCAGTGGGAGTCATTGGAAATTTCCTGGAAGAGCTAGGCCAGTGGTTCTCAACCTGTGAGTTGTGACCCCTTTGGGGGTCGAACAACCCTTTCATAGGGGTCATTTAAGACCATCAGAAAACATATTTCCAATGATCTTAGGAACTGAGACGCTGCTCCTCTATCCATCTCTAGGCAGGTCTCCCCACATGCAGATATACCCACATACAAGTATTAAAGGGTTGCGGCATTAGGAAGGTTGAGAACCACTGAGCTAGGCTTTTTTGGTGGGATTTGGATAGGAAGAGGGGAGAGGGGGAACATTCTGTCAGGGGAAGTAGCATGAGCCAAAGTCAAAAACGATGAATTCAGTCCAAACCCACAAATACTGACTGTGTGCAGAAAAGTGTGCTATGGGCTAGGTATCTGACTTTCTGGTGATTGACAGTCTTGCAGGCAGTATGATTCAGTGCAAATAGTATAAAATACTACATGATAAATGCATAAAGGTGGTGCAAGCAAAGTTCTGTGTGAGATCCCAGGGGAGATTAAGAAGAAGGTGACATTTTTAACTGTTGGAGTAAAACAAAACCCTAGATACTCTTTGAATTCCATTCCCCATCATCATGCCTTTGTACCAGGGGCCTTCTTCCTTACCCCACCATTTTAATCTTCCTTTTTTGTGTTGTATTCCCCCCTTTAGATTGTAAACTCATTGAGGGCAAGAGGCCCTCTTTTCTCACTTGCGTCCCTCAAGCTTAGCATAGGGAATGGTGTGTACAGAGGCAAGGAGTAGAAATGTGTGGGGCATGTAGGTGGACAGTGGACCCTATTGGTTAAACCACAGAAAGTGTAGGGTGGGTCATAGATTTAGCACATTAGAAGAGACCTTAAGGATAGATAGATAGACAGATGATCTATTCCAACCCTTAGATTTTACTGAAGTGAAAAAATGAGGTGTTAAGATAAGAAAGGACTGGCCCAGAGTCATGCTGATGATAATAAGTAGCAAAGCCAAGATTCAAACCTAGACCTTCAAATTCAGCACTCTCTCTGTTATACCACACTGACTACTGTGTATGAGATAAGACTGGGAAGGTAGCTTTAAGGCAGGTTTTGGAGAGCTTTTAATGGCCCACAGAGAAGTTTGAAATTCACTTAATGGATAATTGGGGGCCATTGAAAGCTTTTGATCAGAGGAGACCTGACCACATCTATACCTAAAGAAGCTAAGTGTGGCTGGCAGCTGTGGAAAGGACAGATTACAGAGGCCAAAGAGTAGAAGCTGGGAGAATTATTAGAAGGCCTTTTCTATAGTCCAGTGAGGTAATGATGAGGTTGATGGTAGTAGAAGTTAAGAGAAAAGGAGAGTTCTAAAAGATGGACAGAGAAAAAGTCAGGTATGGCAGAGGAGATAAGAGTGTCCTGACTGAAATTGAGGATTCTGGAAGAGAAGCTAAATAAAGAAAGTAGAGTCAGATTATGGAAAGTTTTGAATGCCAGGGTAAATAGTTTGCCCTAAATGTTTTGAGACTTTTTACTTTAGTTTTTTAGATCTCAAAGACCCTGCAGTTGAAGAAACTGTCTTGGAGAATAATTTTCCCCTGTATCCTTGAACTCTGAGTAGGATTGCCCAAGAGAAAGGGTAGAGCAGGGCCAGGTGAGCCAGAGGGACCCAGAGTGTAGATTAGCAATCCTTATAGACCTATAGTAGGAAACATTCCTCCTGGAACAAATCTGGGGCCTCCAGCCCCACTCCCGAAGCAAGCTGAAGTGATTGGAGGAGGCAGCCTTGGCTAACAGCTGCACAGCGATGGGGAAAGCACATGGTGCCCCTCCTAAAGGCAAGAGGGAGAGAATGTGAGGAGGGAATGTAATAGGACAAAGTACTATTCTTCAGCAGTGAATAGAATTATAGCTTCCCCAACTCCCACCCACTCCCACTCCCCCCTCAGCTCCTGGGATTGTGAACACCATATGTGTGCTTATGTAAGGCAAGCCGTAGGCAGCTCCCCCTTCTCTCCAAGGGGTCCCCCTACTTCCTGCTGAGCAGAAACAGCCTCTTTTCTTGCCAGCCTGCCCAGCAGGCAAGACATGCCATTTTGGAGGCTGTCAGGAGCCTGTCACAATGCTTGGAAAAGCTGGGATGAAGCATTTGTCCACTGTTGGCAGAGTTTAAAGATTACACACACACTCTCCCATGTGTGTTACTGTCCACCTGAGGCTTTTAGGCTTTCCCAAATGTCGAAAAGTCTCTCTTATCATCTTCTTCCCCATACGTGGTGCCCCAGGCAGCTGCCTCTCTCACCTATTCCTGGCATTACTTAGTCGTCTGCCAGTATTGTAAAATTTCCCAGCCTGGCTGTAAAGAAAGCTAGGCAGAGGCCTGGTGGGGTTCTCAAGTGAGCATCCCCATCTCTGCTCCAGTAACTGACACCAGGTGGGAAGAAGAGGACCCATAAAGAAGACACCCTTTTTGTGGGCCTCACAAGAGAGATTGCTCAGACTCAGCCGGAAAAAACAGTACTGCTGTACAGATGTTCCTGATGTTGTATCATAGTCTATGTCCCTAGAAGGTTGTACAGGGATCAGAAATTTGTCCATAGGTTTTGGTTTTCTTACTAGTTTTGGTTATTTTCTTACTGGGCTCACATTCACATTTCCAAAATGCTTTCCTTTCATTTCTGATCCATTCAGAGGTTTCTCCACATTCTAGCTTTAAGTTCCTCTTTCCCCCAGTCTCATATGCAATTAAATATAGATTAAGAACCACAAAAAATTAAGTTCAGTCTCCTCAAAGCAGGGAAACCAGAGGGAACAAGGACAACTCAAAGAGTAACAGGAAAGTGCTAGAGAGGAAATTATCCCATTATTCTGGAGAGCATGATAGACTCTGGATGCAAGAGAGAGAGATAAGAAGAGCTTATCTTAATGGAACCCTTTTTTGATTAAATATACTTCATTATAGCAATAATTATATTACAGTTTTCAAAGCACTTTCATATGTGTTAGCTTACTAGAGTTTTATAACAGCCCCGTGACATACATGGAACAAGCATTATTAGCCCCATTTCACAGATGAAGAAGTGGTAGTGGTTAAGGGAATTAATTGCCTCCAGTTTATATAGTGACTTAGTGCTGGAGCAAGGAGTAGAATCCAGATCTCAGAACTACTAGTGCAGTGGTCTTCTTTATATACGTCCATAAATTTCCTTAAGCCAGAAATACCTGTCCCTCCTCTTTGTCCTTCCCACTCCCCACTCTGACTGCTTTGGAGGTAAACTTGCTGCTCTTTTTAGACCTAGTGAGTCTTATGAGTGAACAAAGGAAAGAGTCAGGAAGAGGGCAACTGAAGGCTGTGGTGAGCTCTTTTATTGATAGAACAAAAGGGATAAAATTAAATTATGACAAGGAGGATTTGGGTTAGACTTGAATTTCCTGTTGTTGTTGTTGCATCGTGTCTGACTCTCTGTGACTCCATTTGGGGTTTTCTTGGCAAAGATACTGGAGTGGCTCACCATTCCCTTCTCCAACTCATTTGTCAGATGAGGAAACTGAGGCAAACAGGGTGAAGTGACTTGCCCAGGGTTATAAAACTAGTAAGTATATGAAGCCAGACTTGAACTAGGGAAGATGAGTCTTCCTGACTCTAGGGCTGGCATTCTGTCTATCAGGCCACCTAGCTACCCTTGAATGCCCTTATATTTAGGGATAATTGGTGACCAAGGGAAGCTATAGAGGAGAGCTTTAAATCATTCCCTAATAGAATGCAGGTCTTGTAAGGGCAGGGACTGTTTCCTATTCTGACTGCCTAGGTCAGCATATAGTGTTTGATAAGTAGTTGTTAGTTGATTACTTTTTTTGGGAAAGGTGCTTGGAGCACCTCAAGGGTAACATAAATTTATTGATGCCTTTTATCAGAGTGAGGAGGAATGTTTTCAGTGGGAAGATAGCCCTTCTGGAGTTGGGGGAAAAGGAATATTTGTGCTGCTCTGGGGCAGACAGCAGGACTGGGATTGGAAATTGCATTTTAAGAACACTGTGCTCATCAATTTGTTCATCAGTGAGCTTCCCTGATTGTAGCATCCAAGCCTGGAGCGAGGTCTTCTTGCTCATTAGAGAATGATCCAGATGCCAGCAGCCTCTTGTTGTCAGCATCACACACTGAGTGAAGAATGCCTCTCAGATATCATGCCCTTCAGTGATGAGAACCCCTGCCTGCCTCTGAGGCAGACCTGACACCTGTCAGGCATCGTCTTTGCTCTGCGGGGCTCCATGTAGTAGAAGAGATTGTGTGGTATCCTCAAAAGGACCATGCTCCAAGGCAGAAGACCAGGAGTTCAAATTCTGGATCTGAGGCTTTCTACCTGTGGGACAATAGGCAAGTGATTCCACCTCTTCAGGACTATTTTTCTCACCTCTTATGTGGATAGGAATACTTTTATATTGGAACGCACTCTGTAAAACATGATGCAAGTGTGACATTATGATTAATGACCATAAGATCAGAGCTGTGGGTAGACTAATAGTAGACTATTCAGTAGACCAGTGTTTAGTGCCAGCTCCATTTCTTCATCTGTAAAATGGAATGTTGTACTAGATGGTTGTTAATCTGTGAGGTCCTTTCCAAATCTAACATTTCTCAATCAAGTATTCATGGCAAGTTTACTGGAAATTCTTGGTTTTAATGTCTGTGTAGGAAAATACATATGCATATATGTGTATGTATACATATATATGTTTGCATATATACATACACATATCAGGGGTGTGTGTGTGTATACATGTGCCTTCATTTTGCCTTTGTTTTTTATTTTGAGATTGTCCTTAAAGCCTAGAGAGTACACAAAAGAGATTTCGTTTAAATATTTTTAATTTGTGCTTATTCCAATGTCAGCTGAGCTAGAGTTTATACTTTATATTATCTGTAAAGAAAAGGGCTTACTGAATAAATCACAGGTGTCAATAAGGGTGTAAGAGAGACTTGCCTGTTTTACAGATAATTGTCCCAATTATCCAGAACTTCCCAGTAAATAAGGGGTTTGACCTAACCAAATTTTCCCATAAGTTGAGACTTATTCTTTTAAAGCATAAAAACCATTTTTTAAAAATTTACCTGCTTTTGGATAGAAATGTTTCTAAAATATAACTACTTCCCTGACTTCTTAGCAGAGGATGCTGAGTCTTAATTCGATCATTTTTGATGACTTAGAGTTATACACTTTAATCACAGATGACTTAAGAATTCCCAAAAAGTTGTCATCCAGCCTCTGGGGGGAAGATCTTTAGAAATGGGGAAGCCTTTTTTTGCTGACATATCCACTTCCCAACCTTAGGCAGCTCATCCCATCTAAGAACTAAGTGTTAGGAAGTTTTTCTTCATATAAAACACTGCTTCCCTCTAGTTTTCCTTTTCATCCATTAGTGACCTAGATGGCCAAAGAGAGCTCGTCTAATCCCCCTTCTACATAAATTATTGCATGCTGTTACAATACAGTGACGTCCTCAGGGCTTACTTAGGTAGGCAGGGATGTTTGTCCCAATACCAGAAGGCCCAGATTCTGGTGCTTTCCTAGTTGTTACACCTGCTTTTTATAGTTGAGCAGTCTTTGACATGCAGTTTGTGTACAGCACTAGCTACAGATTACTCATACTAGTTAATTAAAGCAGTTCTTCTTCCTCCAGCTTTTTAAGCATACTAGAGAAGGTGGGGGCTTTGAAGTTTAGATTTTATTATGTTTCTTTTAAAGTGATTTCCCAAAACATCACCTGTTGTTTCACTTGTGAAATATTTGCTGTGGATAAGGGCTAGCCAGCATTGCGTGAGGGAACCTCTTTTCTTCCCTTCCTCCATATCTGGGAAAACTCATTCATTGACTAAATGTTAATTGGCAGATGATAGGTTGGCAGTTTCGCAGGGTTTGCCTCAGCATGTCTTAGCTTTGCTGTTGAGGTGTTGGAGACCTTTGACACACTAGGCCTAACTGAGATATACTATACTGTTTGGGGCCACCACCCCTTTAAGCCTGTCTCTGTTCATTCTGGCGCTGGCTTATTCGAGTGACAAAGAAACCGACTGAATGGCAGCTCTCTCTTTCTTCCCTCCTCTTTGACAATTCTGGAATGTTACTATTCCCAGGATGACAATGAGGGGCCTCCTCATTCCATCCTCCACCATGAAAACAGTGTCTGGGGAAGGCAACAGGATTGTCAACCACACACGTCTCATTGATCAGTAAAGGTTATTGTAAGGGAAACACTTTTTAAAACAACAAAAAAGTGTGTTATAAATATGAGCCATTATTATCAGGGACACTAAAGGGAAAAATAAAGAATAAATCTATGCCTTTTAGGTTTGGGTTGGGTTTTTTTTTTTAAGTACTGCTAACCTCAGGGCAAAGGGGGGAGGGACAAGGAGGAAAATGAGAGATTCAAAAAGTTAAAAATTTTTTTATTTTAGAAATAAGTAAAATTTCAAAATAATTACTAGATGTGCTCCTTCAAAATAAGGCAGGGATGTGGTTGTTGTTTTAAGTATGTAAGTTGTTGTGAAGAAATTGTTTTAAAAGCCTTAAATACTCTATAAATTATTTATAATTGTTATTACCGAGAGACATGTGGTACATACTAGATTTGGAGTCAGAAGACCTGGGTTTGAGTCCCAGTTCCACTGTTCCTGCACTTTTCTTGAGGCCCTAGTTTCTCCATCAGTAAACTGTGAAGGTGGAGCTAGATGAGCTCTGAGATCCCTTCCACATCTAAATCTGTGATCCTGTGATGTTGTTGCCTAGGCCAGTCTTCACAGAAATTTGAAATGAAAATTCTCTCCACCAATCCAGATCCAGGACTGTACAGGAGAAACAGCCCTGGATTTGTAATCAAAAGCCTCATATCTATTCCTGATGACCTATAGGAATCTTAAACAAGTCCCTTATCTCCCTGGACCTGCTTCCTCCTTTGTAAAGTGAGGGAGTTAACCTGCATGGCCTTTAAGTCCCTCCTAATTCTAAATCTATTAATCCCATGAGCCAACAGCCCTTCTTCATGAAAACTTCTCTGCAAAATCCCATACCACAGTCTCTTAGTACTGAGAGTTGTTCTGGTAATTTATGTCTAAACCACTGGATCGGTACTTAGACACCTCTCTCTGTGTTGCTAGGTCACTAAGTCTTCCTTTCTCCTCCTCTAAATTGTCAGTTCCCCAAGGGCAGAGAGACCACTCTTCTCTCTTTCCTTTATCTTATACCCCTTACACAGTCTAGTACATAGAACAGATACAAAACAAGACATTTTTAACTTGAAAGCCTGAATTAACCCACCAAGTCATTAGAAGTAGAGTCTACTTACTATGCCTCTCCATCGCTTTGGTAGCAGCATTGAAGGAAAGTCTTCCTTCAGCATCAAGCTGGTCCTGTACTTTTAAGAAAGGTTTGCTTTTCCCTTCTTAAGGTTATTGTGGTTGCCACATTAGAAAGACCTTCTTGGGTGAATATATATGATGACATGGACAAGAGTTATACAATGCAGACAGGCATGGATTTTTTCGTGGTTTTCCTTACCAGAGGAAATTTCTCATATTGATAAGTTCATAGATTCCATCTAAGTAGTTAAATAAATGAGGCAGCTAGGTAGCACAGTGGGTAGATAGCACTGGGCCTGATTTGTCTTCCTGAGTTCAGATCTTCTTGCCTTACTTACCAGCTGTGTGACCCTGGCCAAGTCACTTGTAAAATGAATAAATGGCAAACCACTCCAGTATCTTTGCCAAGAAAACCCTAAATGGAGTCACGAAGAGTCAGACATGACTGGAATGACTGAATAGCAGCAAAAGTTAAATAGAGTATGTTTATTGGAGGATATTATTACAAACAAGTTGAATTGCCTTAACTTGATTTTATTATATGTGTATGGGACTGTTTGCTCTCTCATTTAGAGTGCCACAAAGCAGTTGGACTCATTAATGGATAATTAGTTAGAGCAACCCCCAATAGCTCTCTGGCTGAGCTGGGAGCTGAAAGGCCCATTTTCACCTTTCCAGAACTTGTAAGCTCATTAAATGCTAATAATGAAGAGGAGATTTTTTTTCTATCTCCCTGGGAACTTTTCCTGATCGATGGCCCCGTGTGTGTGTGTGTGTGTGTGTGTGTGTGTGTGTGTGTGTGTGTGTGTGTGTGTTTGGCAGAGCAGAGGAGTCTGGCCTGCCAGGGCTGGTGAAAGTAGAGCTCAGGACCATTATTCAGTTGGAGAGACACAACAGAGCTTATTCAGCCAGTCTCAGAGAGAGGCTTTCTGTTTAAAGCGACACTAAACCAGATTATGTTCACCTACATTCTACAGCCACCTCTTGACAACACTCAGTTACTTGGTTTCTAAATGAAGAAAGGAGTTGAAAAATGAAACAATGGAAGAGCTTAAAGGTCCCTTCCGGCTCTAGAATTCTATGACTCTGTGATTTCTATCTCCCAGAAACCCCTGAGGGATTGTTTTTCCTTTGCGTATGTATACCTTAACAATCCATCTAGCTTTCTCTCCCTCCATTGAGTAGGGCCCAGAGAAACTGAGCTGTTTTGGAAGCATAAAGACAGAGTACAGTTCCTGAAAAGGCTGCTATCTGTTTTAAGGATTGTCATCAAGCAGGAATCAGGATGTAATGGAAGGATCATTTGACTCAGTCAAAAGACATAGATAAAAATCCCAGCTCTGACCCTTAACCTCTGTAAGCCTTAGTTTCTTTATCTGTATCTCTACCTCAGAGGGTTGTAAGAGGTTGTAAGAATCAAAATGAGATGATGAATGAAAAAAATACTTTTCAACCTGACAGCTATAATGACTGCAATTTGAAATACTATTTTAGTCAGTTTTTATAAAAAATGCAGGATTGGGGGGGGTTAAAAATCTTGTTTTGATAGCCAGCTCTTGGAAGCCCTATTGAAAAATAAGGCCTAATTTCCCTATTTTGTTCACACTGAATGAGTTGGGATCACGGGCAGACAGTCCAAAAAGTCAATCTACCATTCCCCTGCTATGGGGATGAGGGAGAGATCCTTCTCTCCCCTGTGCCCTCCTACCATGGTAAAGGGAGATGTCAGCACTTGAAGAAGTTATTTCCGGTCGTTTATTATGACCGTTATACTGAGAAGGGATCACCCTCAGGTCTGTAATCTAAAGAAACTTAGCTTAATATCAGCCCAAGTGAAACTTACTTAAAAGTAGAATATATTCATTTTCATCAATTTCTGTTTTCAGTCAATAAATGGTGGGTGTATTGGCAGATTTTTTTTTTAATTCCTTTTCATAGAATGCTAGAAATTTAGAACCAAAACACACTTTGTAGCTTCACCTAAGCCAAGTTCCTTTCCATTTCCACTCAGTCAGCCATTTAGGAGGCAAAATACAACCTAGTCTCAAGCTGGCAGATTTTCTTCCTAAACCACCACACAGTTGTTAAATACCTACTTATTCTGTGCAGGATTGTCCTAGGTATCACCTGGTACATTGGAAAGAGCCTATCTCTAGAGTCAGATCACATGGTTTTAATTCACACCTTGGGCACTACTCAGGAGACCTTAAGTAAGGGTTCTTAACCTCTTTGGGCCTCAAAATCCTATAAGAGAAGGATATTGTACTAGATACTCTCAAAGGTCTCTTCCAGCTCTACAATGCTCTGATTCACAGATGAAACCACCACACAACCCCTGTCCTCAAAGAGTTTATGGTCATACATACAGTGATAAGTCAGGTGTACAGATAAGTGTTATATGATTTAGAATGGGATAAGTGCATAGGAGAGATCAGAAAGGCATGAGAGATTGGTGAAGGGAAAGATCATTTCTAGCTGGGGAAGTAAGGAAGACTTAGACTGCTTCATTTGGCTAAGCTTTTTGATTCACATTCCTTCCATATTAGGTTCTCCAAAAGAGTTGCTCATTATGATATAACAGAAACAACAGTGAACCAAGACTCTACAAGTTTGGGTTCTAATGTTGGCTCTCCCACTCACTACCTTATTGTACATCCTTGGACAAGTGACTTGGGCCTCTTCGTCTCAGATTCATATTGTAATTGAGCTTCCATTTGTAAAATGAGGTGATTAAATTAGATGACCTAGCTTTCTTAAATATCTGATTTAATTCAGTGCAATAAACATTTTTTCAGGCACCTAGTATGTGCAAGGGACTGTGCTAAGTATAGATACAAAAGTAGAAAGTTAAAACAGTTCTTGCCCTCGAGGAACTTATATTCTACTACTTACTAGCTCTTAAATTCTCTGATTATATAGGAGCATAAATTTCAAGGTGAATGGGACTTTGGAGGTCATCAAGGATTTCAAACTGAAATATATATATATATATACACACACACACGTGTATATATATATATATATATATATATATATATATATATATACACACACCCCTACTTTTGTATACCTCATTTTATTCACTACACTCTTGCATCTATTCCTTACACTCATATCCTCTCAAATGTTACTGTTTCCATGCCACATGAGCTAGAAAACAAAAGCTTCATTGGAGTCAATAGCAGTGGTCCTGCATGCTCGGCATCCATTGTTAAGTCATGCGCATGGCAGGTATTGCAAAAATAATGGAGGCTGCCATAGAAAAAACTGGTGGGGCAGCTGGACACTGTCCCAAAGCAATTTCCCTTTCATGCATCTCTGACTGTTAAGAATTAAACACATGTACTCCTCTTTCTCCCCTTTTCATCTTCCTAAGTCCCCCAAGCATGTCTTCCTTTCTTCACCATCATCCCTTCTGGGGAATTCCAGCCCCCTTGTGAAACCCTTCCTGAGTTTAGGGAGAAGGTGGTATTTCGCAGGTTAAGTCTTGCCTTACCAAAAAAAGGCCTCCACATCCAGACTTTGAACAGGAAAAGCTGAGAGATCTCCTGCCCTAAGGCAAGCTTTACTTTGCAGGATGATAACTATCAGGTGTAATTTTTGCGTGTGTGGGAATTACTGTTTGCTGAGTACAGAAGATTGCTGGGTGGCCAGTTCCACTGACAGGACAAACAGAAAAGGAAAATCTGACCTTGCGCATAAGAGATGGTATCTGAGAACAGTCAGAGAGGGAAGGGAAGTACTTCATCTTTCATTCTAACTGTTCTGAGGTGTTGCCCTGGCATAGTTTTATACCCTCATATACACTTCATCTCACTTATCCATCGGTATCTCTTAGTCTTCGCCTAATGTAGACTTTCTCCCCCAGGCGGGTTTGTCTCCTGGTATTTCTCCATACTCATCATGTTCATTTGTGTGCTCGTTTATCTTTTTTCTCTCTCTGGTACACCCTCCTTCTTCCTGTCTGCCTGTCCAGATCTCCCCCCATCCTCTAAAGCCAAGCTGAAATCCAGTATCCTCCATGAAATGTTCCTTGACCACTATCACTCACCTTGATATCTCTACTCTTGGGACACATAGCACTTAAACTTTAATCAGATGCTATCTGGCATTTGTATGTATTTTATAGTATGCCTTAGATTATTATCGTTCTTTGTATATGTTCCCCATCTTCCTACTGTATTGTAAAGTGTTTGAGGGCAAGGCTATGTCACTTCATTTTTCCGTAACCAGCCTCTTATACCAAGTAACCCCCTTATACCATTCATAGATGTTTGTTGAATTGAATATCGGATTCTTGTGGCTAAAATTGTCCAATGACTTTAGGTTCCCTTAGGAATATCAGAAGTTCACAGATCTAGTGCTGGGATAGACCTCAAAGGCTATTTAATTTAACTGTCTTATCCTACCCCTAGGGAAACTGAGACCTAGGGAGGTTAAGTGAGGGGTAGGGAGGGATCCTGTCTTTTTCACCTCTGTATGCCTCACAGAAATCAGTAGGTATTCAGTTAATACATATTGAATCAATATTCTGTGCCTCTAAAGCCTGTCAGGCCACCTTTACCCACAGAATCATCCACTTTGTTTATGTAGGCAGGTAGACAATAAGCACTATTAAACGTTTACTCTATGTCCAACACTATTCTAAGTGCTAGGAATACAAATATAAGGAAGGAGGAGGAAAAAGAAACTCTCCCTGACCTCTGGGAGCTTACATTCTAATGAGAAAAGACCACACATAAAAGGGAACTGAATTAGACTGAGGCACATGAAGTAAGCAAGCAAGGGCTGCCTGGGCGATCCGCCAGGAAGAAACTCAAAAATAAAAGAAAGGGACAGGAATGGTGGACAGACATTGCAGGTACAGAGGAAACATGCTGTAGCATGTTCCAGGGTGAAGACACATAGAAGGAAGAGGAATCAAAGTTTACAGAAGGAACCCAATTGTATGGTCACTCTGCCTTGGCTTCTGATTCTAGATATCCAGGAGTAAGGGCCCAGTGTCCCTAGGCCTATGGGAAACTGCCTGGACAACCCCAAATCACAGAATATTAGAACCAGAAGAACCAATAGGGATCATCTAGTCCAATACTCCCTCCCCTCAACACCCATCCACAGTTGTCTTGACTCCCAATCCTATGTTCTTTTCACTACCAAGGCTGCCATAGGACTACAGGGAGGACATGAAAAGAAACAAAGAGAGTTAAAGGAACAGCAGAGGAACCATGTGACCTTGGGCTACTCACTTAACTCCAATTGCCCTGCCCTCCCCCCTCCAAAAAAAAAGCAAAAAATAAAATAAAATAAAGGAACAGCAGAGGAAGGGTAAGTGTCCCAGAAAGAGAGGAGGAAGATCATTAAGAAGACAGAACTAAAATAGAATATTTCTATCTCACAGTTAGAAATATTGCGATTTTATACACACACACACCCCTTTAATAGCACCATTTTCCATTTATATGGTACCTTGAAAAAATTAAATGCTTTTTAAAAATTATATCCAGTCTCCTTTGATCTTCCTAAAACCTGTGAGATAGGTAGAATAGATAGCTTATCTCCCAGTCGACAGGTAAAGAAACTGAGGCCTGTGACATTAAATGAGTCATCAGAAGCCATGAAACAAAGGTAATGGCAAAAGATCAAGCCAGAACCTCTCTCCTTCACCTAGGACTAAACTGAAAATCATAAGTCTTTTAATGAAGCTGGGGCAAACATAGATATTCCAGTATGACCTAAAAGACTGCCTTATTTTTCTTGGTCCGGGGGATTCTCTTGTCAGCCAGACCTCAATGTACTGTCTGTCAGGTTTCCCTGATAGGTTATAGGGTTGCCTTCCAGGAATACCAAGGAGTAGACCATGATCAGCCACCAAATCAAACGAGAATCAAATTTTAGGAGTTAGTACAGTTAAAGAATAGGAGAGCTGGAAAGGGACATCGGCACTTACATGTTCCAGGCGCTTCATTTACAGAGGAGGAACCTAAGGTGCAAAAAGAATTAATGCCCCAGGTGCTGTGGCTACTTCATGACAAAACTAAGGATAGAATCTAGGCATCCTGCTCCCCAATTCTCACCCATATACTGTAACAGAATCCCATAGCAGGAATCAGGACTGACTTCTCTGGGGTACTCTGCCTTCTTAAAAATCACAGTGCCAGTGCCCCAGGCTCAGAGGTGGAATCCAGGTAAGTCAAACCTTGAGGCTGGAACACCCTTCTTCCAGGGCAGGACAAGAATCATCACCCCTGTAGGCAGCTGGTCCCAGGCAAGGATTTGAGTCAACATCTTAACCAGGGCCAGGGAAAGACCCTGACACTACAAAATTAGGTTTGTAAAGCACTTTTTGGAAGGATCCCCCTTTGGTGACTTTTTTCTGAATGCTAACAGTACATTCCCCTTACCCTCCTCCTCAGAAAAAGGCAACTAGCCTGATTTTAGCTCCCTCTTCCCTCTTCCCTCTTCCCTCTTCCCTCTTCCCCATACCTACCACTCCAACAGGATAAGACACTATTTCAGATTTTTATGTTCTGGCCAGAATCTGACCCCAAAGGGTGTTGGTAGTGCAGCCTTCAGAAATGGTTTGAAAAGTTGAATGAAATGGCATAAGCATTTATTAAGTGCCCCCTGTGTGCTAGGCGTTATGCAGAGTGCTTTACAAATCTGATCTCATTTGAGATACCTTATATTTGTAAAGCTCATCACAATTTTCAGAGCTCTTTCCCGTCCATTATCAGTAGCAGCAGCAGCAACAGCAAACTTGTATCGAGCTTCTATTTTGCAGTAATCACCCGGGATAGGAGGATTTAGAAGACATAATCCCTGCCCTTAAGGAGTTCACATTCTTGTTGAAGAGACTCCCTCCCTCTCGCTGCCCTTCCCTTTCTTTCTCTCTTTCTCTCCTGCTTTCTTTCTCTTTAAACACACCCAAAAGATCATAGATTTAGAGCAGGAAAGCACCTTGAAGGTCATCTAGTGGAACCAAGTAAACTGAGGCCCAAAGTTTGTGACTTGCCTGAGGTCACACAAGTGTTAAGCAATACATCTGGGCTTTTAACCTCTGTCCTATGTCTCTAGGGCTTTTTCCCACTATACCCGGTACATGTGTATTTTCAATTTTCCATGATTCACAGCCATGTTCTCTTATATATAGTAACTTTTCTAGTATGTATGCATGCATGCATGTAGTATACGTATGAAGATGAGATATACTAAAATATATACACTATATTTGTGGTATTATGCATGTATAGTATATGTACATAGATATACTAGATATACTGCTATATTTATGGTGTATATATTGCATTATGCATATATAATACATATGTACATAGAGTAGATATGCTACTTTTATTAACATGCTATATATACTCTATGACAGCGGTTCTCAACCTGTGGCTTATATTCAGTTTGTAACAATGAAAATACATCCTGCATATCAGATATTTATATTACGATTCATAACAGTAGCAATATTACAGTTATGAAGTAGCAACGAAAATAATTTTATGGTTGGGGGTCACCACAACATGAGGAACTGTATTAAAAGGTCACGGCATTAGGAAGGTTGAGAACCACTGCTCTATGATGTGTTTTAAGCAAATATGTAATAAATAATGCAGAGATACTATAATCCTAAGATAAGATATACTATATGTTGTCTATATATGTGTTATTCATATTTCTTTGCACATATATGCTAGAGATGGATACACAAATATGGATGTGTATGTCACACACACTATATACTGTATATACTAAGATATATACTCTTTTTGTGGAATATATGGATGTGTATATTTTATCTCATCCCCAACTGGACTGTTCATTTCCTCAAAGGCAAGGATAATATTATCCTCCTCACTATCCCCTGCAGCCTCTAGCTCAGGGCTGGGCACATTTTGGGAAGGAAGGGAAGGAATGACCACGACCCAGCTGTGCAGGACAGCATCCCTTCAGTCCTAGAAGGCATGTGGGAGGTGGGTGGATGAAACTACTCAGTAGCCAGACTTTACTGCGGGTTTTCACCCTCATCTGCTTAAACTCCCTGATGGCTGTGTAAGATGCTTTCCTGCCTCCTGGTTTCCCTGGCACAGAAAGCTGTTGTTTTCTTTCCTTCTCGAAGCACTCTGGGGAGGGGTTTTAGAGGAGCTCACTGTGGATCAGGCTGTGTTAATGTGTTGTGAAGCATGTTCCTGAATGCTCACGCTGGGGGTGTGGGGGGAGGGGGAGGCAAGCCCCTGACCTCAGCAGGAGGCAGACAGTGGCCTTTCGCTTCGTTGGGCAGGAATTCTCTACATTTTCCCCTTTACACGGAGCTGCCTGTTACCTGGAGCAAGCAGCAGCTCAGTCAGTACCCAGAGTGGGATTGGGAATATTCTGATCTGGGAGGGAATGCAGGGGATGGGCGTAGGAGAGACTTTGATCCTGAACCCAAAGAGAAACCCAGTCTTTCCAAGTTTCATGTTCCCGCCAAAGGATGGCATGAGAAAGATGGCATTGCGGAATTCAGCCTCCCCCTTTTCTTCCCCCCTTTTCTCCTTTTTTTGGGAGGGAATGGCATGGGGGTGTGGGGGGAGCTCTATTTGTATTTCTAGGTCCTTGTGCTTTTCCAGTTCTTTCTTCAGAAAGAGGCCAGCAAGATTCCCACCCTGCTGTGAAATGTGGCAGCTGTCTAGTCTCCTCTCCCTCAGTCAAGGGCTAGGCAGGAAAAGCTTTTGATCTGTGACAAGCAGGAAAGCACTTACCCCTTCCCTGCCATCTCCCATCCCCTTCTTCTTTCAGGCCTGATTTGCTCCAGCCCAGCAGATGGGAGGCTGAAAGGGAAAATGGCAAAGTCCCATCTGGGCTATAGACTCCTCCTGTTTTAAGCTCTTTTTGCCATGTTCAGGAACAACACAGTAAAATTGGGGTCTTTAGGACCCAAGGCCTTCTCTTTCTGTGACCTGTCCCATTACCTGGGTCCCCTGCCTCTTCCTCTAGGACTTTATGGTACAGAATCCCCTTATGTAATATATAGTGGAAGGAAGACAACTCCTCTAACCCTGCTAAAGAGGAAAACAATAAGAATTTAAGATATTCCTCCTCCCAGGCTCATTCCATTTTGATATAGGTACTCTCAAGCCAGTGAATTAAAAAAAAACATACAGACACCATCAGAAATGGAAAAGAATCTTAGAGATGGCCTAGTTGTGCCCCTTCTACAATTTTATGGATGAAAACGGGGGTGAGGGGAGGCAGTTTAAGTGACTTTTCTCAAATCACATAGTTAAGTTAAACCCATATCCTCTGACTCCTAGTTCATTGGTCTTCATAGTGGGTCACACTGAATTAGTTGATCATTCTAGTTAATTATGTCAAGATTCACAGATTTTATCACAACCATCAGAATTCCCTTAACTTAAAGCTACTTAACCTGAGGTCTGTGAGCCTTTTTTTTTTTTTTAATAGAATTGGTTTTCTTTTCATTCCTTCATATTCTGCTTTACTCATTTTAAAACATCTTGAGAAGGGGTCTTTAAGCTTCACCAGACTGCTAAAGGGCTGTATGGCACAAAATAAGAATGCCTGCCCTTTCCTGTGGTTCATCTAAATGACCATGACAGGCACTGAGTTTCAGGTACCAAGCCACAGTTCTTCCATTGGGTAAAATTAGTTGCAGTTAGGATCTATTATAGAGTCTTAGGCTCTAGAAGACCTGTTTCTTGGGCCATCCCGCATATCTCCAAGATTGGTGAGGACAGGCTTAGATACCTCAAGGCAAAGTCCACCATAATTAGAATAGACTTCTTGCTATGCCGAGGCAAGGGGCAGGATCTCTTTCATAGGATACTAGCCAATTATAAGTGGAAAGCTTTAGACCTGAAAGCAATTAATCTTTAAAAACAGGCAGGTTTGGGTATGTGTCAGGCTGGTAAGGGAGATGTCTGAGGGTAGGGGCACCCTTTCGACATCCCTCAAGTCACATCCATTACGCACCTACTCTGTTTTTGTGATTCGGCTACTGTGCTGGGCCAGAATATTACCATTTCTCAGTCTCTCCTTCGTCTGCCTTAGGAAAGGACGTGGCAGTAAAAGTCACTAATACTTACCCTGCCGCTGCTAATCCCTCACCTGCTCCACCCTCTCAGGAAGTGGGCACAAAGAACTGCGTAGCTAGATTTCTGTCACACTTTTCATGTAAAGAAGCATTTTAAAGGGGTTGGGCTACACTTTAAAAAAAAATCAATAGCCGTTAAATAGGAAGAGTCATCTTGCCACATAGCACGCTGCTGCCACAGCAGAAAAGCCGGCCTTCCTCAGTAGGCGCTGCTTTTCTGGACCTTGTAGGAAGAGATTCTCCGAGGGGTATTCATTGCCTAGAGGCTCAAGGTGCAAACTCTCATCCGGCATTCAAGGCTCTCCATAATCTTGCCCAAATTTACCCAACAAACTTTCTTTCCCACTGCTCCCCAGTGAATACTACTATAATCATGTCGGGGGAAAATCAGTGCTCTGAGAAGGCTTCCCTGAATACTACAGTTTAAGGCTTCCTCTTCAGCCGGTTTCCTCTCCAGGTTTCTAGGCCATCCTTACTGTTTGTACCACGTCATCCTTAAATTATAGCCTGCCTTAGTTCTCTGTTTGTTGGGCATGGCTGGGTGTTATTTGTCCAACTAGAGTTTAAGTGAGTCCCTTGTAAGCCAGGACTGTCTTCTCGTGCAATCTTGGAACTGCAACGGACCTTCGACATTTACACTCTGCTCTCATTTAATAGACAAAGAAACTTCCTCCAGAGAGAAGCGGTTTTCCCAAGGTCACACAACTGAAGTCAAAACGAGAACCCTGATCGCCTAACTGCTGGTGCAGGGCCCTTGCCACCAGATTACTTTGGCTATCCTTCTCTAATATTCCTCATAAATTTCCTGGTAGTGAGTCAGAATTCCTAATATTGAAGTATTCACAGTGAATAGAGTGTTGGGGCCAGAGTTAGGAAGACCTGAGTTCAGATTTAACCTCACACTAGCTGTGTGACCCTGGACAAGTCATTTAACTTCTGTCTGCTTCAGATTACTCACCTATAAAATAGGCATAAGAATGCTCCCACCTTCCTGGGTTGTTGTGAGGATCAGGTGAGATAATACTTGAAAAGCTCTCAGCAGAGTGCCTGGCACATGGTAGGTACTATGTAAATGCTCATTCCTTTCTCACTTACCCTCACAGTACTTAAACAGACCTTTAATAGCTTTTTAATAAAATACTTGCTGAAATTAAGAGGTTGGAATGGATGATGCTAAGGTCCTTCCAAGTGCTGTCATCCAGTTATTTCATCAGAATGGCAGGAAACGACTTGACTGTGTCAGTAACAAAAGCTGAGTTCATTAGCTTCTGAGAACCCCAACATATTCCTGATGGCCCTGAGCCCAAGATCATCCCTGGTTTCCTGTGAAACTGATCCAGGACCAGGCACTGACCCTTTATTTGATTCAGAAGCTCATAAGAGGCTTGGTCTGAGGCCACCTCCCCATGAGACAGAGTCAAGGTAATTCTCTGGGAGCTGAAGGATGTCCTCTTTTCCCAGAAGAGAGCAGAGTGCTAGCCTTTGACTTACATGCTTATCTGGCATCTTAGGATTTTTGCTCTTTGGTGGTATTTTGAGGATTTTTTTGGAGGTTGGGGAAGAGCAGTAGTTCAATGAGAATTTAAAAGGAAAGGAAAATTCAACTTTGAAATATAAAAACAATTTTTATTATTATTATTATAGGTAGTCAATTTATATAGCTCCTACAGTGGGTAAGGCACTGTGCTAAATGCTTTACAAATTTTATCTCATTTGTTCCTCATAACAACCTTGGGAAGGAGGTGCTGTTATTACCTCCCATTTTATTACTGAGGAAACTGAGGCAAACAAGTTACGCAACTTGTAAGTGTCTGACTTTGAACCCACAACTTTCCAGCTCCAGGCACAGTGCCCTATTCACTGTGATACCTAGCTGTCTCCAATCTTAAACTGCATAAAAAGATAAAAGATATAGCAGCATCTATCCTTCCCGTAAACAGTCTTATTTCTTCAAATAGACTATAAATCCCCTGAGGTTAGGAAAGTGTTTCTATTTTTTTATGTATCTTTGTCTCATCAGAGACTCTTCTAGTAAATTGTTGTTCAGTCATTTCAGTCATGTCCAGCTCTTCATGACCCCATTTGGGGTTTTCTTGGCAAAGATGCTGGAGTGGTTTACCATTTCCTTCTCCAGCTCTTTTTACAGATGAAGAAACTGAGGTAAACAGGGTCAGATGATTTGCCCAGGGTCACGCAGGTTGTAAGTATGTGAGGCCAGATTTATACTCAGCGAGAGGAGTCTTCCTGTCCCCAGGCCGGGCACTCTATCCACTGCACCACCTGGCTCTACCCTACTCCAGTGAAGAGCAGCAGTTTTACCCAAGCCCTCTCTACAACAATCTTCATTAAAGGCCAGAATTAGAAACAAGTCAGATCCATCTCTCACCCTGTTGCAGCGGAATGATTAATGAAGGGCAGAAAGACCCTCATAAGGCAGGTCAGTCCCCAAGGATCACGTTACTGGGTATACTGAACACTTCTTAGGTACCATCCATCCGGACAGAGCTAAGAAAATTTTGCAGGCTATGTTATAACTCTGCATGTAGTTATTGCAGCTTTCTCCATAGGATCCAAGGCATTTTACATTAAAAGCTTATCTCACTAATACCATTATCATCAAACATGTGTAGGGGCTACACAGCTGAGGGGGGGAGAGTGCTGGACTAAGAGCCAGGAAGACCCAAATTCAAATTCTGCCTTCAATATTTAATAGCTCTGTCATGCTGAACAAATCACCTCACCTGGCTTGACCTCATCTCTTTATCTACAAAATGAAGGGATTGGACTAGCTGACCTCCAAAGTCCCTTAGATTTCCAGATCTATGATCCTATTTATGGAGTACCAACTGTTCAAGGCATCAGAATAGTCCCTGATGAGACAGAGACACAAAAAGAGGTAGAAATATGCCCCTTACAGGACTTAGAATCTACTTGGAGAAACAAGACTGTTTACATAAAAGATAGATGCAGTTGTAACTTTTATCTTTTTTATGAAACTAAAGATTGGAGGCACCCGGATGGTACAGTGAGTCTGGAGTCAGGGAGACCCGACTTTAAATCCAGCCTCCCATACTTGCTAGCTGTATGACCTCAGGCAAGTCACTTTAAAAAAAAAAAAAAAAACCCTGTTTGCCTCAGTTTCCCCAACTGTAAAATGGAGATAATAATAGCAGCTCCTACAGGTGTTGTGGAGAACA
Organism: Pseudochirops corinnae; assembly: GCA_028646515.1. Lineage (NCBI taxonomy): Eukaryota > Metazoa > Chordata > Mammalia > Diprotodontia > Pseudocheiridae > Pseudochirops > Pseudochirops corinnae. Next base: position 177,599,560 of record CM053588.1, read on the forward strand.
AACTGAGATAATATTTGCAAAGCATTTAGCTCAGTGCCTAGCACATAGTAGGCACTATATAAATGCTATTATCATTATTATTATTATTATTATTTTATTATATAACATCATCATCATCAGGCATTTGTTGAGTAGCATTTCCTGGGAGCCTATCATGTATCAAATGAGTGGTGCAAAGAATGAATGCTGTAGGACTCTAGAAGAAGGCTCTGTGGTGCTTGGGGAATCCTTTATGAAAGAATCATTTGAACTGGGCCCTGAAGGATGGAATGGTGAAAACCCAGATACCTCAACGTGTCTTTTTGAAAGACAGGGTGGAATAAGCAAAAAAGGAGAATTGGGGGGAGAGAGATAAAGATACACAAAACAACACTAAAAATGAAGCCAAAAATTGAATAATTGAACTGATTGAACTGACCAGAAAAGATATGAGGAACCAATAGAGATGTGAGGGGCTGTTGGTACAGAGTGTTGCACACATTGTCACATATGGTCACTAAGTTGGTTTGTTTTACTGTTTTTCTGTGTTACAAAGGAAAATTCATTTGATTCAGGTTTGGGGGCTTTATACAGAAATGATTGATGTAAAAACAAAAGAAATTGATGGAATTTATTTTTACGGTATTCAAAAGGATACTTGTGATTTTGTGACTTTGATTAGAACGTGTGAAAAATGAGTGTGACCCTTTGGAAAGTGATACCAAAATTTCAGGACACCAAAAGACACATAACTGGGTCTCAGAATTGCTTAACTCAAAATGGAAACATTAAAATGTCTGTGTCTGTGTCTGGGGAAGGGGAGGGAGGTAAGTAGGTCCCGTCCTTTACCTTTATTGTAATCAATATTGGCTTCTGGCTATGACCAAACAATTAGTTGAGTCTTTTTCTTCCTTCCCTTCCCACACCTCTTGCCTTAGGCCAGAGCTCCTGATATGAGGAACCCTGAGCAGTAACTAATAAACCTAGTGTTATATAGTTTGGCCTGAGCCCCCTGCCTCCAACCCACGTTGCAGCAAGTCCTGAGATTATTGTAGTCTGTGGTTCTTTGGACTTCCCTGTCTGGTTGGTTTTTATGGCTTTTATATTCAGTGGAGTTTATTTTAGGCAAGGATTCTTAAACATGAATTTGTTGGGGTTTTTAAAAAAATATTTTGATGACTGTATTTCAGGATAGTTGGCTTCCTTTGTAACCCCCTGTATTTTATTTTATGCATTTAAACAGGGATTTATAGGCTTTACCAGACTGTCAAGGGGTCCAAGACAAAAAAAGCTTACCAACCCCTGATTTAGAGTATGTTTGAACTGCTGCCTTGCATTTCAGCATTATAACTCCCATTCAGTTGTGGCATGCCCAAGGTACACATTGTCTGGCTTTGGTGGAAGGGATACGCTATTCGTCGGCCTTATGGTTTGGTGGGCGAGCTCAGATCACATGAGCATTTTCTGAAGCAAAATAGGGAGAGAGGTATCTGGTTAGTTGTCAGTGTCCATTAGTGCCAAGCCATGCCTTCACTATTTCATTAAAAGACTTTTAGAATAAGAAGTTTTTCCAATGCTAGGTCCCCCATCCGTGTATCGGGATAGCTTAAGACAGTCGTGTCAGACTCAAAGAGGATTTGTTGACTTAGAAAAACACATATTAACGTTACCTGGGTTCTATTATATTTTTATTTTTTAAAACTATTTTCCATTTATATTTTAATCTGGTTCTGGTGGCACTCCAGAGTGTTTCACACCTCTGGTTTATGAGATTAGAGCTGGAAAGGACCTGAGACCATCTAGTCCAGCTGTTCTCAACCTGTGGGTCGCGACCCCTTTGGGGGTTGAACGACCCTGTCACAGGGGTCACCTAAGACCATCAGAAAACACATATTTCCGATGGTCTTAGGACCTGAGACGCTGCTCCTCTATCTGTCTCCAGGTGGGTCCGCCCACATGCAGATACACCCACAAACGAGTATTAAAGGGTCATGGCATTAGGAAGGTTGAGAACCACTGATCTAAGCCAGCCCCCTTACTTACTAAAAAAACAGGTCCAGTTAGGCTAAATGACTTTCTCAAAGTACCACAGGTAGTAAGCACCAGAAGTGGGATTTGAACCCAGTCCTCTGAGGCCAGAGCCAAGTTTCTTTGTCTTATTGTTGTGTTACAGGGTGGAAGGGGAAAGAGATTAACTATAAAACAGCAGGGTCACAGGGCCAGTTCAGACAACTCTTCCATAAAGGATTTTTCAGACACCACAGAGCTTTCTAAAATCTTATAGCACTAATTCTTTGCAGCACTCATTGATACATGATAGTCTCCTAGTAAATACTAGTCAATAAATGCCCAATGATGATAATGTTATATAATACTAATAGCATTTATATATAGCTCTATGACCTCAGGCAAGTCATTTAACCTCTGTTTGCCTCAGTTTCCCAAACTGTAAAATGGGGGTAATAATAGCACCGACTTCCCAGGGTTGTTGTGAGGAACAAATGAGAAGAGATCTATACAGTAGTTGCTCTGTAAGTGCTAGTTTATATAGTGATCATAGGGTCCTAGACCCAGAGCTGAAGGAACCTCAGAGGCCATCTGGCCCAACTCCTTCATTTTCTTCTCAGGAAACTCAGGTGAGAGTGATGTACGCGATTGACCCAAGGTCACTCAAGCAGTTAGCATCTGAGGTATGATTTGAATCCAGATGCCCCTCACATGGCTTTCACATTCCTGATCTCATTTGATTCTCAGATGGCTAGAGGAAGATAATCAGGACAAGTGTTATTCATCCCTTTCGACAGATGAGGAAATTTAGGATTGCAGAGGGTAAGTGACTGGCCCATCTTCATAGGTAACAGCTACTTAGTACAGGAAACCTCTATTCCTGACATCTGGGCCTCAGGACTGATTCCTAGACCAATATTCTTTCTTTCCAGACCATGCTGGGAGCCACAGAAATATCAAAATTTGCTTCTATGACTGGGCGTCTTTTTAGCTTCTGGATTTAGGTAATCTCAGTAAGAGCTTTTACTCTGGGGCATGATTTTAATTCTTTAGGCCACATAACATATAAGTACGTTCAGTTGTTCATAAAGTATAACATGAAGATGTCTGTGGGTCTTGAAATGTGTTTCTTCCCCCAAAAAAGAAAGACAGTTGTCAGCACTGGTTGAATTGGTTTATATATAGCCCTACCTGAAAGCAGGTAATCATTTTAATGACCTCTGAAGTCCTTTTTTTAGGCAAGAGGCCAAGGTTTTATATTATGAAAATCAAAAGGTATGCATGCTTTATCAGCTTCCAGTTCCATTGGCTGCACTGTGACTGTCAGGCAAGATCTGTCATAAATAAATAATTGGCCAGTTTTCCTCAAAGCTTAAATGAGGTTACCATGAAATATTGTAGTTTGTGCTCCTTAAAGCAAGGAACAGGCTATAACTTGCAACCACATTTCCACACCCAGATTGCTAGGAATAGATGACCCTTAAAATGTTAGGTCTGTGTTTATCTAATCTCTCTCTATTATCACAATTCCATTGGCTTTGCAAGAAAAATAAAAGTTAGCTCAATTGTTTAAAACATATTGTTAATGAAGACAAGGTTTGGGGATTAATCCCCCTATAAGACAGTTTACTTGAACCTCCTCCTTTGTCTTCTCTCTGATTCCAAAACCTGACCACAGACTGATCACTCATCCTGGCCACAAACAGTCCCTAATCTTGAGCTATGATAGTCCCAAACTCTGGCTACAGACTGACCCACTTACCCTTTTTAGACATTTCACAAATGAGTGTCCCTGATCATGGTGGATATCTGAGGGTAAGAGGGCAAGACAGCTCTCCATTTCAGAAACTACTCCAAGTCCAATGTCTTAATTATAATGAGCCTTTGGCATCCAGAGCCATGACTAGTGTAGGATAAATGGGGCTATGTGCCAAGGGGCCAGCACTGAAAAGGGCATACTCCCTTTCCAAACTTACTACTGTCTCCACACCTCAGTTCAAGGTCCTCTGCCAGACAGGACTGCTGCCAGTACAACAGCCTCCTGGTGTCTGGCTATTCTCTGTGGCGATAACACCCCCTTCTTTTAATTGCTTTTCCTCTTAGTTATACCTCTGATGGCACCATCTTCAGTTACGTCCCCTTCCAGAGCAACAGCAAGGCAGGAAACCAGAAAATGAGCATTTGTCATTTCAGTTCACAATACCCATCCCCATTCTGGGCCTTTGGCACCAACACACACCTGTTTCTGTCCCCCAGCTGTTGGCTGAAGCTGGTGCTCTTGGTTTGCCATTAGAATCAAAACCAGTTGCCATGTTATCTGCAGGAAGCTGATTACCCCATCTGAAATTCCCCCTCCATCAGCAACCCTCCCTCATTTTGTTTTGTTTGTTTTGTTTTGTTTTGTTTTCTCCAAATGCCATCTGTTTAGTCATTAGCCCAATCACTTCTCATCAATTGAGTCATGGCTCCTTTCGGCCCCTGTATTAGGCTATCCTCATTCCCTGGGTAGGAAGAAGCAGGCTTTTTTGCAGATGTCGCTCTTCCTGTTGAGGGCTGGACCAAGTCAGGTGTCAGCTGGAAAGGAAGCATCGGTTCCAGCCTGAGTCTCTTTCCAAACCTAGATACCGGGGTGCCAGCCTGTTCCTTCAGAGCACCAAGTGCCAACTTCTGTGAACTGGCTTCACTCCAGGAGTTCTCAAGGTAATACCTTTGCTAATGGTAGCAACAAGCCCCCTTTTACTTCTCTAGCTCCTCCTTCTCACCTGCGCCCACATCCCTCTCTCACTGCTGTTACCCTCTGTTTTCCCTGATCAGAAATGCTCTGACTCAGCAGTCAGGCATCCACCAAGCCCATGGCACAGGGCAAATCCTGAAATGGGAGGCACCTTGAATAAATAGAGGAACAGCTGCTGGGGAGTTCCTGGGCATCCATACAGGACCTTCTTGTCAAGGGGATACAAGAGCTTGCACACACACAAGGAAACATGAGTGCACACAGGAGGAACACAGGCGCACAAAAAGAACAGAGATGCCAAAATCATAGAATGCTAGAATTGGAAATTATCTAGAACATCACACACACACACACACACACACACACACACACGTCCCACCTCATGCTACAGATAAGAAAGAAGAGAATTTAATTGCAAACATGGTGGAGCCAGGAAAGAACCCAAGTGCAATATTCTTACCTTGTAACACAAAATGCACCACCCAGAAATATAAATATACAATCTCTCCTCCCTGTCTGTCTCTTTTTTTCTCTCTCTCCCTGGCAAAGAGAAGAACACTCCAAATATTAGCCTGTGTCTCTTGGTCTAAGAATAAAATGTAGGTATGAGTTGGGGGGAGCGGAGACCTCGGTGTAGAGAAACCAGACTCGGAAGCATAGAGTCCTGGGGAAAATAATCAAGACTCTTCCCAGTAATTTGTAGGAAATGAATTAATTAGGGGAGTTGTTGATGAGCTCTTAGTCCTGGTCTCTGACCAGCCTGTGTAATGATGAGAGGAAGTGGGGGAGGGCAGAGATACGAGAGTAGCACAGTGTTCCCTCCAAGTCTCCCACTCCCTCTGAGAAAAATAAGAATTAGGAGACTAGGACACATGGAATAAGGGACAAAGGAAGGTCACACTTTTTCTCATTATTTTCTTCATTTCTACTCAGCCATTTTACATTAAATATTGTGTGGTATAATGGAAAGAGCCAAGCCAAGAATCTTGACCCCACCTCCAGTTGGCTTTGGACGAGGCTTCTGAAGAAGAAAGGGTAAAAGTTCTGGTTCAGGACAGAGGTTGGGGGGTAGGGGGGAAAGGGCGGTGCTTTGAAAGTTAGCCATATCTCTAATACTCCCATCCACCCACTTGTTTGTTTTTTGGGAGGCAATGGGGGTTAAGTGACTTGCCCAGGGTCACACAGCTAGTTAAGTGTCAAGTGTCTGAGGTCAAATTTGAACTGAGGTCCTCCTGACTCCAAGGCCAGTGCTCTATCCATTGCTCCACCTAGCTGCCTGCCCACCCAGCCCCCCCCCCCACACCCCCACACACACACTTGGAAGGCAGCAGACCAGCACCTGAAATCTTGGATTCAAAGTGTGTGCCCCATCACACATGTTGACAACACCAGCCAGGAAACCCCAGGCTCTGTGTTCTGGAATGTGGCCCCCAGTTGTAAAATGTCTGAGCTCGCAAGAGTATTAGTCATATCATAAATAATCACAAGCTAGCCAGCTAGTAGGGCAGGCCTGAGCAAGGTAAGCCTAGGCCAAAGGATTGATGAATGAGGCGGATAGAAGAATTCATAAAGTGAAAACATCCTGACTGAAACCAAATGGTCATGAGGAAGGGAATTTAAAAGAAGGGGAGGGGTAGTGCTAGGGGCTTGGAATATGCCACCTTTTCATTTCTTATAAACCTACTCTTTCCCTTTCAAATCTTCTTTCTCATTGCTCTCCTATAGGTTCCCTCCACAATCAGATTGATCTGTCTGCTGGCCATGTCCCATGCAGTGGTCATTCCTACCCCACCCCCTACTTTGTGCCCTTGGTTTTGACTCTCCCTCCCCTTTATAGGAAAGTAAGTATTATAGCACTGGGCCCCCAAAGTCAGGAAACATGAGAAGAAATGCAGCCTCAGATACTTGCTAGCTTTGTGACCCAGGCAAGTTACTTAATTTCTATTTGCCTGAGGATAATAATAACAGTGCCTATCCTCCCAGGGTTGTTGTGAGAATCAAATGAAATAAATGGTGCTATATATATATAACGAATATATATAGCACCATTTATTTCATTTGATTCTCACAACAACCCTGGGAGAGAGAGGGAGAGAGAGAGAGATACACATATACATATATATACACACACATTTCTCCTCCATTATCCAAATCCTGCCTGTCCTTCAAGGCTTAGATTAAGTGCTGCCACCTCTATGAAGCTTCTCCAAAGCCTAACCATGCCATCAAGACCCTTCAGTGCTCTTGAGTTCTGTAGTACTTATCTGTAACACTCTTCAATGTCATCCTTATTAATAAACATTTATCCAACATTTGTTATGCATAAGGCATCAAACATGTATATATCTTGTCTACCCAGTGATACCATAAACCCCTGAAACATAGGGGCTTCTCATTCTCATGTACCTCCTGAAATATCCAACATTGGTTTGTATATGTACTTAATAAGATGCTTAATAAAGATTTAAGTGAACGAACGAGCAAACAAGACACAAGCTTTGTGTCCATTGCATATGCAGTGATAAGTGCTTCTTAGGTATTGACTTCACTAGCCCAATGTTGATTTACTGATTTTTTAAAATGTTAACAGTGGTTTTTAGCATGAGAGTGAACTAACAGGTCCATTTGGCCTCTGCCTTGGTAGGGTATCCCAAGGACTCAGAATACCTTAAAAAAAAGTTAAAAGGTAGCAAGAAGAAATGAGGGATAAATGAGGAAGGGAGCCAGAAGGTGAATGCAGTGAGGTGAAATTGGGGATCTCATGAAATCTTAGAAATAGCTACTAACCCATTGGTCAGTGTGATTAAGAAAGACTAAAGACATCTTTCACTTTTTATCCTGAGAAACCTTTTCTGAGTGGGAAAGGCTTGATAAGGGGATAAGAACTAAATAGAAAGAAAATCAACATTTGTGAAAGAAAAATGTAAAGAGAAGAAAAAAACAAATGATGCGGGCTGTGAGTGTAAGAATTTTTCTTTTATTTCGAAAAGTGTTCTATGAGTTATTTTGTAGAGAAAAGAACATTTAAAAGGTCTCTGGAGAGGAAGGGAAAGAAAAATCCATAAAAGGGAGTATATAAGATTTAGCCAATGGTCAGAAGGTACTTGAGTAGCAGAGAAAGAATGAGCTTCTGCCAGATTTTCTCTGAAGTTCTTGGACCAGGCAAAATGGGGAAATCAGAGCCTGACCATATGAACAAATTGCCCTATTTTTCCCATCTTAAAAAAAAAGATGAACCAAGAAGATTTACCTTGCAGGACCACCACCATTCACATCCCTGAACACAGATGAACAGCTGGGTGGTGCCGGTGCTGATGGTGATAGTGATGAGTATCATGAGGATGAGGATGATAGCACTTTGAATTTTATAGGACTTTTACCTTTTTCCCTGGGGTGCTCTTGGATACAGTATGTTACCTCACTTCACTTCCATGTTACTATGAGATAGGGAGGGCAGATATTCTTATTTCCATGTCATATTAAAAAAGAAAAGAATATGAAGGCCAGAGTGGTTAAATACTACCCAAGGTCACACACAGTGAAGTCAGCGTCTGAGCTGGAGCTCAAGCCCAGGTGTCTCCTGACTTCCAGCCATGCTTTGCTGTTTACTGAAAAAGATCAAACAGTCACAGAGAGAAGACACAGGGTCTGAAGCAGACATGGGTGCATCCTTTTCCACCCTCCAGGGATAAATCTTTCATCATTCTCTCCTCTACCCAAAAAAAGTTAGACGAATTTCAGCCCTCTCCAGCATTTTACTTGGGCATTTGTTCTGGCTTGTGCCGGCTCTGAAAGAGGAGAGGTAAGTGTTGATGGCAACAGTGATTAAAAAAAAAATTTAGTAGTTTTTTGGCAACTTTTTTTTTCTTCAGTGTTTTTTATAGACTTAACAAGTCTTCATTGAGTAAGCATCCTATGCTAGGTAGTGCTGCAAAAGATATGTAAAAGAAGGGGAAGGCAAGGCATCTACCTTTTGAGAGCTTAAAATTCTAACTTTAGAGACAAAGCATGCATCTGTACAGAATGCTATAGAATTGTAGATAAGTGGGTGCCCTCAGCTACCTGAGGAAGAGAAGCTGTGTGTGAACACACAGGAAGGTTTCATGGAAAGGTGGGATTGAGCTGGTTATGGAAAAATGATTCGGATTTGAATCAACAGAAAGGGGGATGAGTAGAGGTGAGAATAGCATAAGCCAAGAGTGAAAAGCAAGTTAATTCATGTCAGAAGTGCAACTCCATCTCCTAGTCAGTGGAGTGTTTACTGGCCTCCTGAGATGTAGGCTGGATCACATCAGTTTCTTTCCTTCTTAGGACAAATATTTACATTCTCCTAGCAATTCCTGCTGATGTCAACTGAGGACTCCTCCCCTGTTGTCTTTCCATTGGGAGAAGGGAAAAGGTACTTCTCTTGACTTTTCCATCTATCCAGACTGTATTTACTAGACTCCAGATCAAAGGAATCCCTCTTACAACTCAAAGTTGGGTGGTTTTGAGAATGATAAGGGCAGCCAGGTGTCAGATTGGATAGAGTTCTGGGTCTGGAGTCAAAAAGACCTGAATTCAAATGTGACTTCGGTTATATCAGCCACTTAACATCTGTTTGCCTCAGTTTCCTCATGTGCAAAATGGTGATTATACTAGCACTACCTCACAGGGTATTGTGAAGATTAAATGAGATAATATTTGTAAAAAATTATTACCCCAGTGTCTAGCACATAATAAATGCTTATTCTCTTTCCTTCCCCTTCCCCTCCAAAATAGGAGCTTGTATTTGGAAGGGATTTCCAAGGACTATTTTGTCCAACCCTTACTTGAAATACAAACCTCATCCATGGCATCCCTCACAAGTGGCCATCTGCCTTCTGCTTTGACAACTCCACAAACAAAAACCTCTTCTTCCCTCTTCTCCCCATCCCTTCTACCCCAAGGGAAAGAGAAATGGGAGTGATCTCATTCCATTTTGGGAGAGCTCAAATTATTAGAAAGTTTTTCCTTATATTGAACAAGAACCCGCTTCCCTTTAACTTCCACCCTCTGCTACTAGATCTGCCCTCCAGGGCCAAGGAGAACAAACCTAATTCTTCATCCGTATGACAACTGCTGAGATCCTTGAAGCCACCTATGATCTAAGTCTTCTCTTTTCCAGGCTAAGTGAGTAATCCTTCTGTACTCTATACTCTGCTGATCTCAGTTCTGCTGGGCCCCAGTTTGTCAGTGCCTCCTCCAAAGTAGAGTTAATCCAGAATGGACAGGATGGTCCAGATGTGCTCTGCTCAGGAAGGGAGCACAGCAGGAGAAACAAAACACGCAGAAAGTATGTCTTGCCTCACACCTCCCTGAGAGCAAACAGCAGGATCTTCTTATTCTAGGAAAGATTTACACACAAAAAATTTATACATAGAGAAATAATAGGATAAGGGGAAATGGAGGGGATGCCTATGGTTCTTTGGAGGTTGACATCAAGAAGGGTAATCTTGGCCTTTACGTCCACTGTACTTTGGAGCTGTTTAGATGGGGAGAGGTATGTGTGATCCCATGCAGACATTTCTAGTGTCATATTCTATTCAACAAAGATTAAGTGCCAACTGTATGCAAGGCTTTACTTGGAAGGAAACAAAACAATATTTATTAAGACCTGCTATTTGCCAGGCACTGGCTAAGCACTTTGCAAGTATTATCTTACTTGATCCTCATAACAGCCTTAAAGGGTGGGTGCTATTACTATCCTGTTGCAGAATCTGAGGCAAACAGAGGTTTAATGGTTTGCCTGGCCGCTTAACCCGACAGCTAGGTAGTAAGTATTGGATGCTAGATTTGAACCTGGGGCTTCCTGACTCCATGCCCATCTCAATCCACTGTGCCACCTAGCTAGGTACTATTTGGTACTAAGAATACAGAAATGAAACACGAAACAAGAAAACAAATAAAATCTGTAACAAAGGCAAATGAGAGAACCAAAATAAAACTGAGAAATTTTTAGCACGTTCAGAATCAGGAGAGGCAACCTGTAGGAGCTAGCATATGAGCTGAGCATTAAAAAAACACAAAAATTTCAGCAGTTGGAGATGTAAAGGGATTCTCTTCTAAGTATGGAGCATGGCCTAGAATGCAGGACTAGACCAAAACAATTTTGAAGAACAACCAGTATTCAGTTAGACTAGAATAGAAAGGGAGCAACATGAAATAAGACCAGGAAGGTATGTAGGAAGCAGATTGTGGAAAGCTGTCACAACCAGATCAAAGAGTTTGGATTTAATTTTTAGGCAACAGCAAGTCACCAAAAGTTATTTTTTGTTTGCATAGAGAAATGGCACAATCAGACCTGTGAGTTAAGAAACTTACTTTCTTACCTTTATAGATCAGTGGTTCTCAACCTTCCTAATGCTGCAACCCTTTAATACAGTTCCTCATGTTGTGGTGACCCCCAACCATAAAATTATTTTTGTTGCTACTTCATAACTGTAATTTTGCTACTGTTATGAATCGTAATGTAAATATCTGATATGCAGGATGTATTTTCATTGTTACAAATTGAACATAATCCACAGGTTGAGAACCGCTGCTATAGAGACTGGGTCAGAGAGGGAAGAATCTGAAGGCAGGGAGTCTTTTAAGAGGCAGTTGCATTAGTCTGAGTGAGTGGCAATGAGAACCTGAATGAGACTGGTAGAAATCTGAGTGAAGATCAGGGGACAAATTTGAGAAAGAGAGAGAGACAGAGAGAGAACTCAGTAAGACTTGGTAAATAATTTGATGTTGGGGCTGAGGGATGGGGAGAATGAAAGATGACTTGAGATTCTAAAACTAGATAACTGGAAAGAATGATGGTGCCATTGGCAGAAATAGAGAACCCAAGAGGATGAGGCAGACATGGGGAAGAAGAAAATGAGTTGAGTTTGAGATCCAGGTTGAAATACTGCAACAGGTAGCTGAAAGTCTGGGACTGAATCTCAAGGAAGAGATTAAGACTAGAGATATAGAGATGGGCATCATATCTGCATAAAGGTCATAATTGAATCCATGAGAAAACATCACAGAGGGAAAGAAAAGAGAAAAAGAAGAGAAAGCCCTAGGACAGATAATCACCCTGGGGTTATAAAAACCATCAGGTAAGTCAGAAAAGAACCTGGACAAGTGACAGTGTCACAAAAGCTAAGGGAGGGTGTGAACATAATTACAATAACAAAATATTCCACATTTAAGGAATGTTATAGTTTTAGAAAGTATTCTCCTCTTAACTACCCCCATGAAATAGATATTATTATCCCCCTATATATGGAAAGATTAAAGTTTAGAAAAATAAAGTAATTTTGGCCATAGTCATGCAGCCAGAAAGTGGTAGAGCCAGAACTCCAAGCTGTCTTCTAATCCCAAATCCAGAGCTCCTTCCATTGTGTGACCATATATCAGACAGGAAAATTTATCTTCTAACAGAGATTCCCTAGATTGCCCAGAAAATTTCTGACTCAGCTGCCCCAACTGTCCAGGTTTTGTTGCTCAATTTTTTTTCTTAATTTTCTTTCATATGAATTTAGCATCATCCACAAGCACAATTTTCTCCATATAAAAAGAACAAGAAGACTTTATAAGAAACTGAACTTCTGTTATATAGTTTGTTTTTGTAATTAATAATAATAGACAGTAAAAGATGACTCAAGATTCTGAAACTAGGTGACTGGGAAGAATGGTGGTACCATGGGCAGAAAGAGAGAAGCCGAGAGAATAAGGCAGGTATAAGAAAGAAGAGAATGAGTTAAGTTTGACATCCAAGTAGTAATCATTAATAATAATAATCACTACTAGCATTTATATCACATCTGCTAAGTTCCAGGCAATATACTGAGCACTTTACAAATACTCTCTCATTTGATCCTCACAACCACCCTGGTAAGTAGGTGATATTTTTAATCCCTATTTAACAGATGAGAAAACTGAGTCAGACAGAGGTGATATAACTGCCTACGGTCCAACAACTAGGAAAAGCCTGAGGCCAATTTTGAACTCAGGTCTTCCTGAGTCCAGGACCAGTGCTCTATGAATTATGCCTCATAGCTATCCCATGAATATGCCTAGATATGTATATGTTTATGTATGTCTGTCTTTCTATCTCTGTGTGTATGTATATACAATATTTATATATGATATATATAACATAAACATATATAGTATCTAACAAAAATAGTAGCAAAATTGCTCTATTTGCATCCCCTTCTGTACTTCTGTTTACTTTTGGGGATTTAAAAATGCTTTATTAATGTTCCTTTTTTTTCCACATGTACCATTACCCATTAACCTACCAGCAGTACACCCCAAGTAGAAGCCTTTTCTTGTCACAGGAACACATAGTCTGTTGTTTAACTTCTCTGGGGCCTCAGTCTACCTTCTGCACCTTGGAAATCTTTCCTCATATTGTCTACCTCCCTCTAGGGAATGCTGGGAAAATTAACAAGTTCATGTGGGACTTTAGATGAAAGGAATTAATTCTATTATGCAGACAGAAAACAGCTGAGTTACTCTGTATGTGGAGTGAATAATTCTTTCCTAGACTCACTTGGACTTGCCCCGGCTCCAAAAAGATGGCTTGAGAAATAGTGGGGACGGCCCCATCTCTAACCCCCAAATTCTTTCTACAGAAATGGCTAGACACACACACCCACTTTTAAGTCCCTATAGAGTGTTTTCATAGGACCAAAGAAAGGGAAAAAGCTGGGGAGTGGGGAGAGTAATATGGGGAGCAGGGACCAACCAATGACAAGATGGGAAATGCAGCCGGCAAGTCAGGGAAGGGGAGCTCCCCACTGGGCTCTCCAGGGGTGCTTTTAGATGGAGAATGGAGTTCTCTGAAAGGAGATTCAAAGAGCCAGCCCTTCCAGACTGGACAAAACCTGGCTAAAGAGATTATCAGTGGCTGTGATTGTGTATGGGGTTGGTTATTTTACATGATGCTTCTGATGTCTGTTTCTATTACAGAGATGGAGCTAAAAAGCCCAGCTTTGTTTATAGTGCCTTTTTAGTGGATGGGAGGTGGTAAGGCAAGATTAGAGAAAGAACAAGGAAGGGAGAGGAGAAAGTGGGCAATGGAAAGGCAGAAGAGGAGCCAAGAGCACTTGAGTCTCAGTCATTTTATAGTCCTCTCTGTTTTGTGTATGTTAGTCTCCATCTGGATTGTGTGAACTCCATGAGGGCAAGGGCGTCATCTTCAAAGTGATTCAATTCAATAAGCGTTTATTAAGTATCTACTATGTACAAGGTACTTTATTAGGCACTAGCAATACAAAGACAAAAAATGACACAGCCTTGCCCTCAACTTTATATTCTACTGTTGTTCAGTCGTTCAGTCTTGTTGGAATGTTCTTGACCCTGTGGACTGTAGCCTACCAATAGTGCCCATGGAGTTTTCTTGGCAAAAAAAAAAAAAAAAATTTCTTATTTCCTTCTCCCATGGATTAAGGCAGAGGTTAAGTGACTTGCCCAGAGTCACACATCTAGTAAGTATCTGGGGCTGGCTTTGAACTCAGTTTTCCTGATTCTAAGCCCAGCATTCTGTCCACTGAGCCACCTAGCTGCCCACTTATATTCTACTGGTGAGATACAGTGTGTTCACAAATACACATAATACAAAGATCATTGAGGAGAGAGAGAATGCCAACTAGGAGAATCTGGGAAAACTTCACAGAGGAGGTGCATCTGAACAAGCCTTGAAGGAACACAAGGATTCTGAGAGTTAGAGATGAGGAGTGAGGGCATTCCAGGCCCAGAAAAGAGCTAGTGTGAATACCCAGAGGCCAGAACGAAGTGGCATGGCCAGGGAACAGGGACTGGAATGCAGTGTTTGTGTAGGGAAGTGTAAAATAGTGCAAGAAAAGTAGTTGGGAGCCAGATGGTGGAGGACCATGAATCTCAGCCTGAGATTGTATTTTATCCTATAGGCTGATATGCAATTTAGAGCCATTGAAAGCTGCTTAGCAAGATAGTGCTACGTTCAAACCACTCCTGCAGAAGATTATGTTATCAGCTGTGCAAAGGATGGATTGGAAGAGAGTCTGTGGAAGCAGGAAGACCAATGCTTCTTAGGACCCCCTCTCACTTGGTTCAGGGTTGAGAACACAGTAGTTACTTGGTAAATCCTTACTGATTTGCCTGACAGCTTATGAGAACATGAATGCCTGTTGTGTTCATAAGGGTCTAGAGTGAGCTGGGTATGGATTCCACAACTACCTTCACTTCCATATTGGACCATGTAGACAGGGAGAGACAGCTAAGAGTGCTGGCAACAGTTAGATTGAATTGTTTCTGAGCGACCCTTACACGTCCCGACCACATACTACGCGAAACAGTAGAAAGGGGTAGGGATGGGGTGGCAAGATTACCAGAATCATTGAGTAGCATCCTAGGAATGGAACATTGGACTCTGAATATGAAGACATGGCTTCTTAGTCCCAGGTATATCACTGACTTGCCATATAGATATGTAACAAATCACTTAAGCACTCTGTTACATATGTGATAAAATACATTTATAATAGAATATTATATTTATAGAGTTCTTTAACATTTACAAAGCACTTTTCATATGATTTGACATATCATTTGATTATGCAGTATCTCCAAACCAAGGATAACAATCCCTGATCTGTTTACGTGTAGGGTATTGTAAGGATTAAATTAACATGGTGCAATGGATAGAGCACTGAGCCTGGGGTCAGGAAGACCTGAATTCAGATGTGATCTCAGATAGCTGGGTGGCCCTGGGCAGCTCACTCATCAGTCAAATGTGCTGGAGAAGGAAGTGGCGAACCACTCCAGTATCTCTGCCAAGAAAACCCCAAATGTGGGGTCACAAAGAGTCAGACACTACTGAACAACAACCCAAAACTGATATGACTAGACCTCAAAAATGACACATGTATAAAGATGATTTCTTTTTAACCATAGTCTAATACATGTGAATAACAATGGTCAGATCTCAGATATTCTCAGAGTAGGAAGGAATCTTAAAGATCGGCTAATCCAGCTGTGATCTGCGTAGGAAGTCGTCACAGCAGGGCAAACAAAACACACAGGAAGGGGGTCTTACTTCCCACCTCCCCAGGAACGAACTTCAGGGTCTTTTTGTTCTGGGAAAGATTTACACACAAAAAAAAGTATAGAAAAAGAAAATATAGGATGAGGGGCTCCCTCATTTTAGTGATGAAGAAACTCGAGCCCAATGAGGTAACTTATCCAGAGGCCTAGAGTAATTAATAGAAGAAACTAGAAACCAGCCTGGACCAGAACCCAAGTCTCTTGACCTCAGAACAAGTATTTTTCCTACTACCCCAAGGATGCTGAATACAGGCAGTAGGGAATTAACATTTATGAAGTGCCTACTCTATGCCAAGCACTGTGCTAAGCATAGGATAGAAAACAGTGAATGTAAAAAACATTGTAAAGCACTGTCCGGAATTAAGATATTCTTATTGTGATTATCATTACTCGAATGTTTCTGAAGCATTCATCAGTTCCAGCTATTTTTGTTTTTCTGTCTTCTCAGAACTCATACTCGGGCATCAGTAGTCTTGTATAAATAAATAGTTAAACATTGGAGCCCGGCAGGAGTCCCCTCCCATTGTGGCGAGCAACCATTTAAAGTACTGATTAATCATCTATCTCTGCCTGGGATCCACTAATATGTTCACATGGAAATAAAACAGTTCTTTTCTCTGGGAAAGGAGAGAGGAAAGGGCTGCAGAGTCTGCCTCTGTACAATACTCCCTCAGGCTGCACCAACCCAGACAGTACTTGGAATCACCTCATATCACAGGCAGAAAATATATGAGTTTCATGTCTCTCCAGCATTGCCGGCAACAAGGAAAGCCTGTCTAATTTACCTCCCCCTCCCTGACATCACAGCAAGCATTCAGGGAGAGGGCCTGCCTTTTACATGATTAGTGTCGGTAACTTTTCATTAATTTTTCCAGCTGATGGGGCTTCAACGCTAATGCTAGCATGTAATCCCCAGCTAGTATCTTCAAGAGGCATGGATTGTTTGGGTGGCCCCTGCTGTTGTTGTAGAGTCTTACACTGGGGCCTTCCCTCTTCCCCCATTCCCTCAAGAGACTGCAAACTTCATTGTTCCAGCTGTCATCCTCATTCTCTGAGCACCAACCATCTTATTACTTCATCACTTCCAGCAGGCTTCCTCCCTCCTCACCATCCTCTTCTCCTCTGTAAACTTTATATCTCTTTTTTTATTCTTTCCGGCCTTTGCATGTTCTGTTTAGACTTCCATCAGGTGAGAAATCTAAGGAAAAGATGGTCTGAATGAGTGATGGGACTAATTTACAGATCACTCTCAGAATTAGCAAATGCTATTTTATCTTCAAGAAAGTTTAGCAATTTAGGATCATGGGATTTTAGATTCAGAAGGGACCTTAGAGCAAATCTGACGCAAGCCCCTCATTTCACAGGTGAGGAAACTGATACCTCAAGAGGGAAAATGAGTTCCTAGATAATTCCAGCCAGTGGCCTAAGATCTTGGCATTGTGATATAATTAGAGAAATGAATCTTACAGGACCAGAAGAGCTCTGGGTTCAGGTTTGAGCTGTGCTGTTCACTGGCTATTTGGCCACAGTAGGGTCAATTAACTTTTCTAGGACTCAGTTTCCCCATATGCAAAGTGGAAATCACAAAATTTATCTTTCTTATCTAAGAGAGCAAGTCAGAGCATCATATGAGAACATGAGATAAGAGACTACCGGGTGACTTATTCATATTTTTCCCTTTTTCTTTTTCTTCCTCTACTACTCCCTAACAGGTAGAGGCTGAGATCCTGTTTGCCCAAGTATGTCACCTGTCGAAGAGAAATCATTTTTAGCTTCCTTTGCTCTCCCCACGGTGCCATGCTTCAGTGAAGCTTCCCACTCCACATATACCTAGGGAAGCAGCAGGTCTCCACGGGCAGCTGGGGTTATGTTTATTCAGGAAGCAGCTGGGGGCTTGCCTGGCTGGCCACATGCCTGCCCCCTGCTGCCTTGCTCTTCCTCTGCTGGGGAATAGGAGCTGCCAGGGCAGGCCCAATGTAGACCTTGTGTTTCATGCCGGAGGCTCTGTCCTTCGTGAAATAAACCAGCCAAACATTTGGGGGGCTGTCACCAGGCAGAACTGACAACTCAGTAAAACACTGGATAAGAAGGTTCATTTCAGGTCATTGGCCCTCATTCTTTTTTTTTTTTCTTTTTTTACTAAGACTGGGTCTCCCCATCTCAACCAGGCCAGAAGTGCAGGAGCTATTCACAGCCCAATCCCACTGCTGATTGGCACGGAAGCTTTGACCTGCCCCATTTCCAAACTCAGCCTGGGACATTTTGCCTCTTTGCCCCAACCCTGCTCCCAGGGGGCTCACCCTATGGGCTCCAGGCAATGCAAACGTCTAACTGTTATAACCCGTTGCAGCCCAGAACTCCTGCGCTTATGAGCTCCAGCCTCAGCCTCCATAGTGGTAGCAATTACAAGGGTACACCATCACACTTGGTGCCGTGTCCTGTTCTGAAAGCTAGCATTGGTTTAAAAAAATGAGACTGAGTTCTTCTTCACTGAGTAGCCTTTTTTTCTGTGGCATGGCACTCTTGGCTTTATTCATGTTATAATTCCATTATTAAGGGCAAGATAATGCCATTCATCCATTCCGTTTAATTCAATTTGATAACAACTTCCCAGGTTTTTCATATTAAGCCCCTATAGAGCTCAGTGGATCAGTTAGGTGGTACAGTGGATAGAGTACCAGGCCTAGAGTCAGGACCTGAGTTCATATCTGGCCCCAGACACTAGCTGGGTGACCCTGGGCAAATCACTTTACCCTGTTTGCCTCCGTTTCCTCATCTGTAAAATGAGCTAGAGAAAGAATGGCAAACCACTCCAGTATCTTTGCCAAGAAAACCCCAAATGGGGTCATGAAGAGTCAGACGTGACTCAACAACAACAACGTAGAGTTCAGTACTAAGTTCTGGGATGAGGTCCCTGTCTTTATGAAGTTTACCATCTAGCCAGGGATGTGAAGCTTTAAAAAATAACAATAACATGTTATAGATGCAGAGGGCTATGTAATGTCCAAGGCAGGAGGAAGGTCTTTACTGATTGGGGGATCAGAGGAAGGAGTCCAGGAAAAGGTGGAATTTGACAGGATAGGTAAGGATTCAAGAGCTTGGGACAATAGTGTGAGAAAACTGAGGAGGCAGGGAAGTGTGTGGTGGATAGATAGATAGCAAGGCAGTTTTGGCTAGAATATAAAATAAATGGAGGGAAATAACATAAGATAATTTATAAAGCATCTCATACAATATATTATAGGCATCTGTTTTATGTAATGAGGGAGCAAACCATGCACCCCTATGATAGTGGAAGACCTCCGCTCTTCATCCCTTTGCTAGGTTCACCAGGTTATTCAGGAGATATGTTCCCTGACTAAAATCTAGGCTACCAGACAGGATTTATGCCCTTGAATTCATACCTGAAATAATAATTGAAGGCAGCATATGATTAAGTGTCAAAACGAGACACAAACAATATAGAAAGGGAGAGTTTTATAGAGGGGAGAGGTCAACTTGGGCCAGAGTAATCAGGGAAAGCTTCAGCAAAGGCTTTGAGCTGAACCTTGAAGGATAGGTAGCATTTAGATAGACCAAAAAGAACACAGTTTGCCTCGCCTGGCAAAGGTCTTTGGTGGAATGGAAAGAGCATTGAATAAATAAGATTTCCAACCTCAGGCAAGTTGCTTGACCTCCCTGGACCTCAGTTAAGTTATCTGAGGCAGAACAAGAAGGCTAGACTAGATTCCACCTCTAACATTCTATCATTGGCTTTACTACAATTGAGTATTCTCTTTTTTCCAGCCTCCCCTTTGGGCAGCAGGACTTTGGAGACTGCAAAATGATCTAACTCACTTTCTCCAAATAGCATATTGTCACACAATATAGTCTCTTTCCTACTGACTTTATGTTCCATCACAACACTTAAATGACTAGGCTTCTATGAGCACTGCCCTAAGCCTAGTAGCTGCCCATCAGAGAAGGAAAACTGGGCAGATCCTCAAACATCCTCAAAGATATTTGTCTCTTTCCAGGGCCTCCAAGTAAGGTTGCATTACTCATTGAAAAGGTCCCAACTTTCCTGGGTCCCTGTGAGAAGTGAAAGGTCTCTGTCTTATCTTGTAGCAAGGTGTTGTTTCCAAGGCATGACATTGCATTAGAATCCTTTTCACTAGAAAGAAAAGGGCATTGGCCCTGATAGGAGCCCCAAGCCACAAGGTATTGTCTGAGCCTGTCAGGAAGACAAGAAAGGGATCCACAATCCATGGCCAGGCCAGAGAGGGTTGAATCCCAGGGGGCTCTCAGGGCCTGCTGATCTGGAAGGACAACATTTCAGTAACGGAGAATTGGACAGTCCTATTTGCATGTGTCTGTCTTTGTGGGACAACATCCCTTAAGGGGATATGAGCACTAAATCCAGGAAAAGGAAGGCAGGAGAGTGAAGTAATAGCTCACATTTCTGTGGTGCTTTAAGGATTACAGATTGCCTTTCTCAAAACAGTGCTGTGAACTAGTGCAAATATTATGATGCCCATTTTATAGACTGGGAAACTGAAGCTTAGAGAAGTCAAATAATTTTCACAAGGCTACATAAGTTTTATTTTTATTTTTTTTATTTTTTTTTAAATTTTATTATAGTTTGCATCATTCATTT